>JAIFZK010000072.1:295000-425000 GCA_027481765.1 Tenualosa thibaudeaui
CAGTGGTGTGTCTCTACAGAGTGATAACTCCATGCCTCTGCCTTTAAACTTCAACAGTGAACCAGTGCAGCACGAACCAGAGTGAGTTACCAGCTCTTATGACTTACAGCTTGAATTTACCCAACATCTCTAACCTTTATTGTGATACAATATCTGTCATTTGTCCATATTTTGTAAAGATATTTAGTCCATTTACACACACACACACACATACTCCTCTCTACATAAAACATTATACATTATGACTTACGGCTTGAATTTACCCAACATCTCTCATCCATTGCATTTCAAATGTATTCCATTTATAGATCTGATATCTTTATTGTTCAGACATTTACACCACCACAGACACACACAAAATATGTATCAGTCAAAGAAGTGTGCTTGGTCAACATGATGTCTCTGCAGTGAGCGGAGAGCTGATCTGACCCAGGATCAGTTCAGGTGTGAAGTATGTAAGCAGGGACTGAGAGACCCAGTCATCATCACCACCTGTGGACACAGTTTCTGCAGGCAGTGCATCAGCAGCTACTGGGAGTACCCTAGACGACTAGGAGACAAAGCCTGTCCCCAGTGTGGAGGGACATGTAGAACCCAACCTCCTCTACAGCCTCCTCTGGGTAATGAACACACAGACAGGGCAGGAAGCAACTGTGCAAAGAAGAAACTAGGTGAGTGTCCATTCAAATAGTAATGGCTTCCTACAGCTGTCTCAGTTATTCATTGGTGTTAGTGGGTATGTAGAATAGATGAATGAACTGTTGTACTTTGTTCTCTGATATTAAAATAGAGTATATTCAACTTCACCAAAAGTAGCTCAACTGCAATTTTTAGGGTGAGGTTTGATATTGTCAATTTTAGTTAAATCCTCTTTGGCAACCACAAGTGAACTACAATTGACATGTAGATTTTGTTCTTATTCGTCCATCTTTAGTGGCTTTTTCTAAGTTCAAGATTTACAAATGAAGGAGGGTGCAATGATGTTTCATGTTCAGAATAGCTCTGTGGCCATGCACAACCTTTCCTAATTCTACAAAGCCAAGGAAAATTTGTTTCATTTTCAATAAAATTCAGTTGGAAAATATTTTTTTGAAAATTGGGCATATGGCTTACATTTTGAAACCATAAAACAATGGAAATAAATTGTGCTCTGACAGTTACCACAGAGACTTATAGCATTTGATCTTCATGGCTGGTTGTATTGACATAGCATACTAAGGTTAGCAACACAACACAATTCATAAGTTAAGTTACAAATAAATGTATTCACTAGTGTCTGCTCAGTAGCTAGATGGGAGGCCAAATGGCCTGACTGCATTTAGTATCATTGTCAAGCACATTTGTCTTATTTGCATCCTATATTGACTAGTTTTAAGCAAATTTGTGTAGTTTATAGACACTAGACTTCTAAAATAGGAAGATCTATATTAATATTTGCTTAAATATCTTATCACTATATTTAAGACAAGCAATATTTTCTTAAATCAAGACTTTCCTTTCTCTCTATTTTTTTCTTTTAAATAATTAAATCCTTCATTTCACAGACATCACACTGCTCATTTATTGCATGTGGTTTTGGATTTTTTTTTTTTTAATTAATTTCATGTATTTTTATTCATGCATGATGCTGACCAGATAATGAGGTCCTGAGAAGGGTTAAAGAGAATCATAAAGCCAGTCTGAAGAAGAGGTTTGAGAACATATCTGAAGGCATCATCAAACCAGGAGCTGAAATACTCCTCAGTAAGATCTACACAGACCTCTACATCACAGAGGGAGAGAGTGAAGGGGTGAATAAGGAACATGAAGTTTGGCAGTTAGAGTCAACATCCAAAACTCAACCCACAGAAGACACACCAATTAACTGCAATGACATCTTCAAACCTCTGCCAGGACAGCAGAAACACACCAGAACTGTGATGACCAAAGGTGTTGCTGGCATTGGAAAAACAGTCTCTGTGCAGAAGTTCATCCTTGACTGGATAGATGGGGTAGCCAATCAAGATATTGACTTCATATTTCCTCTTCCTTTCCGTGAGCTAAACTTGGTCAGGGGTGAACAGTATAGTCTTCACAAGCTCCTACTTGATTTCCACCCTGAACTGAAGGAACTGGATGGTGGCGAAGACTACAAAGACTGTCAGGTTGTGTTCATCTTTGATGGTTTGGATGAGAGTCGATTAACCCTGAATTTGCAAGAGAGTGTGATGGTGTCTGATGTGCAATCAACATCGTCTATTAATGTTCTTGTATTGAGCCTCATTCAGGGAACCCTGCTTCCCTCTGCTCTTGTCTGGATAACTTCACGACCAGCAGCAGCTAGCCAAATTTCTGCTCAGTATGTTGATCAGGTTACAGAAATACGAGGATTCAGTGATCTACAGAAGGAAGAGTACTTCAGGAAGAGGATCAGTGATGACAGTCTGTCCAATAGAATCATCTCACACATTAAGGCATCCAGGAGTCTCTATATCATGTGCCACATTCCAGTCTTCTGTTGGATTGCAGCCACTGTGCTTCAGGAAATGCTGGGAAAGAAAAACATCAAATGTATTCCCAAAACACTGACAGAGATGTTTATACACTTCCTGCTCATCCAGACTACGAAGAAGAATCAGAAATATCAAAGTCGAACTGAAAAACATCAAGAGGAAATTTTGGAATCACAGAAAGACATTTTACTGAAATTGGCAGAACTGGCTTTCAAGAATCTCGAAAATGGAAATCTCATGTTTTATGATGAAGACCTGAGAGAGTGTGGCATTGATGTCAGTGAGGCCTCAGTGTACTCTGGCATGTGTACTGAAATCTTCAAAGAAGAACCTGTGTTTCACCAGAGGAAGGTCTACTGCTTTGTGCATCTGAGCCTCCAGGAGTTTCTGGCAGCTCTGTATGTGTTTCACTCTTATGTGACTGAGAAGTATGATGCACTAAAATCTTTCCTGAGTGAAGAGCAAAGAGGTAAATCCCCTTCTTCACCATTTCTTCCACCAAAATGGTCAGCACTGCTGATAGCTAAAGATCTACAACTTCATGTGCTACTTAAAAGTGCCGTGGATGAGGCTTTAAAGAGCAAGAATGGACACCTGGATCTTTTCCTTCGCTTCCTTATGGGTATCTCTCTGGAAGAAAACCAAAGACTTTTGCAAGGTCTGCTGAGCAAAATACAGAACACCTCAAAGAGTATTAAAGAAACATGTCATTACATTAAAACGCTCAACAGAGAGGATCTCTCCCCTGAGAGATGCATAAATCTTTTCCACTGTTTGTTTGAAATGAATGATCATTCCATGCATAAAGAAATTCAGATTCAGTTATCATCAAAGAACTCCAAACAGAAGTTGTCTCCTGCTCACTGTTCAGCACTGGCCCACATGCTTCTGATGTCTGAGGAGATGCTGGATGAGTTTGACCTGAAGAAATACAACACATCAGATGAGGGACGCAGAAGACTGATCCCAGCTGTGAGGTGCTGCAGAAAAGCACAGTGAGTTGAGATGATGATGATGATGATGATTGCCAGTGATGGGGCTCAGTCATCACAAGTGTCAGTCAACATAAATAGAATCCTTACACAGATATAAGTGCCTGTTTACCCCCACATAATGTATAACTGTGTAATGAATGTGCTCATACCTTCCATATCCAGATCAGTACTGAACATTTTTTGTTGTCATTTCTGTCCCAAAGAAAATGTACCAAAAGACACACAGTAAAATGTTTGTGTAGGTTAAACAATACTGATATAGTGGGGCACTGTATCAGTATTTTTCTGCTTCTGAAATATTGTTCTTTTGTCATGTTGTTATGCAGACTTGCTGACTGTAACCTCACAGATAAGTCTTGTGGAATTGTGGCTACACTTCTACAGTCAACAAACTCTGTGCTTGAGTTGGACCTGAGTGACAATGACCTGGGAGATTCTGGAGTTCATCTTCTCTCTAAGGGACTGTCTAGTCCACATTGCAAACTCCAAACATTACGGTTGGTGTTAGACATGTCCTTCTTGTCATGTTTTGTACTGTTAGATACAGGCAATGATAGCCAAAATTTGCTGTAAATGTAGCTGAAATTTTGCCAGCCGAAATTTTCTGTAAAAGTAGCTGAATTCACAGTAGGGTTTATCATGTGTCTAGAGAAAAGCAGATTTTCCAGAACACATGAAATAAAAGTGTTAAAACCTCTATTTTGGGTCTAGTATTCATTGAAAACTGGAACAATGAGCTCCTTATCAATTCATAAATGTTTAGAAATGTGAATTATGCTTGCCATTTAAAAATAATTGTATGTGTCTGTCTGTCTCTCTCAGGCTCAGTAATTGTGGTATCTCAGATGAAGGTTATGTTTGTCTGACTCTCGCTCTGATGTTAAACCCCTCCTGTGTAAAAGAGTTGGATGTGAGCAACAACCATCCTGGAGAATCAGCACAGAAGCTGTTATCTGCTACACTGGAGGATCCTCACCGCAAAGTTGAAACACTTCAGTGTGTACTCTAGAAAATTGTTTGGATTGGATTTGCAAATGGATTTGTATACTGTATGAGGTTTTCGACATAAGAGTGACATGAATCTGTCAAAAACCTGACATAATGTGCATCACAAATGACACTTTTGTCATTAAGTGTCATTTTTGGAATGTCTGACGCCCAAACAGTGTCAATGTTACATAAAACTGAATGACACTTAATAACTACAACATTAAAAAGTGTCATTACATGTTTATGACGGGCTCATGTCACTCTTATGCCCAAAAACCTCAATTAAAGTGTAACCAACTACCCTTTCAGATTTGCTGACTGCAAACTCACAGATCGGTCCTGTGAGGTTGTGGCTTCAGGACTTCAGTCACCAAACTCCCTGATAGAACTGGACCTGAGTAACAATGACCTGGGAGATTCTGGAGTTCAGCTTCTCTCTAAGGGAATGGCTAATTACAGCTGCAAACTACACACACTGCGGTTGGTAGTTTTTTTCTTTAATGTATTGAATGTCATAATCATTTAGAAGAATCGTGACATTATAACTGGTAATACATTTTAAAGTGGAGTTGATCTGAGCTTCTTGTGTGTTTCCATTTGTCTGGTAAAATCAGTGACATTAGTTTAAATAAATTAATCACTCACAGGCACTCATCACTCATAGGAAGCTCTGTGTGAAAAGGCAATCTGTGAGTATATGGACATGCACAAATGAACAAAATCTTTCTGTGTGTGTGTGATTGTATCTGACTCAGGCTCAGTAACTGTGGTATCTCAGATGAGGGTTATGTTTGTCTCGCCCTCACTCTGATGTTAAACCCCTCCTGTGTGAAAGAGCTGGATGTGAGAAACAATCATCCTGGAGAATCAGCACAGAAGCTGTTATCTGATACTTTGGAGGACCCAAAACATACAGTTGAAGCTCTTCAGTAAGTTTTGAAAGAACTGTGAAAAAAATTGTGCTTATTAATCTAACTTCTATTAGTTAATTTTTATTCATGCATGTGCAATTGAAATGCTACAGACACAAAGTGGAAACATTAGGCTGCCTGTTGACTATAATTGCATTCTAATAGGAAATAATAGGATAGGATATAAACTCTTAATTACTGCTTATTCATAGTAAGTAAGCTAGTTGGTCTGTATGAATTATGATCTCAATATGCTTTGCTCAGTAAGGGGCTTATAAGGTGGTAATACAACAGGAACAGTTATTCTCAGGAACAGTTATTCTACAAAAGTTGGAATTATTTGGACTATTAGGCACTTGTAGTTTTGAGTTTTTTTCCCATGAATGATCATCTTTTTTAAATATTACTGAAAGAGAAAACTGTTCCTGTTGTATTACTAAGCCCCATACTAACCAAAGCAGATTAAGACCACAATTCATATACAACAAATAGCTTACTCACTATGAATAAGCAGTAATTAGGAGTTTATATTGGAGAAACTGTATGTTAATGGTATACTATGGGTAGAATAAGCTCATGTAGAATAAGGTATTGATAGGTGACTTGTAATGACTAACAAATGGCTAGTATGTTACTAATATGCATGCTAATAAGGAACTAGTTAGTGGTGAATATGTGTACCCTAATCTAAAGTCTTACAGAATTTGGACCGAAATTGCTATGCATTCATAGTTGAATAGTTAACTGTGTATTAATTGAAGAATGGCACTACTTGCTTGCATTTGAATTATTAGTGTATCAACAAATTCAAATGCAGCACCTAATATAAACTGTTGGTAATAAGAGGAGTATTTTACACTTTTATTATTTTTTGAGCATTAGGCTACATTTCAGTGTCTTTACCCATCCTTGCCAAACAGATTGATTTATTTCACAATTCTCATTGCAGACTTGCTGACTGTAAACTCACGGATAAATCCTGTCATATTGTGGCTTCAATTCTACAGTCACCAAACTCCCTGATAGAACTGGACCTGAGTCACAATGACCTGGGAGATTCTGGAGTTCAGCTTCTCTCTAAGGCATTATCCAGTCCCCACTGCAAACTGCAGACATTAAGGTGGAACAGTAGAACATCAGTGGTTAACATGTTGGAAAACCAGTAGTGAATATTATGAATATTATCCTACCCTGCTTCTATCTTTGTAATGTAGTTTTGAGTCTGTTTGAGTCAAAACATAGTAGTTTTGTAGTTCATTTATATGTAAATGTTAGTTTTTAAGCTGTTTCCAAAATTGTTTAGGATATGTAAGCATCCAACCTTTTTGTACATCAGAATGTGTGGTTATCTGACTAAATAATTGCTCCATAATCTCCATGATGTATTACATCATAAAGTCAAAATGTATTACATCATAAAACCAAAGATGAATAACATCTCTCTCTCTTTCTCGCTCTCAGGCTCTCAGATTGTCTCATCTCTGAGAAGGGTTGTGATTATCTGGCTTCAGCTTTGACTTCAAACCCCTCCTGTCTGAAAGAGCTGGATCTGAGCTACAATAATCCAGGAAAATCAGAACAGAGGCTGTTATCTGCTCAACTAAAGGATCCTGACTGTAAACCACAGATTAAGTATGTTCAAAATGGGACCCTAGTTTTGCACATGTACTCCTTGTCTCCATTCTATTACAGACATTTAACAGACTTAAAATGTGAGAAATGAATTAATCTCCTGCAATATGTCTGTTGTATTTGAAAACAAAGTGAACACCACTTGTAAATTGCCATAGGTTACTCTGACCTACAAAATCAGTCAAATCTGTAAAATGGCAGAATGTAGACAGCTGGAACATGTGCAGTGTTACTTCACCACTTCACAGTAAAGCAGGGTGGATATGTTCACAGGGTGGATATGTTCACAGGGTGGATATGTTCACAGGGTGGATATGTTCACAGTAAAGCAGGGTGGATATGTTCACAGGGTGGATATGTTCACAGGGTGGATATGTTCACAGTAAAGCAGGGTGGATATGTTTGCAGACGAGTTGCAGACTAGTTTCTGTCTAAGTCACCTCACATTTCACAGGTGATGCAAAGCGCACTGTGCATGTGTGTATAGTTTGTTAGATAGTTTAATAGTTTGTTTTCCCTACAGAATTGACAATCCTACTGTAAACAGAGCACGGCAACGTTTGCTGAGATGTAAGTTTGTTTGTTTTTTCTTTATAGTTTATACAGTAACTGTAGAAAATGTATCACAGTGATTGTTATAGTTTAGCACTGTATGCCTGACAGAATGAGTGAGTGAGTAAATCAGTGATAGTTTTCCTAATGTATTTATGAGCGTTCAGTGTTAAAAAAGCAAAATAGATTGCATAAACAGAATACTACACGTGAAACTATAAACTGGCCATCATCCACATCATGAAGTTGCTACGGTTTGTGACACTACATTTCAACACTTGTTGCTAATAACAAAGCAAATACACCAAATTAGGCATAACGTTATGACCACCTGTCTAAGATTGTGTTGGTCCACTTTTTGCTGCCCCACACACAATAAACCTTGATGCACTGTGTATTCTGACATCTTCCTATCAGAACCAGCTTTAGCTTCTTCAGCAAACTGAGTAACAGTAACGTGTCTCTTTGATCGGACCACATGGGCCAGCCTTCGCAACATTGTTATGCTTGATTGGTGTATATAGGTGTCTCTGTGTTAGTGCATTAGTTTGTAGGCATAAATACTTTTGGAATTATTTGCTTGAATGTTTGTGTGTGTGTGTGTGTGTGTGTGTGTGTCTGCTGTTACTCCTCATATTCTGATGAGGATGTTTCTCTCCTCTCCTCTTGTCTGCAGATGCCTGCAAACTCACACTGGACCCAAACACAGCACACAGAATTCTCTCTCTCTCTGAGGGGAACAGAAAGGTGACATGTGTGAGAGAGAAGCAGCCGTATCCTGACCACCCAGAGAGATTTATCCACTGCTTTCAGGTGTTGTGTAGTGAGGGTCTGTCTGGACACTGCTACTGGGAGGCTGAGTGGAGTGGGGGTGAGACTAGAATAGCTGTGGCCTATAAAAGCATCAAGAGGAAAGGGCAGAGTGAAAACAGTGGAATGGGATGTAATACCAAGTCCTGGAGTCTGTTCTGCTCTCCTAACAGTTACTATGTCAGACACAATAATGAAGAGACATGCATACCTGTCCCCTCCTCTGGCTCCAGAAGAGTAGGAGTTTACCTGGACTGGTCGGCCGGCACTCTGTCCTTCTACAGCGTCTCCTCTGACACACTCACACACCTGCACACGTTCCACTCCACATTCACTGAGCCCCTCTATCCAGGGTTTGACGTCTGGTTTATTGGCTCCACGGTGTCTCTCTGCCAGATCACATGAGCTCCTCCAGCTGGTGTGATGTATCTCTCTGTGTCACCCCAGCCTTCACTGCCAACCAGATTTTCCTCCTTTCTACCCCTATACCCTCTGTCACTCCTTTTTCACCCAAATAGTTTGGGCTTGAATAGCTATCCACACATAGGCCATAGTTCCACTCCACATTCACTGAGCCCCTCAATCTGGGGTATTGGGTTTATTATGACTATATACACATACATTCACACACATGCACACACACACACACACACACACACACACCTGCATACTTCCACTCCACATTCACTGAGCCCCTCTATCATATGGTTTGGGGTTTAATGTGACTCCTAGGTGTCTGTGTGCCAGGGGACGCCATGAGCTCCAGGCAGTGCAATGCTGTAATACTATGTATTGTGATGCATGTATTACAAACAACTGTTTTTTGATGATATTGTGCAAATGTTATAGATGTTTTTTTTTTAATATAGTGTGTAATTCCATAATTGAATGTTTCAGCAATATGTTGCATTCTGTTCTCTCTTGGGTTTAGTTATTTACTTCTCTTGTGTGGCAAATATATTTCCAAATAAAACATGATTGGAACTTGCAGATGTCTTGAACGTGATGGATTTATGTCAGCATTTTCTACTTCTATAACCTTTGAACCAGATTTAAGCTTGGTTAAGATGGGTAAACCAGCCAAACCATCAAAAACATGCAAGACACCAGGCTGGACCAGCGTAAGATGAAAATAAATATTGTTCAAGTATTCCATCATATGAACACTATTGCATTGGGAAGATAGATAAAGAAAGGAAGAAATACACATTTGTTGTCCTTCTTGACACCATTGAGAGAGACAGAGAGAAGAAAGGGGAGGAAAGAGTTAAAGGTAATTTGCGCTGTGGCTCTTCTGACACACCTAATATCATGTGACTGGACAAGTCCGGCCCTTCGCTCTTTCTCTCTCTCTCCCTCTCTCACTAGGAGGGGATTTTGCTTCCAGGAAATGAATGTCAGTGCACGCATGTGAATGAAACACTGAATGCAGCTAGACTCCTGTAAGTAAATCATTGATTTGCTCGTTGTGTTCTTGTCCAATATAACACCAATACATTACATCATCACAGGCTAACAAGACATCAACATTGTTGATGACATGATCTCCTTGGTCTCCGTCACCCACCCACCAGGGGCTGACTATTTACTACTGCCATTGCCAAACAGGACATTAGCCCACATTCCAGCTGATCTTTGTTTGTTGTACCGTTGTTGAAACTTATGTTTGGTAGAATGTCATGGTCCTGCTTCCTGACATAGAATGACTAAGAGATTCCTAATGTGGAATATAAACAGATTCAGGTAAAGGCGGTGACAAAAACACACAGCTAACAGCTACCTTGCTGAAAAACTAATGAGATGAGATGCTAATTAGTTTACAAGGTATTGAGTTTTGAAAATGTGTTACTTATAGGCCATTGTTTAAGCCCTCATATCCCTGAAACTAAAGATACAAAAAGATCTTTCTAAAAGAAGTTTTCTAAATGCATTCCAGCATATTAAAAAGATCTGCAATTACAAACACAAACTATTTAGCATTTGGCAAACTATGGCCTAGATGTGAAAGACCATCCCCCTGTATTTGTATTCTAGTTGGACATCATGGCCCAGTCTCTGGATCTACTCTTTAAAACTCTGGATGAGTTGGGGTCTGCAGAGCTTAAGCGGTTCAGGACGTATCTGTCTGAGAGAATCAAGGAGGAGTTTGAGCCCATCCCCAGAGGAAAGCTGGAGAACTTGGATGCTACTGATGTTGCGTCTAAGATGCAGCAGGCCTATGGCGATGAAGGCTCAGTGAAAATGACTCTGACCATCCTGAGGAGGATGAACCTCAACTACCTTGTACAAAGGCTAGAGAGGTAAAACAAGACTAATATGTGCCAAAATAGTTATTTCCTGTATATTTATTATTTTTCATTGAGTGATGCAAAATAATTTACTGAGGTATTCATGTAATGTTTCTCAAGGGATGCTAATGAGTCAAGACAAAAAGATGGTGAGAATATTTTATTTCATCATCAACATCAATAATTATGCCTTGATACCATGTCTATTTTTCTTTCTACTATGAATAGTGACCACACTGTTAATTGGTGCAACATACACTATAGCCACTAATACTCAACATAAAACTGGCTTGAAGGGACAAGAGTGAAAAATAAAAACAATTTTCTTTTCATTTTAGAACAGACAGATACATTTGTACAAGAAGTCAAAGGAAAACACAAATAGTGGATGATGAAAAAGTTTGGTATCATCTATGAGTGTACAGAGGAAGGAAAAAACTAAACACTCCTGAGTAAGATCTACACTGACCTCTACATCACAGAGGGAGAGAGTGAAGGCATCAACACTCAGCATGAGATTCGCAAAATTCCAAAGGACCAACAAAGGTAAAATTAGCTGTGATGACGTCTTTACTTGCTTACTGGAAGATGACAGAGTGGTGATGACCACAGGCATTGCCGGCATTGGAAAATTGTCTGTGTGCAGAAGTTCATTCTAGACTGGAAAGAAGGAAGGGCTAATCAGGATGTTGATTTGCACTGATCCCTCCTAAATACATAAATAAGTGGACAGAACTTCAGGGTTTCAATGACCAACAGAAGGATGTGTACTTCAGGAAGAAGACTGAAGATCAAACTGAAGCTGACATCAACCACATCAAAAGGTCAAAGAACCTCTACATTATCTGCCACATTCCTGTATTCTGCTGGATCCTAGCTACTGTGATCATGACAGTTTGTTATTGCTTACCTCAAACGCTAACTGAGGTCTATATCTTTTTTCTACTCATTGAGACAATAATAACATTCATACAAATTATTATTGAAAAATCATTTAGAAATGATCATTACATGAAAATCAGAAGAGGATGCAGGTTCTGTTAAGGGGTGTAGCCACAAATGCAAAGATACTCCATGAAATAGGTGGAACCTACAGAATACAGACAAAATCTGAGCCTTTTTAAACAGTTGGAATAATTATATTTCTTCGAGCAGAATAAAGATGCAATATATCAAAAAATACAATTAAAAAAGAAGCCTTTTATTTACTATATATATAATTTGTGTGTGTGTGTGTGTGTGTGTGTTATGTAAAGAGGGTATACACTGCTACTTCAAATTTGTGTTTGTATGTGTAGAAAGGTATTGTACCACAGCCCATACACCTTATTTATTTTATTTTAGTTGGTAACACGTTATTTATGTATGTATTTATTTATGTATTTCTTATTTATTTATAGGCAATTAAATGATATCTAAAGATGACAGTAAACCCATAGTAATTTTATAGGGAAAAATAAGTTGTTGGTGTCTTGATCCAGCAAGCATGTACTGTATGTCCCTAGTATGTATTGTGTCATTTTTACTCTTTATGCAACTGCTGAGGCCTATCAAAGTTACCATTTCTATCTACTCTCTCTCTCTCTCTCTCTCTCTCTCTCTCTCTCTCTCACACACACACACACACACACACATAATTTATACCACAGCATCAAATAAAAAACTATAATATCCGTAGCACACTAGTTCTATGGTGGGAATTCTATAATATCCATAGCACACTAGTTCTAAGGGAGGAATTCTATAATATCTATAGAACACTAATTCTAAGGGAGGAATTCTATAATATCTATAGAATACTAGTTCTATGGTAGGAATTATAGAGGAATAGTTTGTGCAGGGTCAGGGTAACATAACTTTACATAACATAACACAACATAACATTTATTTATTTTTTACTTATTTTTATGTATGTTATTATTTACTGTATGCTGTATATGAGACCAACCTCATGTGACAGGACTAAAATGAAAGAGTAAATAATTATTTACTGTATAGGTTTGTATACTTTATTTTTGTTGATACTCTGCAGCACAGGATGAGAGGACTGGAAAAGAAAGCGTTAATGTTAGTTAATTATGTATGTATGAGTCCAGTCTCCTGAGAGTGGACAAGTTTAAACAGGATGAGAGAACTGGGAAAGAAAGCATTAATGTTAGCTAGTTATGTTTGTATAAGTCCAGTCTCCTGAGGCTGGACAAGTTTAAACAGGATGAGAGAACTGGGAAAGAAAGCATTAATGTTAGCTAGTTATGTTTGTATAAGTCCAGTCTCCTGAGGCTGGACAAGTTTAAACAGGATGAGAGAACTGGGAAAGAAAGCGTTAATGTTAGCTATTTATGTTTGTATAAGTCCAGTCTCCTGAGAACGGACAAGTTTAAACAGTGCTCCACATGGAATGTGAAGCCCAGTGTGAGGTTCTGAAGTACCAAAACACAACGCTGGCTGGGACAAGGTGTGTGTTCGTTGTTTTTATGAAATATTGGTCCTGTATCTAGTGTGGTGTATTTCTTTTGAAATTGTGTTTTAGTGGCTTATTTGGCAGGACATTGGGAGTGGGGGCAAAGATAGAAGTGCATGCATTCATTATATTTCCCTAAGTACAGTGACACTGATGATTTTTCACATATTATAATGAAGAATCATAATGAAAACTAAACCAATAGAACATCAGTACTTATGGACTTAATCCATGAAGCAAATCATGCCTAAACGCTTTGCAAAGAGACAGTTTGTGTGATTCAGCATTGCAATTTATGTTACATGTGGTAAAGTGCAACAGAAAAATATGGCTCAGTAGAGTGTGTGTGTATGTCAGTGTGTGTGGGGGGCAATGCATTTGTTGCCTCTTATCTGTTATCTATCTATCTATATATTTGTGTGTCTGTGTATATTTCTGTGTGTGTGGGGGTGTCTGTGTGAGTCTGCATGTGTATGTGTGTATCACTGAGAGTAACATGCTGGTCATTCAGTCTTCAGGCACCTCCAGATCATGTCCCATGACGTGTGTACATGTAAGTGAGTGTGTGTGTGTGTGTGTGTGTGTGTGTGTGTGCTTAAAAACACATGTCTGGTTTTAAAGCCAATGGAAACTGCATTACACTGCGCGGAACACGCCTGTTGTGTGCATAGTCTAATCTTTTAACATGTATTGTAAACGAAAACGGACCAAAAATGTGTCTACACTTTATATGCACAGATTGAGGTGTGATTCTGTGTGTGTGTGTATCAATGACAGTAACATGCTAGTCATTTGGTCTCATAGGCACCTCCAGATCGTGCACCATGGCTGAGAAGATGCTGGAGGGTCTCTCCCACATAGTGAAGCCTTTCAAACTAGTGCCATTCGTCGGGAAGTTTGATGGCGTCTTGCTTTTCATTCAGCGGATCCACGGAACCCGGCCAAAGGTCCACAAAGAACGTGTGAGAAGACTGAAATGTCGGCTTAAGGTACTGGGGGAACAGCTGAGGTCCATGGAGGGCTCCGAAGAAGAACCGGCCCACCTGCAGCAGACCTGTCAGAACCTGGAGGAGGTTCTGGAAGAGACGCTGGAGATGCTGACGAATCTCGAGGACCTTAGCTGGGTCCAGCGCTTCCTGACTAAGGGCTATGTGGACAGCAAGTTTGAGCGTCTAAATCAGAACCTGACGGATCATATGCAGTCTCTTATGCTCTCTCTCAACATCGACTCCCACACATTTAACTTGGAGCGGATGAGGATGGAGGACAAGGTGGACCGCACTGCTGACCTCAAGTACCTGGAGGGATTAAAAGACAGTGGGTTACAGACACAAATAGGACTGCATGTGTGTGATTTTGAAAGTCAGGGAGTTACAGACACAAATAGGACTGCGTGTGTGGGATTTTGAAAGACTGAATTACAGACACAAATAGGACTGCATGTGTGTGTGATTTTGAAAGACTGAATTACAGACACAAATAGGACTGCATGTGTGTGTGATTTTGAAAGACAGGGAGTTACAGACACAAATAGGACTGCATGTGTTTGTGATTTTGAAAGACAGTGGGTTACAGACTCAAATAGGGCTGCATGTGTGTGTGATGTTGAAAGACAGTGGGTTACAGACACAAATAGGACTGCACGTGTGTGTGATTTTGAAAGACAGTGATTTACAGACACAAATAGGACTGCGTGTGTGTGATTTTGAAAGACAGTGGGTTACAGACACAAATAGGACTGCGTGTGTGTGATTTTGAAAGTCAGGGAGTTACAGACACAAATAGGACTGCGTGTGTGTGATGTTGAAAGACAGTGGGTTACAGACACAAATAGGACTGCGTGTGTGTGATTTTGAAAGACAGGGAGTTACAGACACAAATAGGACTGCGTGTGTGTGATTTTGAAAGTCAGGGAGTTACAGACACAAATAGGACTGCATGTGTGTGATTTTGAAAGACTGATTTACAGACACAAATAGGACTGCATGTGTGTGTGATTTTGAAAGACTGAATTACAGACACAAATAGGACTGCATGTGTGTGTGATTTTAAAAGACTGAATTACAGACACAAATAGGACTGCATGTGTGTGTGATTTTGAAAGACAGGGAGTTACAGACACAAATAGGACTGCATGTGTTTGTGATTTTGAAAGACAGTGGGTTACAGACACAAATAGGGCTGCATGTGTGTGTGATGTTGAAAGACAGTGGGTTACAGACACAAATAGGACTGCACGTGTGTGTGATTTTGAAAGACAGTGATTTACAGACACAAATAGGACTGCACGTGTGTGTGATTTTGAAAGACAGTGGGTGACAGACACAAACATAAATATGTGTGTGTGTGAACACAAGTATTTTAGGATATACAAGTTACACACATGCTGTTGACACACATACAAAAATAAGTGTGTGTGTGTGTGTGTGTGTGTGTGTGTGTGTGTGTATGTGTGTGTGTATGTGCAATTCTTGGCACAAAATGGTCAAAGACTATCTTTGACCTTCTAAATTTTTCAAAAAGATACTCTCGATATGCATGCCTTTACTTCTCAGAGGTGGGAACTTTTAAACCAATCAGTTCTGTGTTGTTTGCTTCTGTGATCTAAGTTAAAAAATCTAAAGTAAACCAAAGCTTTTGGAAGGTTTTCTGACAAGTATTATTGTAGTGAAATACAGTATTGAGCTGAGGAACTATTGAGATGCTAGCCTGGTTATCTAAATCCAGCTACCAACATAATGTTTTTTTGTTTTTCTGTTTTTTGTTTTCTTACTCAGCTAGTAGCATTAAATCCCATCTCAAAACCAATAAAATTAGCTACCAGCATAAGCAGGTTTTGTTTTTCAAGATGATTTGTTTTAGCAAGGTAACAGTTTAACAGTTCTTTATGTTTCTGTTCTGGTCCTGTGTTCACTCAGCTCTGCAGTCTTTGAAATATGACACATTGGAGATCAAGGACAACATCAAAAAGATGACAGATATGTTGGGGAGCAGCAAATCAGGTAAGCCTTTATAACAATAACCACACAGGGAATAACCACTACATTGTTAATACAGGTAATAACAACTCAGTAGCTACTACTATGCAGTAACTACTACAGGTAATAATCAGTCATAAATACAGATTATAAACCACAATACAGGTGATAACTTTCATGATTCATGTTAACAGGTAGTAACTACTAATGTGTACTGATAAACACCCACTCATTCTGGAGGCAAGGGATGCTTGGAACTGGAAAAAAATTATGGTTGTCCTTTAAGAAACAATGTCAGCATATTGAATGCACGAAAACTAGTGTAGAACGTAGTGTATCATTACAACATGTTCTACCTATAACTATGTTCTGCGGCTATGTTCTATGTTCAGATACACAAGAAGAAGAAGAGAACAAAAGTTATGGTAAGTACATAAAAGTCTGATCTTGGTAGCATTGTATTTTACAACTTTTAGTGTTTCTCCAGTGTCTGCCATATATATATATATATATATATATATATATATATATATATATATATATATATATATATATATATATATATATATATATATATATACATATATGCCATATGTATATAATTAATATATATTCATATATAATCATATTACTGTATATATATAATGTGAAATAGTAAAACTCTTAGTAGTGAAGTAACGTTTACCAGTATAACTTCTTCTTTGCATATAATGGTGAAGATATCACTAGCCCACATTGTCCTATTTGACTTTTTTCATGAAATATGGGTCTATTCATGTTAAAAGATTAGCAATGAGCATGTGCAGAGAAAAAAAAATAAACCCGATCGAGCATTTACATGACTGTTCAATTGTAATAGCAACAGAATAAACCACCCCTTTTATTCCAAATAAAATTTTAATCGCATCAGAAATTCCATTCCAATCAGGGTGTTTACATGGGTCATTTCAATTCCGATCATTCAATTTCTATTTTGTTTACAATTAAACAGGGCTAATGACTCATACAGCAGTGTAATATGAACTGAGACTACTAGAGAATCACTCAGACAGTTGTGTAATATGAACTGAGACTACTAGAGAATCATGCATACAGTTGTGTAATATGGACTGTATTCTGCGATACAGCTGCAATCAGCCAGTTCTCATGATGTTATTTTCTTGCAGAAGATGCAATTCTGCAAAAAGCAAAAAAACAATACCAGGAAAAAATGATAGACATGTTTGGACACATCCGTGAGTGCACAGAAGAAGGAAAGAGCAAAAAACTTTTGAGTAAGATGTACATTGAGCTCCACATCACAGAGGGAGAGAGTGAAGGAGTCAACACTCAGCATGAGGTTCACAAGATTGGAATACAATCAAGGAAAAACAAAAGCAAAATTAATTGTAATGACATCTTCGAGACCTCTGTGGATCATGAGAAAGTCAGAATTGTAATGACCACAGGCATTGCTGGCATTGGAAAAACTGTCTGTGTGCGGAAGTTCATTCTAGACTGGGCAGAAGGAAGGGCAAACCAGGATGTTCATTTTGTGTTTTCACTTCCGTTGCGGCAGTTAAATTTGATACAGAATGAGTCATACAGTTTACACAGCCTCCTACTTCACTTGCACCCTGAACTGGAGGAAGTCATAAAACCAAACATTTTAGCTAGGTTGAAGATCGTACTCATCTTTGATGGTCTGGATGAGAGCAAACTCCCTCTAAATATACAGCATAACAAAGAAATATATGATCCTTCGAAGACTGTGTCATTAGATGTGTTGATAACCAATCTTGTGAAAGGCAATCTTCTGCCTAAATCTCTTATTTGGATTACCACCCGACCAGCAGCTATCAAACGGGTCCCATCATCAATTATAAACAAGTGGACAGAAGTACAAGGGTTCAATGACCAACAGAAGGAGGAATACTTCCGGAAAAAGATTGAAGATCAAACCAAAGCTGAAAAAGTGATCACCCACATTAAACGGTCAAGGAGCCTCTACATCATGTGCCACATCCCTGTCTTCTGCTGGATGTTGGCCACCACTTGTCTTAACATATCAAACCAGACCACACAGCTATTGCCACAAACTCTGACTGAGATGTATGTGTATTTTCTCCTCACCGAGATGAAAAGGAAGAACCAAAAAGATGCCAGAGACTATGGAACAGATATTAAACACATTCTTAAATCTGAAAGAAAGGCTTTTCTAAAGTTATCTGAATTAGCCTTTAAAGAACTGGAGAGGGGTAATATCTTATTTGATGAACATAACTTGAGAGAGTGTGGTATTGATGTGGAAGATATCTCAGTGTATTCTGGGATGTGTACTGAATTCTTCCAGACTGAGACTTATTTCTCGAAAAGGAAAGTGTTTTGCTTTGTGCATTTGAGCATTCAGGAGTTTCTAGCCGCTTTCTTTGTGTTTCATTCATTTGTGAATAAGAACACAGCAGGCATTAATATTTTTACACCACCAAGAGGTGACACAGCTATGCAGGAGCCAACCTCTATGAACAGACAGCCAAAACCTCTCAAAACAATACAGGGATATTTGCTTGGCTGGTGTAAAAGGAAATCAAAATCCTCTTTTGAGCTGTCCATGGTGGATTTTTTACAAACTGCTGTGGACAAATCCATACAAAGTGAAGATGGACACATGGATCTTTTCCTTCGCTTCCTATTGGGCATCTCACTGGAGACCAATCAGAAACTCCTAGAAGGCTTTCTGAAACACACACAGAGCAGCTCAGACTGCCTCAGGGAAACAGCCCAGCACATCAAAGGAATTCTAAGCGAGGGAACCAAAGTTCCTGAAAGATGTGTAAATCTATTACTGTGTTTGCTGGAGATGAAGAACAATTCTCTGCATCAGGAAATTCAGCAGTACATGACATCAGGACAATGGCTGTCACCTGCCCAGTGTTCAAGGGTGGCTTATATGCTTTTAGCATCAGAGGAGACACTGGAGGAGTTTGACCTTACAAAATACAACACAACAAGTGAAGGTCAGAAAAGACTGCTTGTTGCACTGAGGGTTTGCAGGAAAGCAAGGTGAATTATGAATGACTCCTATATCTTTTTAATTTTTAAGTGGAATTCAAATGAATAGCAAACCTGAATGAATGTATAAGTTCAGGACATCAACTGTCTTCATTGTTTGAAGTCACTAAATGTTGTTGGTAGGAAGAACAAGAGCAAATTGGGAAAACATAGATTGAATTTGGAAACTTGCAGCTAACACTATCTGAATAGGGAAAGGGAAAATTACACTGAAAAGGACTCTCCTCCACCTTATCAATTAGTGTTAGCTGTCGTTTCACTCTTCAGTTTAAGTTGTACAAATTTTCTCGTTCTTCTCACCGACAGCACTCAACCTCAGACAACAGGGCTGTGGCTTGATTTACCCCAGACTCATCCTATAATTCTGAAGTCACGACTACATTGAATTTTGTTTTGATTTCCCCCATTAATGATTACCTATCTGACACTGTATGTCACAATCTTTTATTGACCCACCTAGAAACTTTGCTTGGCATCACTGGTTCTCCTGTAGCCTGGTTTAAATCTTCTCTCACTATGAGAAAAGAGTTGGTGTCCATTAGAGGCTGAAACACTGATACACACTTTCATCACCTCAAAACTGGGCTACTCTAATGCCCTACTCAGTAGCACCTAGCCAAGAGACTATATAGGCTGCAATATGTCCAGAACAGCTGTAAGGCTACTCACTTATACCAGGCCCTGGGATCATATTACTCCCTTTCTCCATCACTTGCATTGGCTCCCAGTCCAATATCCAAAATCATCCTGCTTGTCTATATCCCTTCATAACCTAGCCCCTCCCTATCTAACCTCCTACGTCCATACCAGCCAGTCCAATGTCTTTGCTCCCCTGATGCCCACCTATTAACAGTCCCTCACTCTTGGTGTTGCCCCATGGGTGACTGGGTAATGAGTGTTTCTGACCCTAACCTATGGAATGTCCTTCCATTTGCATTACACCACTGGAGTCCTTTGAGTCTGCCTCATTCATTAATTTTATATAACGGCACGCTGTCCAACAAAAAAGTTAAAAGCACATCTCACTTCACAGTTCTCTTTTATCTTTATGTTAGTTGTACTGTAGTATTGTGGTTTTACTTCTTTTTTGTATATAGTGCTGATTACTGTATGCTCTGCTACTAATTTGCTGTTCATCTATGTCACTGTTTTTCTCCCTGTGTCCTTGGTGTCTGTCTATTCATGATCTTATAAATGTCTGTTTTTACCCTCCTTGTTCAGTGTCCTTAGGTATCTTGAAAGGTGCTTAATAAATAAATAAAAAAATAATAATTAATAAAATGTATCATGATTAACTATTATTGCTGCAGATTGGCTGGTTGTGATCTCAAAAGTGATTCCCTTGAGGTCCTGACATCTGTTATTCAGTCTGAAAACTCCCTGTTGAGAAAACTGGACCTGAGCTGCATTCCTCTGGGTGACTCTGGAGTGCTGAGATTGTCTCTTGGACTGAAGCACAGAAATTGCCAACTGGAGACACTGAGGTTGGTGACACGTTCTAGCAGACACTGTATCAACACTGTACAGGAATGATTTCCTGACAAATTCATTCTCATTCATTCCCAAACTACTTCCGCTACATTCAGATAACATGTGGAATGTTTAAGCAGAAACATGCTGAAACAGCTGTGATGCTAATAATCAGACTCTCTTGAAATGGTCTGTAGCTTTTAGATACTCCACGGAGGGTTTTACTGTCAGTACATGATAGGCTTGCCCATCAACACTGGGGACCCCATGGACGATTTTCCATGAATACATTTAATAATTTCATAGCTCTGTACTCTGTATTGCAGATTTGCTGACTGTAATCTCACAGACAAATCTTGTGAGATTGTGGCTTTGGTTCTGCAGTATCCAAACTCCCTGCTGCAGCTGGACTTGAGTACCAATGGCCTGGGAGATTCTGGAGTTCAACTTCTCTGTAAGGGACTATCCAGTTCCAACTGCAACCTACAGACATTAAGGTGGGTGGTGGATTCACCGTTATTAGCTAAAATGACAGTTGAATACTACAGATAAATACAGGTCAGTGCAATGGAAAAAAAAAACATATATATAAGAGTATATATGTGGAACTGAGCCAAGGGGTTCTAAGCTGTTTTAGCAGCATCTCAATCAGGTTCTATTCCCTGCACTACAACATTTCTTAAATGTGTTCTGCTATGCTTTTTATGGTTAAGACATCCACTCTACAGACTCTTTGCTCTCTCTAACCAATTGATATCCAATTGTTGATATCAACCCGTATTTTAAAATTAGGCTATATAGAAACAGCAAGAGAATGTGAAGAAGCCATCATATTTGAAGTAATATTCTTGATGCCTAAGATAACCATTTGAGGTTAGAATGCAGATCAACTAGCACAGCACTTGTGGATGCTGTGTGTCATGTAAGTAAATGCAAAACTGTGTCCACGGTAACAAGTCTTTTATTAGATTTAGATTGACCTGACAGCATTTTTTGGATTTCTGTGTCAAGTTTAAATTTTGTCTGTTGCAGATTTGCTGACTGCAAGCTCACAGATAAGTCATGTGAGGCTGTGGCTTCAGCTCTACAGTTACCAAACTCCCTTATACAGCTGAACATCAGTAACAATGACCTGGGGGATTCTGGAGCTGAGCTTCTCTTGAAGGGACTGGCTAGTCCCAACTGTAAACTGCAAACATTAATGTTGGTTTTGTACTTTTCTGTTATTAGAAACACCTTGAACAAAGTTTTGTCAGTAATGCTTCCTATGAACCCAGTATTCATAAAGGATTATAAACACATTTATTAAAGAATTATAATGCATTCATAAAGTCTAATAAATAATGTCATTAGTGTTCAACACAATAATAATTATTATGTAATAATAATAACAATAATAATAATAATAATAAGTGCTCAACAAAATAAATACAGGATAACAGGCAACAAGGTGTGCAGTTATATAGAATTAATTAACGAGGCGGAGGTAAAGGACTCTTGCTTATCACCCGGTTGCAACTCAGGCATGTAAGTAACAGGCGTGTGTTTAAGGTATGACTGAATGGTTCTAATAAGACTTTAATTTTTACAAAAAATGTAAGTCACTTTGGATAAAAGCGTCTGCTAAGTGCATAAATGTAATGCAATTGTAATAGGAAGTGTTACTTTTTTGTCTTCTTGTCTTTCTTGTCTTTTGTCAATCTCTTGCAGACTTGCTGACTGTAAACTCACAGATGAAACCTGTGAAAATGTGGCTTCAGTTCTACAGTCACCAAACTCCTTGGTACAGCTGGACTTGAGTGACAATAACTTTGGAGATACTGGAGTTCAGCTTCTTTTGAAGGGACTGCTCACTTCCCACTGCAAACTGGAAATATTAATGTTAGTGCCACACTTCACAGCATTTAGTGTAGTATCTGGACGACAGTCATCATATTTTTGTTTTGTGTTGTAATTTTCTCTAATATCCTTTGCAGACTTTCTGACTGCAAACTCACACATAAGCCCTGCGAGATATTATATTCAGTTCTACAGTCACCAACTTCCCTGTTGCAGCTGAATTTCAGTACCAATGACCTGGGAGATTCTGGAGTTCTGCTTCTCTCTAAGGGGCTGTCTAGTCCCTACTGCAAAATCCAAACATTAAGGTTGTTGTTTCCTGGTTGGTGTGTCTCTTTTACTATAATTAGTATCTGTACCCTTTACATACTATTTTGTACCATCTTCTTTCATTGTTCTTTCAAACTCTCTTGTAGACTTGCTGACTGCAATCTCACGGATAAGTCTTGTGCAATCATGGCTTCAGTTCTACAGTCACCAAACTCCCTGCTACAGTTGGACATGAGTCACAATGACCTGGGAGATTCTGGAGTTCAGTTTCTTTCAAAGGGATTGTCAAGTCTCCACTGCAAACTACACACATTAAGGTTAGTGTTTCATGTTCTTGTCCTAGATTTCCTATCAAGAGAAAAGCCATGCCAGAATAAAAGCGTAAAAGTCTGTGCAGTGCTAGTCCAACTTTAAACTTCATGTTTTCTATCTCTTTGTTCACCAAATATCATTTTAATACTCTCTCTCTCTCTTTCTCTCTCTCTTTCTCTCTATATATCTTTCTGTCCCTCTCTCTCTCAGACTGTCTGATTGTCTTATTGAGAAGGGTTGTATTCATCTGGCTTCAGCTCTGTCATCAAACCCCTCTCACCTGAGAGAGCTGGATCTGAGCTACAATCATCCTGAAGAATCTGGACTGAAGCTGTTATCGGCTAGTCAGGAGGATCCTACCTGTAAACTTGAGACCCTGAAGTAAGTTTAGAAAGAAAGAATCACATGTATGCTATGGCTTTTTATGTGACCACTGTGTGAGTGTCAGAAGAGGTATACAGATTTTCATTTCCATTTTGTAAATTGATAGAAACATTTGGCAAATTATGGTGAGCTTGAAATGCCGGGTTGGTTAGTCGGTGATCACTGTAGGTTCATTCATTGGTTACAACAATGAATAGGAGGATGTCTGTTACACACACACACACAAGCCATACATTAATCCAGACACTGTCCACTGATAACATGTGAATGCCGTGATTTGCTCCACTGTAATTGATAAGCCGTAGCTTCTATAGAATTAATAAAGGAAACAATATGTACAAAAATTAACTAAATAATCATACAAATAATAGTGCACATAAGACATAGGATAAATTACAATGAGAATGACTATAGTAGTAATTTACTAAGTAGTAAATGACTTGCCACATTACCAAATAATAGTCCTACTGCCTAACGAGTGGCATAGATGACAATGAACATATATAATGATAATGCCTACAGGGTGATTGATGGTTCTGCTCCCATCTACCTGAATACTCTCTTAAAGCCTTATGTCACCCATGACCACTTGGCTCCTCCAAGGAATGTTATCTAGCACAGCACAGGTCAATCCAGACTCTTCTCATCCACCTTCTCCACCTTCAAGAAATGTAATTATAAATAACATATGAATAAGCATTACAGTGCTGTTACTGCTACGCTGAAATTAGGTAATGTAGCCCCCTTTTGGCACAAGGGAGAAATGTGGCGCTGGCTCTTTAACAGAGCACGAGTCACCAGCTGCACCGTCTGAGTAACACACTTACTAGTGCAGACTAGCTTGCAGGGATGCTAGGCCTTGGATATCACCAAACCACACAATAACTAGTTGAATTATGACTCAAAACTAAGCAAAAGATATGTATAAACATATCTGTATTCTAAACACATCGCTACCATTACATTGCTACAGTCACTACTTAGGTCTCCACTCAGTCAGTTTAATTGATTGAACCACTGTCTTACCAAAGAATCCTCAAAATTAGGCAATAATATTATATTACAATATTACAGCAAAGATAGAAAGAAAACTATTTATTAAAATCATTGAATCAAAATTTTACAGAATTTCTGTATCCCAATTACCCCGATTAGGATGATTCTGAGGGCCTGGCACCTACAGGGGGCCCCAGAGAACATTTTAATGTCTTTTTCAATGTTTGGGAGGCTCAAAGTAATTTTCTGTTATAGGGCCCAAAGTTTCTACTGGCACCTCTGAAAGTATGTTTTTATTTTTTACAGAACTGACCATGTTTCTTTAAACAGAGCACGGCCGCGTTTGCTGAGATGTAAGTTTTGATGATGTGTTCAATAACTTCAATAACTGTGCACTGTGTGTATACTACTACTACTACTACTACTACTACTAATAATAATAATAATAATAAGAAGAAGAAGTTAGTAGTAGTAGTAGTAGTAGTAGTAGTAGTAGTAGTAGTAGTGGTGGTGGTGGTGGTGGTGGTGGTAGTGGTAGTATTATTGTTATTTTTAATAATAATATTTATTAGCACCAACCTCTGTGTCGTTGTCTTTCTCTTCAGTGTGTGTGTTAGCAGCAGCTGTCCCTCCCCATATTCTGATGAGGATGTTTCTCTCTTCTCCTCTTGTCTGCAGATGCCTGTGACCTAACACTGGACCCAAACACAGCACACAGATATCTCTCTCTCTCTGAGGGGAACAGGAAGGTAACACATGTGTTGGACGAGCAGTCATATCCTGACCATCCAGAAAGATTTCACGTGTACTCTCAGGTGTTGTGTAGAGAGGGTCTGTCTGGATGCTGCTACTGGGAGGCTGAGTGGAGTGGGGCTGGGGCTGAGATAGCTGTGGCCTATAAAAGCATCAAGAGGAAAGGGGAGGATCATGACTGCTGGCTGGGACGTAATGACAACTCCTGGAATCTCGACTGTTCTCATGACAGTTACACTGCCAGACACAACAATGAACATACTAAAATACTCACCCCCTCCCCCGGCTCCAGACGAGTTGGAGTATACCTGGACTGGCCGGCCGGCACTCTGTCATTCTATGGTGTATTCTGTCACACACTCACCCACTTGCACACGTTTCACTCCACATTCACTGAGCCCCTCTATCCAGGGATCTGGCCTTGCAGTTTTGGCTCGTCAGTGTCACTTTGCCAGATGACATGAGCTCCTCTTCTAATAGTGTTAGCAAAGTGCATGTGTGTGTGTGTGTGTGTGTGTGTGTGTGTGTGTGTGTGTGTGTGTGCTCAGTGAATATGTTCAGAGTATTCTAATTTGTGTGTTGGAGGATGAGCTAAAATGGAATCCCATAATCCATTGCTGAAATATATAAATATAATATCAAATATCTTTTCTATCATTAAATATCATATAAACCCCTGTTGAGTTGATTATCTCATGGTGAAGTTTTAAAAAAAATGTCCTCTTGACCCCTCCCCCTCTTTTGCCATGTAAACTCAATGTGCCATTTTGCCAAGTTGTTGTTGCTTATGCATTCTGTAATTATGACAATATAATCCACTCGCTCTAGAAAACACTAGTTTTAATGCTTTTGGTCCAGAGTCACATTGAGATCATTTTGTGACATCCATAAAAATATTTTAGTAACTGACTAGCAATCATTAGCACAACAATCATTAGCACAGATTTGTTGAATATGAACTACTTAACATTTTCAAAAACTTTCTAAAATAAATATTAGTGGTAATCAGTTTCCAGAAATATTTTGAGTTCACTGAGCAGTTGGGGTTTACAGTGTGTGCTAATTCTAATATTCTAAGTCTGAACGCTTTCTGTACAGGTGGGAGGGGAACATGTGAAATAGTAACACACAGGTTAAATCTAAGGTAAACATGAACTTTCAATTGTATCAGGGACACACAGTGTATAAGGTGTGAAAAAGTTAAATGCCTAGGCCTACACAAAGCTCACTAACCTATTTAATGTGTTAATGTTGTCATTCACCTTTTGTCTTTGATAAGTTGCCTGAGTAGAATTGGTTATTTGGCACTAGGTTTACAGCAAAGAAGGTTTATGAGTTTGTTTCTCTGTTTAAGACTGTAGGCTTATGTCGAAAACTCATGGAGGAATCATGTTAGACTAGAGTACATACTTTAAGTTATTATTATATCCTACGTTATAACTAATATCCCATTCTTACAATTACATAGCGCCATTCTCAAGCTCAAGGTCAATAGTGTAGCCTACATGAGGTAAGCAGAAAAGACAAGGCAAAACAATCAGATAAAACAGGCAACGATTTGGGGAGGTCTGCCGCTATCTAGCCACCATAGTCAGGTTTTCGATGTTTTTTGTGTAGGCCTTATTAAACGAAGTTTTAGACACCTCAAATGGATATTTTGAAAACAAAAATGCCCTTCAAAGTGGAGGTTTTGCAAAACGCTGGATTATGTGGATACGTGTAATTTTTAAAAGAAACAGATGAAAAAAATCGCTTGTAAAAATATCTATAGAGTAGATAGCCTATGTGTCGACTGATCCGTTATCTGAAAAGCAATAACTGTGAAGTAACTGACGTCACACTGCAATTCATGAAGCTTTGAAACAATCCGACGCAACTACGTAGTGACACCCAGCGGCTAATTCTGTTAACAACACTTTTGAGATTAAATATTTTGAATTCTGACATGGTCACACCTAGTAGCCAATTTTGTGAAGGATCCCTGGCTACTAAGACACATGGGCCTTATAAAACTGATGTTGGTATAACCAATAGGCCTTTAAAATTGGACTTAAAACCACTGAAGATGCTTTCTTAAAAAAGAAGAAAGGCTACCATTGCGTTTATATCTCAGTGCTTTCTGGGTAAAAAGTGACATCACCTGGTTGAAATTAATGGGTGTCATAACTTGACTGTTGCTCCTTGATTGGCGCTTGATCAGATTCAACCAGGGCAAAGTTCAGTGGTCGCATCGTTTTGTTACGGTTCGCGTTCAGCTCGATGGGTGATGTCCAAAACGTTTCGCAACGTCCTGTCATCTGGAACTCGAGGCAGGTGATGTCACTTTCTACAACAATGGCGGGTTACAAGTGAGAAGATTTTCTGAACTTTTAATGAAAACCAAAAAAAACATTCTGAGTGTTTTTAAATCGGGTTATGCAGCTGACATCAACATCAATCTAGAAGGCCAACATGTCTTACTAGCCAGGGATCTAGCCATGTCTTACAACACATGGACATTTATCAGAGTAGAGACAACCACAACTACGATGTTCCGGAACACCGTCAATCTGTTCTTTGGCCACGTTGTCCGAAAATTTCATCCAAATCCGTTTAGTACTTTTCGAGTTAAGGCATCTTGCTCACAGACAGACAAACGCCAACGTAAACATAACCTCTTGGAAGGGATAACTACTCTATCTACTCCTGAGGTTATGTTTTCGTCGGCATCTGTGAGCAAGATAACTCGAAAAGTAGACAACGGCACGGATTTGGAAGAAATTTTCGGACAATGTGGGCATTTGGTCAAGGAACAGATTGGTGGTGATCCGGAAG
This sequence comes from Tenualosa thibaudeaui, assembly GCA_027481765.1. Classification (NCBI taxonomy): domain Eukaryota; kingdom Metazoa; phylum Chordata; class Actinopteri; order Clupeiformes; family Clupeidae; genus Tenualosa; species Tenualosa thibaudeaui. The sequence goes on from JAIFZK010000072.1 coordinate 322,999, forward strand.
ACCTTGGTTGTGGTTGTCTGGGGTTCACTTCTGTCAGAACTGCAATCTGTATCAAGTGACTGAGAAATACCTCAGCAATAACCTTTTTTAAAGACATTTTTATCTTGTGTGCTTGTAACGGCTCTTTGCATGATGTCAGTACCATGCCCAGATGGAATATAGCCTAATGCCACATGTTGCGGGCATGCATAGATCTTTTTTGCCATAACGTAGCCCACAAGCATGGATAAACAGTACGTTTCAGTACTGTAGGGCAGTGTTTCCCAATCTTTTTTGTCTTGTGTACCCCATGAGCGTTTTTGTCATACAATGAGTATCCCCTCACTCATACGTGTTGGTGATTCTCCAAAAGTAGAACGTAACACAACAAATTATTATTGGTCTTACGGGTCTTCCCGGGGAAACTAGTGCTTACGTAGCCTATCATTTTATTGACGGGAATCTGGATTGTTCTCACGACAGTTACTCTGCCAGAAACAACAATGAACATACTAAAATACTCACCGCTCCAGACAAGTTGGAGCGTACCTGGACTGACCGGCCGGCACTCTTGTCATTCTACAGTGTCTTCTGTCGCACACTCACCCACCTGCACACATTCCACTCCACATTCACTGAGCCCCTCTATCCAGGGGTCTGGCCATGCAGTTTTGGCTCCGCAGTGTCACTTTGCCAGATGACATGAGCGCCTCTTCTAATAGTGTTAGCAACAGAACCATCAGCAGCAGCTTTGTTTGTTCTTATAAGCTGGCCCTGTGTACTCATGCTTTATCAGGTAATTTTTTGTCACCCGGTCAGCTGATCTGGCAGTGAGTTACAGACACAAGTAAGTGTGTGTGTGTGTGTGAGAGAGAGAGTCCTACAAAAACACCAATCATGCTTGTCTTTAACCCTTATTATCTTTATTGTTTATTTACATTATTCCTGTGTTATTCTGCTTTTTCTGTGAATACGTGCAGAGAGAAAGTTATTCATGTGCTGCTTCTGAAAAGTTACCTTGATGATACTATGTCATTAATGTTTATTTTGATATCTTGGGCTTTTAGGTTTCTTAGGCTTAATGTGCTGGTGTGTATGTGGTTGTGTGTTTTGCAGCTACTGACAGAATGAAATGAGAAAATGAAAAAGAGACATAATGTAACGCTTTGATGTGTGGGTGCAGTGAGGAATCCAGTAGGCCTAAATCATGTTCTCTAAACATGACCATAACACATGCTCTCAAACTAGACATGTGTTAAACGTACATTTAACAAATAAAAAATGGGCATATAAAAATAGAAAAGGGAATCCAAAACTTCTCAATTTTTTAAACAATAACATGTGGAGGAAATTCAATAACTTTTCTTTCATAGGAATAATCAAACTGCACCCTTTCTTAAATTTGGCCTTATTTCCAAAAATAGAATAACCTAAAAGTAGCCTATACGGACCGTAATGCCTACAGTTGTCCTAATTGTAAAAGTACGAAGGCTTTCTGTACAGGGGGGAGGGGAAATTGTGAAACATTAAGGCACTGAAATCGAAAGTAAACGTGCGCCTTCAATTGTGTCGGGGATACGCAGTGTATAAGGTAAGAAAAATGAAAAGGCCTAGGCCTACACAAAGCTCACTAACCTATTTAATGTGTTCATCGTGTCATTCACTTTTCGTCTTGGGTTAGTAGCCTATATAGAATTGGCTATTTTACAGCAGAGAAGAATGTCGTTGCATGAAGTCCTGTCGAAGATTAGGTTTATGACAGTTTAAACGCGACACAAAATAGGACGATCCATATAAGACTAGACTATATAATTTAAGTTATTAATGATAATTATAATAGCCTACGCTCTATGCTTTCAGTTATACAGTGGGCTTATAGCGCCTTTCTCAAGGTCAATATTGTAGCCGATATGAGCAGAAAAGACAAGGCAAAACAATCAGACAAAAACACGACAAACAGCGGCTGCCTTTGGGCCTGTCTTGTGCTTACGTAAACGGAGGTTTAGACATCTCAAACGGATATTTTTTAAAATGGCCTGCAAAGTGGAGATTTTGCATAACGCTTGATTCTGTGAATACGTGCAAACACATTTAAAAAAGAAACGGATCTAAATCTAGATCTAAATCTAGCCCTTGTGTCTACCGAACCGCTATCTGAAAAACAATAAGGTTAACGGTGAAGTGGCTGACGTCACACTGTGTGTTGTCTGTCGACAAACACTTCATTGCAGGGTTAACAGAGGGTTAGGCTTGGCCTACCTGCTTCAGCAGAAGTCGTGAAGCTGTAGGATCCTTGTTATTATTGTTCCCATTCGCTGTTATTTAGCCTAGTAGTGGGCAAAGTGAGACTTGAAATGTTCGAAAAAATTGCGTCGAAAATTCATGAGACTTCGAAACAATCCGACGCAACTCCATGGTGACACCCAGTGGTTAATTCTGTTAACAACACTTGGACATTTAAGAGAGTAAATATTTTGAATTGTGACATGGTCACACCTAGTAGCCAATTCTGTTCTGGATCTCTGACAAGTAAGACATGTTGGCCTTATAAGACTGACGTTGGTATAACCAAAAGGCCTTTTAAACTGGATTTAAAAACACTAGAAATGCTTTCAGAATGCTGTCATTGCATTTACATCTCAGTGCTCCCTGGGTAAAAAGTGACGTCACTTGGTTGATATTAATGGGTGTCTATGTGCAAGAACAACTTCACTGTTGCACCTTGATTGGCCCACCAGGGCAAAGTTCTGCGCCACAAATAATTTTGAGACATTTTGTAACCGTTCCAGCTAACAAAAAGGTGATGATAATTGCTGCAGTTACAGCAGAACCCTAGTATTGTTGTTGTTAATCCATTGCTGAAATATTTAAATATAATACCAAATATCATTTATATCATTAAATATCATATATACCCCTGTTTGGTGGATTACCTGCCATGTGATAAGAGATAATCAAACAAACCGTCATGGTTAAGTCTTATTGACCCCTCTTTTTACCGTTTAAAGTCAATGTAAACTAGATTTCATATGCTAGTGACAATGAGTGGCATTTTGCACATATTTGTTGAGTATGAAGTACTTAAAATATTCAAAAACTTGCAATATTTAAAAAAGTACGTTGAAAAACTGAAAATGAAATATTAGCGGTAATCACATTTCCAGTTCGCTGAGTAGTTGGGGTTTACAGTGTGTCCTAATTCTAGACCAACTGAACAACTGCACGGAAAGTTTTCTGTACAGGTGGGAGGGGAACATGTGAAATATTAACGCACAGGTGAAATCGAAGGTAAACATTAACTTTCAATTGTGTCGGGGACACGCAGTGTATAAGGTAAGAAAAAGTAAAAGGCCTAGGCCTACACAAAGCTCACTAACCTATTTAATGTGTTAATGTTGTCATTCACCTTTCGTCTGTGCTAAGTAGCTTGTATAGAATTGTCTATTTGGCACTAGGTTTACAGCAAAGAAAAATGTCGTTGCATGAACTGCATGACTGTTTGTTTCCTTGTTTAAACGCGACCCAACGTAAGCCTACAGTCTTACCTACATCAAACAAAACTCATGGAGGATCATATTAGATTAGAGTACATACTTTAAGTTATTCATAATATTAATAATGATGATAATTATAGCCTACGTTCCATTCTTACAATTATATAGTGTCATTCTCAAGCTCAAGGTCAACAGGGTAGCCTACATGAGGTAAGCAGAAAAGGCAAGGCAAAACAATCAGATAAAACAGGCAACGAACAGGGGCAGTCTAGCGCTGTTATCTAGCCAACATAGTCAGGTTTTCGATGTTTGAGAGCTTGTTTACACGTATCTAGATATTTTACGGATAGATTTTTGTGTCTGTTTGGGCCTTTTGTGTAGGCCTACATCAACGGAGTTGTAGACACTTCAAACGGATATGTTTTATTATTATTTTATTTTTGATTTTATTATTTTTTTTAAAGATGCCATGGAAAGTGGAGGTTTGGCAAAACGCTGGATTCTGTGGATACCTGTAAACGCATTTTAAAAAGAAACGGATGAAAAAAAAACTCGTTTATAAAAATAATATCTGAATATCTGAAAAGCAATAACTGTGAAGTGGCTGTCGTCACACTGCGTAACGGTGGTTGTACTGTCTGCTGACAAACACTTCATTGCAGGCTAAAGTACTGATCTCATAAAGAATATTCTTTAGAGATCATTGGACAAAACAGAGGATTTGGCTAGGCCTACATGCTTCAGGAGAAGTTAGTAGTGAAGTTGTAGGATCCTTATTATTCTTGTTCCCATTCGCTGTTATGTAGTGGTGGGCAAAGCGAGGCTGACATGAGCTCCTCTTATAATAAATAGTGTTAGCAACAGAACCATCAGCAGCAACAGCTGTTAGTTGGTATCTTGGTTAGTTCTTAGAAGTTGGCCCTCGGCTGAATTCTCACCATAGGTAAGTAACAGCTAATTCTGAATCAACTCAAAGTTGTTGTAAGTTTAAATGATTATAATTGGTGCGCTTAAGGAAGAGCTGAAATTGAATCCCATAATCATTGCAGAAATATACAGGTCTAGTAGCTAACCCTGTTGGGTTAATTAAGGGAAATTTAAATATACGGTTATGATGAAGATTGTGTATTATAGTATATGTTATAGTGTAGTTTTGCAGTTTTGCCATGTGAGAAGAGAAACAGACCGTCATGGTGAAATCTTCTTGACTCCTCCCCCTCTTTCTGCCGTGCAAACTCAATATAAACGTACATCCTAAGTATCAAGCAAATACTTACAGCCTGCGCTCCATTCTTACAACTATAGGCCTCTAGTGCCATTCTCAAACTCAAGGTCAATAGTGTAGCCTACATGAGGTAAGCAGAATAGACAAGGCAAAACAATCAGATAAAACAGGCAACGAACAAGGGCAGTCTAGCGCAGTTATCTAGCCAACATAGTCAGGTTTTCGATGTTTGAGAGCTTGTTTATACGTATCAAAGTGGAGATTTAGCAAAACGCTGGATTATGTGGATACGTGTCATTGAAGAAACTGATCAAAAAATATTAATTTATTAAAATATCTAGATAGCCTGTGTGCCTACTACTGATCCGTTATCTGAAATGCAATAACTGTGAAGTGACTGACGTCAGACTGCAATTCATGAGGCTTTGAAACAATCCGACGCAACTACATGGTGACACCTAGTGGCTAATTCTGTTAACAACACTTTAAGAAGATTGTGACATGGTCTCACCTAGTAGCCAATTTTGGGAAGGGTGGTTAGATTGGCTAGTAAGACATGTTAGCCTTATAAAACAGACTTTGGTATAAGCTAAAAAAAAAAAAAAACTTTTAGAAGGCTGCCACTGAATTTACATCTCAGTTATTTCTGGGTAAAAGTGACATCACCTGGTTGAAATTAATGGGTGTCTATGTGCAGCATCAATTTCACTGTTTCATCTTGATTTGCCCTTAATTAGATTCAACCAAGGCCAAGTTCAGCGGTCGAATCATTTTGAGACATTTTGCTACAGTTCCCATTCATCCCTATGTCATCTGGAACTCGAGGCAGAGGATGTCACTTTTTATAATAATGGCAGGTTACGAGTGAAAGGATTTTCTGAACTTTTAATGAAAACCAACAACATTCTGAATGTTGATCGGGTTTATGTAGCTGACACTAACATCAGTCTAGAAGGCCGACATGTCTTACTAGCCAGGGATCTAGCCAACACATGGACATTTTATCATAGTAGATATTTACCTCTGCCAAGGAGGTTATGTTTTCGTCGGCGTCTGTGGGCAAGATACCTTAACTCAAAGTGCTGCACGGATTCAGATGAAACAACGTAGCCAAAAAACAGATTGAGGGTGATCCAAACATCGTGGTTGTAGTTGTCTGGGGCTCAGATCCTGTCAGAACTGCAATCTGCATCAAGTAAGAAATGCCTCAGCAATAACCTTTTTAATACATTTTTTATCTTGTGTGCTTGTAATGGCTCTTTAAATTATGTCAGTTTCGTATTATGTCAGTTCCATAATCGTATGGAATATATCCTAATGCATTTGTACACTTGTTGCTTGCATGTATATATCTTTTTTTGCCATAATGTAACCCACAAGCATGGATAAACAGCATGTTCCAGTACTGTAGGGGATCAGACTGAAATGCACTGAAAGTTTGTATAGCCAATATCACGTGACATGGGTGCTTTGAAACAGCCCTTTAAAACATTTGTGCTTCGGGAACCCGACACAGCATCGATACATACATTCCTGTTATTATTGAGGCTTTTTTCCTAGCTATAAAGTGCTTTTGCAGACAAAAAATGTGCAAGATAGCTACTGCTATCAAAAAAGTGATGACAATTGCTGCAGTTACAGCCAAAGCCTAGTATTGTTGTTGTTGTTATTATTTCTGCTTTGGTTGTTTGATGTGTCCAGTTGATGCAGCATCAATGTACATAATTCTTTTCAGAGGGCTTCCTATTACCATTAGGATGAGTGTCTCTCAGGAGAGAGAGGAGGCTGCAGGTCACAGTGATACACTCAGACCAGAGCCTGCAGAATACAGCTGTGGAACCCTACAACAGATCAACATCAAAGCAACATATTCAGATGGGTAAGTTAAAAAACAAAACAAAAACAGATGCATCATGCCTGTCCCCACACCCCCTCCTCTACTCTTCTCTGGTACCGCTTGCCTCAGTGTGTTTTTTGGGTTGTTGGATTGCTGGATCTGGATTGCTTATTTGTGTTTTCAGGAAACTTCCCAAATTGTTCAAATCAACGTCTTCATTGGAATAGCTGTATTTATAGGCCATTAATGGCCAGCCTAATATTTTTTTATTGTGATGCACTCTTTACTCAAATGTCTATATGGTTCTCATTCCATCCTAATCACTCACAACAACAAAAAATTCACACACATTCACTTTGTGTTGTCATTTAGTTAATTTACTAACAGTAAATAGCATTACAGTTTATAAAAAACAACCTTAAAGGAAGGAAAAACAATATGTGGCCTACTGTTCATTCAGGTCAAGTGAACAAGCACCTGATCACAAGGGAAAGAGAGCTCAAACATTTGCATTTGGGACATGTAGGATTGCAAGTAGCCTCCACAGGTCATCCACATCACCAAAAATGAGATCCTTCCCTAGGTTATTTCAATGTTATTAGGGGTTATGTGCTTCAGGTGATGCATTGTGCATGTGCAAGAGCAATCTGAGCTTACTTTTTTTTGGGAATGGATAGGAGTAATTACTGAACTTACTGAGCTAGCTAGAAAGAGCTAGCTCGTAAGATAAAGTAGCCTAACATTATCCAAACATGAAATCACAAGCTAAATAGGTTGAACTTGAAATTAACTGTGTGGCTGTTGGCGATTAAAATATTCCCAAACCCTGTTGTAGCCTGAGCTTGTAGAGAATGCAGGAACAGGAGATGACTCTTACCTACTTTAGTCTTGCTCAATATCCATCATAATTCCAATTTAAAAAAAAAAACTGATCCATATGTTGTTATGTTACTGAGCCCTGCTTTAGAACATATGTTGCCTTTCAGTCATTTGCAACCTGAGGAGGTACACTTTTTTGGTCATTTAACACTTGTGTGTGTATGTACGTTTTCTTGTGTGTTCTTCTAGCCCACAGAGAGAAAGAGCTCCATCTCCAGTGCCCAGCTGTATCTCTATGAGGAGTGACAAATCCTTGCCTCAGCCTCCTGGGTTCAGCAGTGGGCCACCAGAGTCTGACCCGAAGTGAGTTACCAGCCTTGAACCAGAACTTGACCAATAGTTATGGAACATGATTATTTTGAAGTTTTCAGATGGAAAACCTTCTAAGCCCATTTGTGATGCATTTACAGAAATGTATTTACATAATTTTGATAAACATATTATCAGTCCAACTCCACTTGAATTGTTTTGGCATGATTTGTTTTTACAAATTGCAGTTTGATGGAGATTACTTGGAAATTAGTAAACAAATACGTTCATTTTTGCATATTTCTGAAGATGGACTTTAAGGGTTTTGCATCTGAAGTCTTCATTTGTTGTCTAAACAATTGAAATGTTAAAAAATAGTTAATTGTTTTGAAAAGATTCACAAAGCTGCCCTTTAGTCATCAATGCAAAATTTAATGGAAATCTTTTGGGAGGACAGTGTCAGAGACATGTCAGTATAGCCTCATATCCTTTGTCATGTAAACATAATTTTATTACAAAACACACAGCCATCTTTCAAACATTTGTTGTCAAATATTAGCACATAGTATTTTAAGTGGGTACTTTAAATTTCTTCTTGTATGTTCTTCTAGACCACAGAGAGAAAGAGCTCCATCTCCAGTGCCCAGCTGTATCTCTATGAGGAGTGACAAATCCTTGCCTCAGCCTCCTAGTTTCAGGAGTGGGCCACCAGAGTCTGGCCCGAAGTGAGTTACCAGCCTTCACCTTTTAAATAGTAAATTAAAGATACACAATTTAGTTCTGACTGACTGGGGACACTTCACAACTTATACATGGCCCTAATCCAGCTGTTGTCTCATGGCCCTTGGGTGCAAAACTCTGCGCCGTGAAACTTAAATAAACTGAGTGGTTAAAGCTATGGAATTACATAGCTTGAACTTGACCAATAGTGATGGAACATGATTATTTTGAAGTGTTCAGATGGAAAACCTTCTAAGCCCATTTGTGATGCATTTACAAAAATGTATTTACATAATTTTGATAAACATATTATCAGTCCAACTCCACTTGAATTGTTTTGGCATGATTTGTTTTTACAAATTGCAGTTTGATGGAGATTACTTGGAAATTAGTAAACAAATACGTTCATTTTTGCATATTTCTGAAGATGGACTTTAAGGGTTTTGCATTTGAAGTCTTCATTTGTTGTCTAAACAATTGAAATGTCAAAAAATGGTCAATTGTTTTGAAAAGATTCACAAAGCTGCCCTTTAGTCATCAATGCAAAATTTAATGGAAATCTTTTGGGAGGACAGTGTCAGAGACATGTCAGTATAGCCTCATATCCTTTGTCATGTAAACATAATTTTATTACAAAACACACAGCCATCTTTCAAGCATTTGTTGTCAAATATTAGCACATAGTATTTTAAGTGGGTACTTTAAATGTCTTCTTGTATGTTCTTCTAGACCACAGAGAGAAAGAGCTCCATCTCCAGTGCCCAGCTGTATCTCTATGAGGAGTGACAAATCCTTGCCTCAGCCTCCTGGGTTCAGCAGTGGGCCACCAGAGTCTGACCCGAAGTGAGTTACCAGCCTTCACCTTTTAAATAGTAAATTAAAGATACACAATTTAGTTCTGACTGACTGGAGACAGTTCACAACTTATACATGGCCCTAACCCAGCTGTTGTCTCATGGCCCTTGGATGCAAAACTCTGCGCCGTGTAACTTAAATAAACTGAGTGGTTAAAGCTATGGAATTACATAGCTTGAACTTGACCAATAGTGATGGAACATGTTGCACACTAGTAGTAGAGGGTCCATTGCACACATGCAATTCTTGTACAAGAGCACAAAAATTTTCGGTGATTAATTTGAAGTGTTCAGATGGAAAACCTTCCAAGCCCATTTGCGATGCATTTACATAAATGTGTTTACTTAATTTTGATAAACTTGAGTTTATCAAGTGAGTGACCAGCCTTCACCTTTTAAATAGTAAATTAAAGATATACAATTTAGTTCTGACTGACTAGAGACCCTTCACAACATATACATGACACTAACTCACCAATTTGTGTGCAAGTGCAATGAAAACTCCCATAAAACCAAAAATAAACTGAGAGGTTAAGGCATCTTTACCTAGCAGCATTTAATGCAGCATTTTTAATTTCACTGCCTGTAAGGTAATGTTAAAGCTAAACAGCATAAATGTGTGGTGTGGTAGTGTGGTGTCTTTCGATCTCCGATGTCTTTCGATGTCCGTTTCTTGCCTGGATGCAATCCTTAACACTTAGGATCAACACACCCTAACATTTAACACACACCTAACACCCTAACAGCCGTTACGAGTACCAAACAAAACAAGCAACAACAAAAAAACCCCACAGATTTAAGATTCATAAGTTGGTAGTAAACTCCAGAAGCTATGTAGATGTTCAGTGCCAGCAGCAGAAAACTGTTGCCTGTCATGCACTGAAGGTGCTGGAAAATCTGCCAATAGCCAGCAATCCAGAAATGTCCTAGAAGCTAAGTCTCAGAGAAGCAGAGAATGGTAGCTATATGGCTGGTCTCAAATGAGGAGGTGGGGAACATCTAACTGATGTTCATTGCTGGGTAGACCAACATGATTCAGTTAGGAGAGTAGTCCGTGGTTAGTAATATTTTACCAGATATGTGGTGTGTAATGGTCATTGACAGGTTATGTTCAATGTTGGAATCCTTTTATTTCTCGCTAGTGAGATGAGGGCTAATGTGAGACAAGATCACTCCAGATGTGGAGTGTGTGAGCAGGGACTGAGGGACGCGGTCATCACCACCACCTGTGGACACAGTTTCTGCAGGCAGTGCATCAGCAGCTACTGGGAGCAGCTTGGACCACCAGGAGACCAAGTCTGTCCCCAGTGTGGAAGGAAACACAGAGGTAATCTTCCTTTATACTTTTTCTTAGTGCCTTTAGTACTTTTCAAAGCATGTTTCAAATCACTTTAAATCATCATTAAAGTTCTCAAGATGTGTGCAAAACACAAAACCTGTACAGGACACTGTGGATTTCTGCAGAAGCTCCCGCTTCGTGTGGTGTTCAATATCAATAATATAATCAATATTATCAAGAAGAGTGTAACAAAGGGAAAGAGCAGCAATCTCCAGGTCACCAGGGTTCCATACCTGTAACTTGACTCCAATGGCAAAGAGCTAGGCTCATTGGTTTGGCAGTCAGAGTGCATAATCAGCATTGCCAGTGATGATGTCAGTGCTCTGTCTCACTGCCCTCTTCTTCGGGAAGCGTGGCCATACACTTCAGGCATACTGGTATCCCTCAGGCATCCACCAACCATACTTCACCCATCTCTAGGTCCCTGACACCGGGATCAACCTATCCCAGACGTCTCTTATATAGCTCACACATTGGGCACGCCTCCAATGGCTACTTCTTACACCATATGTAGCGAAGGGAAAGAGCAGTGGCCTTGAACCTGAGTATCCAAGGTGTTAAATCTACAACAAAAAGCCATGCTTGTTGACAGACTGAACACATACTCATGATGTGAGTACTCCGTCACAAGCAGAGAGGACTTTGAAGCAAGTCTTCATGGCTGTCTCTGATTCTCTATGTGTCACTGTCATAGTAGCCATGGAAGTAAATAGAGGCCCACCAGCATAGTGGTGCAAGTTCCAGCAGGTCCCAGAGCTTCATATCAGCACTGTAATATGTCTCCTCACTCTCGATTTTGAATGTTGCCACTTGGTACTGCAACATCTGTCACCACAGAATAAATGTCAGGCTCATTGGTCTTCAACCGTGGGGTCTGTGGAGGTACTGCAGGGTCTGGCAAATTATTTAATCTGAACTACCCTAGCGGGTATGTAGAGAGGAATGTAGAAAAGAAACTGGCTAATAAAAAAGTCCTTTACAGAATTTGTTTTTGACACTTCGGGTTGTCTGTAGGAACCCTCTACTCAGTACCACAAAAGTGTAATGTTGTTTTGAGCAGTAGAATGGTGTTAAAAAAAAGTTGTGTTTTGTATCGGCACAATGACATGTCCCACGCACTGCTTTTTGGCACTTTCGGTTAACATTGCCAAAAATTAACTATCTCTTTTAGATTTTTGGCAAGATTGCTAGTTTACAACTTGTTTTAGCATTATGGATCATCCTTATCGTAATTTCAGTCAATATTTCGGTCGACAGTTGTTTTTTGTGCGTGTGTGATCTGAGAAATGAATAAATGTGAATAACAAAAACAGTACTGTATTTTTTTGTTGATTCTTCACTTTGGATTCTGAATATTTTTTTTATATGTTGATTTACCCTATACATGTTTCTCAGGCCGTCATAACCTGCATATTTCTGCTAAACAGGTGACATGGATCTGAGGGGAGTTAAAGAGAATCATAAAGCCAGTCTGAACAAGAGGTTTGAGAAGATATCTGAAGGCATCAATAAACAAGAAGCTGAGATGCTCCTAAGTGAGATCTACACAGAGCTTTATATCACAGAGGGAGAGTGTGAAGGGGTGGATGTGGAACATGAGGTTTTGCAGGTAAAATTAACTTCTAGATCACAAACCACAGTAGACACACCAATCAATTGCAATGATATCTTCAAGCCCTTGACTGGAAAGAAGAAGCCTAGAACTGTTATGACCAAGGGTATTGCTGGCATTGGAAAAACAGTCACAGTCCAAAAGTTTATCCTTGACTGGGCAGATGGGGTAGCTAATGAAGATATAGACTTTATGTTCCACCTCCCTTTCCGTGAGCTGAATCTAGTCCGGGATGAACAATATAGTCTTCACAGGCTCCTGCTTGACTTCCACCCTGAGTTGAAGGTGCTGAATGAGAGTGATGAATACAAAAACCTTTCGGTTGTGTTCATCTTTGATGGTTTGGATGAGAGTCAAATTTCTCTAAATTTCCAACAAAAAATGTTGGTGTCTGATGTTAAACAAATATCGACAATAGATGTTTTGTTGATAAGCCTCATTCAGGGAACTTTGCTTTCCTCTGCATTTATCTGGATAACCTCACGACCAGCAGCAGCTAGTCAGATCCCTGGTCAGTATATTAAACAAGTCACAGAAATTCGAGGTTTCAATGACCAACAGAAGGAAGAGTACTTCAGGAAAAGAATCAGTGATGAGAGTCTGTCGAACAGAGTCATCTCCCACATTAAGGCATCCAGAAGTCTCCACATCATGTGCCACATTCCAGTCTTCTGCTGGATTACAGCCACTGTGCTTAAGCAGATGTTGGGAGACAACACCAAGACAGTCCCCAAGACTTTGACTGAGATGTACATACACTTTTTACTCATTCAGATCACCCGAAACATACAGAAGAATCAAAATGCAATGGCAAAAAATAAAGAACAACCCATGGAATCACAGAAAAAAAATATACTGAAACTGGCAGACCTGGCTTTCAGAAATTTAGAGAAACACAAAGTCATGTTTTATGAAGAAGATCTGATAGAGTGTGACATTGACGTCAGTGAGGCTTCAGTGTTCTCTGGTATGTGCACTAAGATCTTCAAGGAAGAATCTGTTTTTCAGCAGAAAAAGGTGTACTGCTTTGTGCATCTGAGTATCCAGGAGTTTCTGGCTGCACTTCATATCATCATGGCCTACAGTTATCAGATGAAGACTATGGGGGTATTTTTCTGCTTGGGAGAGTCACTGAAGCTTGCAGTAGCCAGATGTGTGGAAGTCAGAACTGGGCACATGGATCTTTTCCTTCGCTTCCTTTTGGGCATTTCTTTGGAGAGTAATCAGAAACTTTTGGGAGGTTTATTAAACCACACATACAGCACTTCAGAGAGCATCAAGGAAACATGTCAGTACATTAAAGAGCTTGACAAAGAAGATCTCTCTCCAGAAAGATGCATCAATCTTTTCCACTGCTTATTAGAAATGAATGACCACTCTGTTCTCAAAGAAATTGAGAGATACCTTGAATCACCAAATGCCTTTGGACAAGAATTGTCTCCTGCTCACTGTTCAGCACTGGCCCACATGCTTCTGATGTCTGAGAAGCTACTGGATGTGTTTGACCTGAAGAAATACAGCACATCAGTTGAGGGATGGAGGAGACTGCTCCCAGCTGTCAGGTGCTTCAAAATTGCACAGTGAGTTACTCTTTAATTTTCTGTCAACTTTATTCTCAGACATGTATTTAATTTCCTCTATATAGCTATAATACTGTGATATTAATGTTTCATCATGTCCAATTAACTATGCAAAGCTAGCACACAGTGTCAGACTGGGTTATCATGCACACACATAAAAGAGAAAGGTGTATGTCTTACTCTTACATAGGCTTAATATTTCCCAAAATATTGTTGTGTTTCTTGGGTTAGGGTCAGATGTGTTGAACATGTCTGAATCTTTATCAGCAATTATAAATTAAATGTGTGCCTTGCCATTTGTCTTACAGACTTCAGGGTTGTAAACTCAACCAGATGTCCTGTGAAACAGTGAGGAGATCTCTGCAGTCTGCTAACTCATTAACACACCTGGATCTTAGTCACAATGCCATAGAAGATTCTGGAGTTCAGATTCTTTCTGTGGTCATCAGTAGTCCTTCTAGTAAACTGCAGATCTTAAGGTTAGTAAGGTTGGTTTTTCCACGTTGAAACTGTATTTGAATGAAACTCAGACTTCTTATTTCATTTTAAGAAATCAATTTAACATAAATTGTTTTTGTTTTTGATGAAATGTAGATTGGGACTAAGAAAGTTGTATTAAACTAGAAAGAGCACAACTTGACTTGATACCGTATGCCACATCGCCTGTAGAGGAATACCTTAGAGTAAAAACAAACTTGTTTGTTTTGTTTTTATGTCAAGGAGCTTATACATTTTTGGGAGCAACTCAACATTATTAAAATGAGTACTGACTTTAACCATTAAGTAGAAGGCTCCAAACTGCCTCATAGTAATAACATAGGCAAGCCTGAAATTATCATTACACTTCTGTGCCAGTATGAAAATTGTATCCACAAACAAAACTACTTTTTAGGTGTACAGAACGAATATAAAAACACAAGTAGGCTAAACTCAGTTTAAGCACCTCTTCATCAAGTTCACACACCAAATGCACTTTTGAAATCCGTCTCTTAAAATGGTATTTTAGGCTGCATTCTAAACATGGCTATGGTATTTTAGGCTGCATTATAAACATGCAGTGTGTGTGTTTCACACACAGCACACAACACAACACACTCACAGGTCAAGACAGAGCTCAGCTTGCAAGGCACAAAGTCTGTGCAGAAGAATAAAATACTTTTTAACATGTGCAGCTCCTACAGATCCTACTTTTCCTACATGCCTTTGCTTAAAGAGCACAAAGGCCTAAGTCACTAGACATACTGTTGTGTTGAGAATGTTGATGTAGGTCACCCTTCATTTTTACAAGTTGTCGCTCAGATCTAAAAAAGTTGTCTATTGCTCTTGGCTACATGCAGGTCTATTTTATCCTCTTTTGTAAGTTGCTTTGGATAAAAGCGTGCATAAATGTAAATGTAATGTAATTTATGATAAAATGTGGTAGATTTGATCATAAATACAAAAAGTTGACCATTTATTACAGTCACATTTGACTACACATTGAGTACAGTCAACATAAATTAATTGTTAATTGTTGTCTGTACTGTTTTATAAAGATTATGTTCATGTCTCCTCAATTCATTAAACCCATTTAATACAGAGGACCCTGGGCTTCCCTTGGCTTCCATTACGAATCACCTCTGACTATTAGTAGGGGTCTGAGGGGTCTGTCTGTGGCAGTCCTATGTGAGATGTGAGGTGTTGGTAAAGATGCCACTGTTGTTTCAAATGAGAACAAATGTAATGCTAAATTGTAGTTAACAGTATTAATTATTGACATGACTGAGATTTGTACTTGGTTTGTGTGTCTCCTCATGACATTCTGTGTCTTTTCACAAAGTTGTACAGATAGACTTGCATCTAGAATCTAAGTTTAAAATATCTACCAAGGCATCCTTTCCCATGGTCTCACCTATCTTATATTGTATTACAGATTATGTGACTGCAATCTCAGTAGTGAATCCTGCAAGACTTTGGCCACTGTCCTACAATCACCAAATTCCCTGACAGAGTTGGAGTCACAATGATCTTGGAGATTCTGGAATCCATATTCTTTTGAAGGGTTTGACCAGTCCTGAATGTAAACTGCAGATGTTAAGGTTGGTGTTTTAAGTTGTTTTTTTTTTACATATACGGGTCGGGAATTGAAATGAAAGGTGGTGGTATGGATGCCTTAGCCAACTGCGCCATACTACCCCTAAAGGAAAAATCTCAGTCAGCCCATATCCCTGTTCTGCTGAGTGCTGTTGGTGGGTATACAAATGACAACATTTGGTACAACCTAGACTGGAATTGTAAACTGGCAGCTGAGGGTAACACAGGAAACTGAAACGGAGTTTCTTTGTCCTCATCAGTTAGTATTCACTGCTGTTTGCTGTCTACGTTATAACAAATTCTGTCAATCTCCTACCTACCAATGGTACCGACAGTTGATGGGGTGATTCACTCCGGATAATCCCTTTATGGTTTTTCTTGAACTTGGAATTTATGTTTAAAACCTTCAGACATTAGGTTATAATATGTTATAGGTTATTGTAGACCTGTGATAAACCTGTAAACGATTAGCACTTTGCAAATAAATATAACAAAGCACCGGTAGGAGAGAGGGCGAGAGAGACTTTGTATTTGTTCCCGATTCGCACGCGCATATGTGCGGTTATGAGCGCCGATTCGGGGAACAATGTAAATGTATACTTTTCTGTTGAATATAATGTATGATATGTGATGTTGGGGGTTTGCTGCCAGTTCGGCGTTTGTTCATCGTCCTTTGTTGTCCTATCGCGATTTTATGAATTCATCCGTCATTCCATAATCTTTGGTTACACAACCTCAATAATAACAATAAGCGGTGTGGTACCCACCGAACAAACTTTCATTTGTCATGTCCCAACTCTCTATGTTTCCCATAACACTCATTAACGCAGTAACTCACAATTCTTCCTGGTCCTCCAACACCACTGAAGCCGTCCCTTTGCGGTGGCGCGCTGCAATGGGACAGTCTTTATGTCATTCTGCAGGGGTGGGGACACCCTAATGCCGGCCATTATCACACAGGGGTGTTCATTATGTTTATATTGTATTGTATAATTTCCTTTGTAAAGCCACAATGTTTCTATGTACTTTGGAGTTTTGCTTTGTTATCAATACGCTGATGCCTGTTAACGTTGGAAATTAAATAATGATTCCAGCGTGTGCATTTGTCAACCTGGCATGTTCAGTATCTCTGGCTCATTGGTATGATTTAGCTGCCCCAATTCAGGGTCAATTTGGACTCATGGGGCAGTGCATAAAATGGTGTGGAGTTCAGTGCCTCGGGTGGTTCAGCTGGTAAAGAGGTAGAGTTGGTGGAGGGAACTATTTGTACTGCTTTGCAACTCTGTGTTGTCTGAAATTGAATTTTGGTTTATTTTGTTAGGTACAAGTGTTTTTGTTTATTGGTGTGAT
This sequence comes from Tenualosa thibaudeaui, assembly GCA_027481765.1. NCBI lineage: Eukaryota > Metazoa > Chordata > Actinopteri > Clupeiformes > Clupeidae > Tenualosa > Tenualosa thibaudeaui. The sequence continues at coordinate 340,190 of JAIFZK010000072.1, forward strand.
TTTGGAAAATAAGTACTGTTCTTTTTTGGGCCAACAACCATCTCTCCTGTGAATCCTTACCACCTCCATCCCTCAGTCCACATCCCTTCTCATGAGCTGGCCACTCGGGCCTCTCACACACTAAAATGAGTGTTTTAGGTGACCGTTGTTTTCAGGTGACCATTGTGTTAAGGACTATTGTGTTTTTATGATTTTGTGTATACAAGTTCCGTTTTAGGCTACCTGTGTGTCTTGTGTGATCCCCAAACTAATTATTTAAATGTAAAAATGTTTTTACAGTGCATTCTCTAGTTTGGTTCATTGACTTTTTCTCAAAAAAAAAAAAATGTTGACTTTTGATGACAGAAATGCTCTTGTCGGATGGTGAAATAATGTTGGTAGCATTAGCCAAGACTCCCTCTGCTGATGAAGCAGCTTCATTCTCAAAATAGTTTGACTTTTCGCCATCCTAATTTTGTCCACTTGTTTGTCCACTTGACTGATACGTCACCACTGAAAAAGACTACCTTGCTCACTGTATAAGTTCAAAATTATATATGTTGTATTAATTAATGTTTTGTGCCTATAACTTTCGGAATAATTTTTCTTTCTCTCCTGGAATTCGCCCAAGAACATTAAAATACTGTTCATTATATCTGTATTGTCAATACTGTCCTTGACAATCTTTCTCTGTCTCTCTCTCTCTTAGACTGTCTGGTTGTCTCATCTCAGAGAAAGGCTGTGGATTTCTTGCTTCAGCTCTGATGTCAAACCCCTCACACCTGAGAGAGCTGGATCTGAGCTACAACCATCCTGGAGAATCAGGACTGACACTGTTATCCACTAGACTTGAAGATCCTCATTGTAAACTGGCGACACTCAAGTATGTAAAGGGAAACTATAGGCAGTACAGAGAAACAAATCTTTATTTACGCTTGTGTTCTTTGAATTCAGAGAAGACAGGAGATATGAAGGCATATTATCATCATTTGAATAATACAGCCATGGTCAAAAGTTTGATTTCACAAATTTTGCTGCTTTAGGATTTGTTGTGTTGATTTGTATTATTACTAAATGATCGCAAATTGTGTATTGTAGATTTCCCAGATACTAATGAACAGACCAATCTCAACTGTCTGTCTGTCTTTTATTTTCCTCAGTATGGACCACTGTGCAGAAATCAGACTCAGAGCAGGTGTGCAGAAATGTAAGTCCTCAGGTGTTTCTTCAAGTAAAATAACACTGGTATTACAATAATTTCAGTTTTTTTTAGTTTGTTGCTGGAATTATAATGACAATTTTTTTTTTCTCAGAAAGAAAAATATTACGGTTGTTAGACGATTCAAATTTGTAATCTAGATTAATCATTTACATTACATTTACATTTAGGCATTTAGCAGACTTTTTTATCCAAAGCGACTTACAAAAGAGGATAACATGCAAGCTACAACATGCAAGAACGAACAAGGAGTGCATATTGCTAACATAGAAACTGCATCATTTTAAGTTGAAAGTGCAATAGTGCAGAGAAATGAAATTGTTAAGTGCATTCTCAGAGTTTACGCCAGGAGATATTGTTGGAAGAGCTGGGTCTTCACGAGTTTCTTGAAGGTGGAGAGGGTATCAGTTGATCTGGTAGCACTTGGGAGGTCATTCCACCAGCACGAAACCAGATATGAGAAGAGTCTGGATTGACCTGCACAAGGTGTTGGCCGTGCTAGAAAACGTTCCTTAGAGAAGCAAAGCGATCATCGGGTGACATAGGGCTTCAGGAGAGAATTCAGGTAGATGGGAGCAGAGCCATCATTCACCCCGTAGGCCAACATAAGTGCCTTGAATTTAATGCGAGCAGCCAAGGGTAACCAGTGAAGTTCAATGAACAGAGGTGTGACGTGTGCCCTTTTTATATAATAGACAGGTTTACAGAATAAGATGCATGAATATTTGGAATTCAGGTTTTGGTTTTATATTAGGCCTAGGCCTATATTATTTCTAAAATAATAATAAATTTCATACATGTATTAGATTAACTCCTGACAGTTCAAGTAGTAGGCTATTTGGAAATCACTAGGCTACCTACAGTCTACAAATAGTGTTAAGGAAATGTGTGCATTAGCCATCACGAAAACGCTTTGTTACTTAACAAGATGAGCCCAGATCATTGTTGTTTGAATACCCTCCGTTAACAGTCACATTTTTTTGTTGTTGGTGCCAGCCATGGCTTACTGGTTAGGCTTTGGGCTTGTAACCAAAGGGTTGCCAGTTTGATCCTGGATCAGTACACCATGGCTAAAGCACCTAACCCCACACTGTTTACTTCATGATTGGGTTAAATGCAAAGACCAAATTTCCCTCATGGGATCACAAGAGTGTAGTTTATTCTTCTTATTACTATTTAATCATGATGTTGTGACATTGAATTCACACACTATTAATGTGACATCCCTAGAAAATGTGTAATTCTGTGATATTGCAATCAATATTAGTTGTACATGCATGATTAGGTTATCCTCTTATCTTGTCTGCAGATGCCTGTGAGCTGACTGTGGACCCAGACACAGCCAATGGAAATGTTTTGCTCACTGAAGACAACAGAAAAATTAAACATGTCAGCATGAAGCAGCCATATCCAGACCACCCAGACAGATTTGACATGTGGCCTCAGGTGTTGTGTAGAGAGGGTCTATCTGGACGTTGCTATTGGGAGGCTGAATGTAGTGGCTCTGAGGCTCGTATAGCAGTGACTTATAAAAGCATCAACAGGAAAGGAAAGAATGTTGACAGCCTGCTAGGACGTAATACAATGTCTTGGACTCTGTATTGTTCTGGTGGCAGTTACTTTGTCTGGCACAATAATATACGCACCGACATACCTGTCCCCGCCTCCGGCTCCAGAAGAGTAGGAGTTTACCTGGACTGGCTGGCCGGCACTCTGTCCTTCTACAGCGTCTCCTCTGACACACTCACACACCTGCACACGTTCCACTCCACATTCACTGAGCCCCTCTATCCTGGGTTTTATATTTGGCCTGACTCCCCAGTGTCCTTGTGCCAGATCACATAACTTCATTCAACACCATGGTCACATACTCATTAATCCATTATTTTTAATGTTTTTTTTGCTGTTCATTGTGGTTTCTGTAGATGTACATAAAATTGAACAATTGAGAATAGTTTGCAGGTGATTAGTTGTATGATAAGGAACGTTTTTTGGGGTGGCGGCATGTGGAATGCTATTGAAGCTCAATTAAAGGAGGTAGCCTGCGAAATGAAAGCTCATTCTAAATGTGTGCATTAAATGAGTAAGATTACATTAAATTACATCAGTGTTTGTGAAGAAAACAGTAGGCCTGTGCCTTGTCTCCTAGTTACATGTTCTGTCTATCTGGTGTCACGAGAAATTGTTTTGGCAAAATCAAATGACATGTCCAAAAAAAGAAATTCATTGTTTCTTACTACTGTGTCAAAAGTTAAATGGTTAAATACCCAGTGTTACCACTGTTTCAAAAATTAAATGGTTAAATACCCAGTGTTAAAAGTTAGTCTATATTGGTAATACAGGGATGACTTTACTCTAAGGGCCAGGGATTTTAAATTCCTGAAAACTATGATGACCAACAATTTCTTGAGACTATAACACCAAATATACACAATACTCAACAAAAATGAGACCAAACATGATTTAGAAATCATTCTGTAGAGTCATTACACTAAAATATATCTGTCTACCTTGGCTTTAGCTTCAGTGTGAGAAGGCAGAGCGTGAACCAACATGTAGTGGAGACTTAGAACACAAGCAAGGCAGATGTTGGGGGAAGATCAGCCTTTGAATAATTAACCTGCTTACAATAAAAACATTTGTATCTCCAATGTAACTGGAAGTATATAAAACTTAGAACGTTTGGGAAAATATTTGGGGATTTAAGTGGGCATGTTGGTAGTTGTAGTTGATAGCATCATTTAAAAGTATATTCTATGGATGTAGAATCCATACATTTCACTTCAAATCCTATAAACCTGTGCACATTTATTGCCATCATGTTGGTCTAAAGCGTCATAATGGTCATAAAAAAGTCTTAAATTTAAGTCATTAAAATCTGCCGAGACCCTGTGATTTGCATATGGAAAGTGAAAGAAATGCAGTTCCGTCACATTGCCAACTAAGACACCTCCCATAACTATCCACAGGTTAGTCAGAGATTGAGAGAAACTGATAGGGAAGAAAGAGTTAAACATTCTCTACATGACAATGTAGACAGCAGTCTGCACCCTAGAGCAAGGTCAGCCAGTTCTCCATATGCAGTATCTAAGCAGTGAAATGGATTTCAGCGAAACAAACAAAACTCTGAACATACTGTAAGTTATTTAATTAAATATTGTATATATTGTGTTCATCAACAATCACTTTATTATTGCCATGTCTGTGTTTGATTTTAGACACTTTTTTTAATGAGCTAATTCTAAGTAAGTACAGATCCTTAGATCCTATTCTAAATAAGTACAGATCCTTCGATCCTATTCTAAATAAGTACAGATCCTAATGGGATTAATCATTCTTGATTTTAAGAGCTTAAGAAACAGAGTACCGTACATGTTGATATTCAATCAAAAATGTTGTTGTTTAGTTTGTTCAGTTTGTGTATTCTCAACTATACAAGTTTTGTTTAGAGCCAGCAACCTGTGTCACAGGTTTGGCAACACTATGCAGACCAATGGTAACAAAGAGGCATCTGTGTCTATGAAAAGAGGACGTCACAAGCATTTCTCACAGAGCAATTGTGTCGCAGAGCAGGTTCTTGAAAGTCACACACCACTTCCTTGTACAGGGTACCAGTAAATGGGAGTAACCTACAGTACATTCATCTTGTGAAATGTTTTTTAATGCGCTAAATAATGATTGAATCTAGATTGTCCTAAATCCTAAGTCTGAGTCAAGGCCAAGTCCTTAGAGCTCGAGTCTCAAGTCAAGCCTTGAGTCTCTGTGTGAGCAACTTAAGTGTGACTCAAGTCCAGGGCCCAGACTTGAGTGTCCATCTCTGTTGCAACATCCTCTACATAGCTTGGATATTCAATTAAATTCAATTTGATTATATTTATACAGCGCATTTTACAGTAGTATTGTCTTTTGTCACTTTACAGCAAGGGGCACCCAAAAGCAACAGAGCGAAGGAAAAACTCCCTTATATATAGGTAGTCTAGGAAAAAACCTTGGGCAGATCCACGACTCAAGGGGCTAACCCCACTACCAAGGGTCATGCAGAAAAGGTACAATCAGTAGTTACTGTGATAGACTACAAGGTGTCGTTGGTTTTAGCTGAGCATCATAACATTAGTCAGTCCATAGGTGGTTATCAAAAGTTATGGCTGGACAGTGTAGTAGCAGCCAACCCAAAAACACTGCTACACTGGCTGTACTATCCTCAACTCACTCCTTCTTGCATAGCCCCCGATTGTCAAAGCGAGGAGGAGGAACTGGTATTCGAATTACCAATACATGGAGCTATGCTCCTCTGCTGCCTACAACTCATAAAAACGGGAACAATCTTGACCTGATTCTATCAAAAAACTGCAAAGCAGATGCAGTAACGGTCACACCATGTATCCAACCACTTCTTTCCGACCACATCACGGTCTGTCTCCCGGAACTATTGGCCAACCCTCCACCTGTGGTCACGTTCCATCGCAATCTCTGCTGCCCACTTGCCTCTGCTGTTGCCTTTGCCTTGCCTCCTCTTACCACATTCTCCTCACTAGAGGTCAATGTTGCTACAGAATCTCTCAGCTCCACACTAAGCTCTTGCCTGGATAGCCTGTGTCCTCTATCCACTTAACCTGCACGCTCTACCCAGCCCCGCCCATGGCTCACTGATACAATCCATGAGAGTTTGCACTTAACAGTTAATAATTAATTGGTGGCCAATCCTTGTTTGACATTGACCTGAGAAGGGGACAACCATATGTAACTATGTAATGGAAAGCATAATTCTGTATTTGACATGTTATTCAATGTTGTACATTTTCTGTTCAGACCCACAGACATTTAGCCTAAAATGTGACTACAAAGAATGACACCGACATGGACAATCCTTTACAATCAACAAATTTACCAGAACACTCTAATCAGGGGTGGGTACTATTGCATTCTGATGTCTCTACACACACACACACACACACACACACACACACACAAATACAGAATTGGTGAGTCTCAGATTTGCATTGTTCAATATTAGCAGGGCAAAAAATCACACACACACACACACACACACACACACACACACACACAAATAGGTGGTGAGAATTAGTTGTTTTATTCAATATTTTTAAATGAATTGCTGCTCAAACATGTCCAGACCTCCATCTCCAGTGCCCAGTGGTGTGTCTTTGAGGAGTGATGAGTCCATGCCTCTGCCCTTTAACTTCAGCAGTGAACCCGCACATCAAAAAACACAGTGAGTAACCTGTTGTTATTATACGGCTCTCCAGAATGCTGCAGGAGGGTTTTTAAGTTTGACCATGTACACCAGTAATGTTCTTAATTTGTGGGACACTGATAATGCTTTGACAGAAGTATCATGCATGTCAAGCCTTTTAAGGACATTAAAAATGATCATTTGAATGCATCTGGCCACGTGGCACTTGTAACTTTTTCAATTTACAGCACAAAGATACCCAGGACTCCATCTCCAGTGCCAAGGAGTGTGTCTATGAAGAGTGAGGAATCCATGCCTCTGCCTTTTAACTTCAAAGAAGAACCAGCACACCATGACCCACAGTGAGTTGTTCATATCCCCACCAGGTTTACTGATGCCTTGCTTCACACACACACGCACACACACACACACACAGGTGGTGCACAAATGAATGTCCACTTCAATAAAATGTCCAACATGCCCACATATCCACAAGTGCCCAATCGTGTGTCTGAATATTGGTAACTCCATGTCTTTGCCTTTTAGGTGAATCGGTTTATGATTTACAGCTTAAATTTTATCTACTAGTCCTCTTGTAATCTATTAAGTCATACATGATCTATTTACTCACTCCCTTTGTTGCTCACAAAAACACACAGACACACACAAACAAAACACACACACACACACAAACACACACATATAGACACACACACAAACACACACATCGACATATGCTTAGTTAAAGTATACAATCTTTATCCCTGACAGAAGTTTGAGCTCAGGACTTCATTTATGTTTTATAATATTTTCAAATTTCCTTTTGTGGGATCTATAAAGTTCACCTGAAAGGTAGTAAAGGCCACCTGAGCCTTAGATTATGTCGACATGGTAGTGTGATGATCAACCACTTCCCCTGTCACCATTTTTCCTACTAGTGACATATTGAAACAGCTACCCTTTGGTAACAAAGGCGGATCTACTTTTTGCATACCAGGTTAAACATGCCCAAGCCTCCATCTCCGGTGCCCAGCGATATGTCTTTGCGGAGTGATGAGTCCATGCCTCTTCCTTTTAACTTCAAGAGTGAGCACCAGAAACCAACGTGAGTTACCAAATGTTATTATTCACAGTTACCAGCTTTTATTATTTAGGTATTTGAGTTAATTTATTAGCTCAATATCAAACTCAGCCCAATCCCAAAACTAATCCCTAACCCTGAAGGCTAAGCCCTAAACCTAGCCAAGAGATGGTTGTAAATGATTCAGTTTACCGGGCTGGCTGTGAGTGCTCAATTCAATGTACAATACCGGTGCTTCCCTGAAAAAATTATTAAATTAACTGCACAAAAGACAACTCGGTTTCCTTTCCATTTTATGATAGTTGTCTCCATGCTTCCCTTGTAATTAACATTACAGTCCTATTCAGAGAGGATGAAAGTGAACCCTCACTCACTTCAAAGTTTGACAGCCTTAACCCCTCATGAATTTAGTGAGAATGCGCTGTCACGAGACAGACAGACCGGACCACAGTTGCATCAAGTTACTACAGTCTTTATTTAAGGATTGGGGAAAAAGGGAGTGAGTGTGCTCCGTGAGCGGAGGTGTAGGAGGCACGCAGAGCAGGGAAGGGCGGGCAGGAGCACTCGTGGTCAAACAGGCGTCGGATCAGGTTACCGGGGCAGAAGAGTTGAGTGTTGGTCGGCGACAGGCTGTGAGTCGGGAATCGGGGCAGGAGAGCAGACGAGGGTCGCAGACAGGCGGTGGGTCAGTAGCCGGGGCTGGAGCGCAGAGCGTTAGTCGAAGACAGAACTCGGGTCGGAATCCAGGACAGGCAAACAGAGCGTAGGTCTTGGGCAGGCGATGGGTCGGAAACCAGTGGCAGAGGAGCAGAGGCGTTGGTCACAGGCGGTCCGGGTTTGGCAACAGGCAGACGATCTTATAGGGAACACAGACAAACAAAAACAGACCGGGAAAACAGGAAACGGGCTGGGAACTGAAGCAGGTAAGAGACGGGGAAAACAGAGGAACAGACAGGAGTCAGGATTCAAAGTGCTTGCCTTCAGCTATCACGCGTGTAGGTCCACTAATTCACCAACAAAGTGTGGCTGAAACAGGGGGAACTAAATACTAACCATGATTAGGGAAAAACAAGACACAGCTGGGGAGAACGATAGGGAACAGCCAGTGAAAGCAGGTGAAGACAACATTTCAGAAGTTTGCTGTATTACTGTCAGTCAGACTGCTAGTTTAAATGATATGTACTGTAGATCTAGCCTTTCCATCAACTTACACAAATATCTATATAAGGTATTTAAATTTGCTCTTTTCATCAAATTACATGTATATCTATATAAGATATTCAAATTTGTGGATTCCCATTGCCAATGTGAAAGCTTTGTTTCTTTGAGAAATACAAACTGACTCACAAACACACAAACTCACACACACACACAGACACTCATTTGTCTACAAGAAAAAAACAGAGAAATGTGTTCATCTGCTTGCTATTATGTTCTGTTATATTACACAGTGCTTTGAGGGCTGATCTGACCCAGGATCAGCCCAGGTGTGGAGTGTGTGAGCAGGTATTGAGGGACCCAGTCATCACCACCACCTGTGGACACAGTTTCTGCAGGCAGTGCATCAGCAGTTACTGGGAGCAGCCTGGACCACCAGACTGTCCCCAGTGTGGAAAGACATGCACAACATCTCTACTGCCTTTACTGAATGAAAACACAAGCACTGCAGAAAGCAACTCTGTGAAGGGAAAACTATGTGAGTGTCTTCTTTTGAAAATTCATAAAGACTATATGAATATCAGGGCTTGCAGAAAAGGAATTGAATCTTAAATTCCAGTTCTATCCTTCAATTTGAGTTGAATTTAAATTGAGGTAGCAAACTGGGTGCATTTGCATTAAAGGAAGTAGGATTTCAATTCATTTTATAAAAAAAAAATCAATGATGTTATTTAGGTGTAATAATAAAACACTGTATTTCAATACTGGATTCGTGCAGAGTCAAAATATTCAATAAAAAGACGATATTAGGAACCACTTTTATCATCAAATGTTTTCCCCAACAATGACTTTTACAAAGTAACATCCAAAGAACATTTTTTTTTAAATGTAATTTAGCATGTACTATGACTTATATATACTGACTGAGGGTAATTTATCTTGCCTATGTCGTTACTCGAAGAGCACGCATGGCTAGATTCGTTAACCTCAAGCTGATGTTCAGCTGCACCTATTATTGTCCCATTATTGTTTAATAATAATCTAGGTTATCAATCAGGCTCACTGACCAACAAATACCCCCCCCCCCCCCTCAGAGTTAAACAATTGAGTTTTACCTTTCTTCAGTTCATCCAGCTGTTGTCTCCATCTGTCAGTAGTGTTTTTAGCTTCAGGTTAGCATTTCATTGAACCATTGAATCCTTTGGTTCCCACTAGCATCTCACTCATTAGCATCATGATTAGCATCGGCTTCCTATGCCTGTACACCTTTGATTTTTGTGAAAGCCAGTGACTGTTACACACCCTGCACTGAAGTCAGAGCAACTCAACAACCAATTCTGATTGGTTGGGGGGGTTTTGCATAGAAAAAGCAGGCAGCATAGCCAGGTGGGCATGGACAAATTTTGTCTTCCCTTGGCTAAGTCATAGCCAGAAAGGTTTTCTACTGCAGCTTTTCGCTACAAACAAGCCTGTAAACAAGAAAATTAGGTAGATTTGACAAAAAAAATTGGTTGTTTTATCATGGTCACATTTGAAAATGCATTGAGTATATGCAAAAGTATTTTATTATCTCAGATGTTTAATTGTAATTCTTAGCCCACAAGATTGTTCTCGTGTCTGTAGAGTCTTAAAGCCATTTGATAAAGAGAAGGGTCTTCATTATGTGTTGCCTCTACTTCCTGTTATTTCAATTCAACATCCGGTTGGGCAGTGCCAATTTAATTCCAATTCTTAATATCAATATAATCTCAATATTTGACCTGAACTGAATGAAGGCTGAAAATAAAATTCCAGAATTTTACACAGGCCTGATTCCTATGTACATTTAAAGTCAAGGCTTTATGCTATTGCAGGATGAAATAATTGAGTATATCTTTTGTGACAGTAGATGATGAGGTCCTGAGGAGAGTTAAAGGGCATCACAAAGCCAGTCTGAAGAGGAGGTTTGAGAACATATCTGAAGGCATCATCAAACCAGGAGCTGAGATACTCCTCAGAAAGGTCTACACAGAGCTCTACATCACAGAGGGAGAGAGTGAAGTGGTGAATGAGGAACATGAGGCTTGGCAGGTAGAATCAGCATCCAGAGTACAAACCACAGATAATACACCAATCAACTGCAATGACATCTTCAAATCCTTGCCTGGAGGGGACAAGCACATCAGAACTGTGATGACCAAAGGTGTTGCTGGGATTGGAAAAACAGTCTCAGTGCAGAAGTTTATTCTTGACTGGATAGATGGGGTAGCCAATCAGGATGTAGACTTTGTATTCCCACTTTCATTCCGTGAGCTGAATTTGGTCAGAAATGATCAGTATAGTTTTCACAAGCTTCTACTTGATTTCCATTCTGAGCTGAAGGAGCTGAATGATGGTGAAGAATACAAAGACTATCTGGTTGTGTTCATCTTTGATGGTTTGGATGAGAGTCGATTGTCTCTGGACTTTGACCAGAACACTGTGTTGTCTGATGTAAACCAAACTTCATCAGTGGATGTTCTGATCATGAACCTCATTCAGGGCAGTCTGTTTCCCTCTGCACTTGTCTGGATAACCTCACGACCAGCAGCAGCCAATCAAATTCCTAGTCAGTATATTGATCAGGTAACAGAAGTACGGGGATTTAGTGACCCACAGAAGGAAGAGTATTTCAGGAAGAGAATCAGTAATGAGAGTCAGGCCAGCAGAATCATCTCCCACATCAAGGCATGCAGAAGTCTCCACATAATGTGCCATATTCCAGTCTTCTGTTGGATTACAGCCACAGTGCTTTTACAAATACTAGAAAAAGTCATCACCAAGGACATTCCTAAAACTCTGACTGAGATGTTCATACACTTCTTGCTCATCCAGACCATAAGGAAGGATCAAAAATACCAAGAGAGGCATGAAACACTTAACAGGAAGCTGTTGCAATCACAGAAAGAAATCATACTGAAGCTGTCCAATTTGGCTTTCAAAAATCTGGAAAGTGGCAATCTAATGTTCTATGAGGAAGACTTGAGAGAGTGTGGCATTGATGTCAGGGAAGCCTCAGTGTACTCTGGCATGTGCACCGAGATCTTCAAAGTGGAATCTGGGTTTCACCAGAAGAAGGTCTACTGCTTTGTGCATTTGAGCATACAGGAGTTTCTGGCAGCCGTGTTTGTGTTTCACTCTTACGTAACTGAGAATCTTGAGCCATTGAAATCCCTCATCGGTGAAGAACATAGTGATGTATCTATTTTATCAAATCAGCTATCACTGCTGAGAATAAAATATCAACCACATCTACATGTGTTACTTAAGAGTGCAGTGGATGAGGCTTTGAAAAGCAGGAATGGACACCTGGATCTTTTCCTTCGCTTTCTTATGGGCATCTCACTGGAGAGCAATCAGAGACTTTTGCAAGGTTTGCTGAACCAAACACACAGTAGCACAAAGAGTATTAAGAAAACTTGCCAGTACATTAAGAAACTTAACAAAGAAGGTCTCTCTCCAATGAGATGCATCAATCTTTTCTACTGCTTGTTTGAGATGGAAGATCATTCTATGCTCAAAGAAATTCAGAAATACCTGCAATCACCAAAGACCTTTAAAGAGAAATTGTCTCCTGCTCACTGTTCAGCACTAGCCCACATGCTTCTGATGTCTGAAGAGGTGCTGGATGAGTTTGACCTGAAGAAATACAACACATTAGACGAGGGACGCAGGAGACTGATCCCAGCTGTGAGGTGCTGCAGAAAGGCACAGTGAGTTAATCTTGCGATCTATTCGAAATGCTTCAAATGCAAACCTGTGCATATCATTGAATGAGCATCTATTCCAGTGTTTCTCAACAGGGGAGTTACAGCTCCCCAGAGGGTGTTCAGACAATGCTGGGGGGCACTGAGAAAGACCCAGCTGAAAGGGGGTGCACAAACAAGGCGCCTTGATGTCAGTTTATCACAAATTTTCAAACTCTGCAAGCAAAGTATTCAATTCAGTTTCGTGAATTTTGTGTGTAGGCCTATTTCTCAATCAGTGCCGCTGCCTGCACCACACAGGTTACGCACTTGACTAAGGAAACAAGTGCTAGATGAGCACCATTTTAAACTTAACATAAAACATCATGTGAATAAGAATAGTTTAGACAGACTGCTTTTCACGTAGGTCTACTAAATCAGAAATCAGAAATGTCTTGCCACATGTAGTCTACAAAATTATTGTTAAAGGCTGCAAGTTTCAATCAATCACTGATTTACAGTAGGAATATAACAACTCTATTGCACATACTGTACTCATATCACATTGATTGTTGAATGTGTGTGGGGCTGCAGCGGTGTGTGTGTGTAGTTTGGGGGCGGCAAGGGGCGTCATGAGGACCTAAGGGAGCTTTTGTTTAATAAAGGTTGAGAACCACTGATCTATTCTGATGCTCACGCATATGACTTATTTTGAGCTTATTTTGAGGAAAGTCATGTGCACCAATCAACCCATATATAGGGTTGTTAACATTCAAATTCACATATTAATATGCATATTATTAACATGCTAGTCATTTTTAGTCATAGCAAATTCTTTATTCTGTATGACCCTGCTCTACCCATAGTAGACCATTGACTACGACTTATGGTAACTCTTTAAAATAACATATAATATAATAATAACATAAAATACATTATCCACAATTAACAATGCATTACTAACAGTTAACAGTTATTCTTTAATAACATTAGCTAGCCTTTAACACAGAGTTTGTAAATCTTAAACAGTTTGTAGTCACTAACAATCATATTAGTGAGCTGTTAGCACGCAGCTTGTTAGTGTTAACAAGCAGTTTGTAAGTCACTTATAATCATATTAGTTAGCTGTTAACATGCAGCTTGTAAGTGTTAACAAACAAATTGTTAGTCACTTATAAACATATTGTAAATGGTTAATGAACCAATTGTCATCTATTTGTAAAGGGTAACTTATTTATTTGTTAACCATAATATGATACAACAGATTTTTAATAAGCATCTTACAAGAAAATAATAAATGAGAATTGGGTAACTTATACCCTTATAAGACTTTTCTTACCAATTTGTAGTATGTTTTACAGCTCCCTATACTAAAGTGAAGACTACGTAGCCTATTTTTCACTTAGTCTATTGAAAAGCTACATGTTTAGTTCAGCTGTTAGTAATGTTTTTGTTGTTGTGGAACTATTTCCTCATGCTATGCTGCTCTTCAGCTTAGCTAGTCTATATGATACTTTCATGGTGAATTTAGAGGTGTACTGTAAACTTAGATGTATTTAATTGTCTTTTAAATTTTAAAACATAAAATTTCAATCTTTATATCTTATTTCCAATGCATAACTCCTTATTTTATTTTTGTAATTTTGAAGACTTGCACAGTGCAATCTCACAGATAAACAATGTGAGATTGTGGTCTTGGTGCTTCAGTCACCAAACTCCCTGATGACACTAGACCTCAGTCACAATGACCTGACTGATTCTGGAGTTCAAGTCCTCTCTGCAGGACTGTCTAGTCATCACTGCAAACTGGAGACATTAAGGTTAGTGTTAATTTCCAAACAAATCAGTCCTACTTTGCCGCCTCTATCTGACCGATTTCAAGATTTTACTGAAGCATACTGTTAAGGTCTATCTGCAGTTTTGCATAACATAATTTCAATGTGTAGATGTTTGTATCATTTGTGAAAATCATTCCCCAAATACATATCTGGGACCTTTCCTCGACAAATGTGAGGGTGCAGGTTCAAGTCCCAGGCTGGACTGTGCTAGATGATGTACAAGGAAAGCTCTGCAACACTTCAACTAGAATTACTTGCCTCCATTCCCATTGACCGAAATCCTGCAATTTTTGTGTGCAGAATTGCTGGCTGTAAACTCACAAGTGAGTCAGGTGGAATTTTGTCTTCAGTTGTACAGTCACTGAATTCCCTGATAGAGCTGGACCTAAGTGACAATAACCTGGGAGATTCTGGAGTTCTACATCTGTCTAAAGGACTATCTAGTCCCCACTGCAAACTGCAGACATTAAGGTTAGTGGTAAAAGTAAAGAATTTTCAGTAACACTTTACTTGATGGGTGAGTACAACACATTCATACCTCTTATAATTTTTTCACAATGCATTCATAACATTTTCATAGCACATTCATACCAAGCTTTAAATGTTCAAGGTGGAATGATGGTAACTAATCAATAAAAAAAGTCACAATGTCTCAAAGCGATTAATAGTTCACAACTTGTTTATTACTGTAAAGTGATGGACAGAAGGTCAAGGTACAGTAAGTACAAATTGAATATGTTATCTTTTTGCTTTTATACTTTTTTCGACTCTTATTGAAAATGAATGATGGAATTTTGGGCTGTCAAAAACGGAGGAATTGTTTTACCAAAAACAATTCCTCCTAGCTTATTAGATTTAACTTGTGTCAGCATCTTCATGTAAATACCAAAAGACGAAGTCCCACGGTTTCCATAACTGTAAGAATGACTGAGACGATTGTGACATAAGATAAAGCTTGGTGCATGAAAACAGAAAAAACATGCACGTGGCTTGTTTCATGCATCCTTCACGAAGATGAATTTGCCCGATTACAGCCTTACTGAAGCATCCCTTGCTGAATCTTCTCCAGATCATCACTGATCCTGTCAAATTTCACAGTGACACTGTGGCTTGTACGTCTCAGGTCTCCATCTAACCAGTAGACGACCAGGTTTGAGTAGATTCGTCTTTGTGAAGGACACATGAATGTAGTCACTTTATTCCACCAAATAATGATTTCTGAAACATGAATATAGTGATTTCTAAATTAATATTAACTTTTCTTTATTTGCATTATGTGAGGTCTGAAGTGCACTATATCATTTTCGCTATTTTGACCATTTTTCATTTTCTTCAAATAAATGCTCTAATGTTGTCAGAAGTGTATAGAAGAGCAAACAAATGTCCAATTTACTCAAACATATACCTAGAAATAGTAAAATCAGAGATCATTTTGCAGTGCTCTCCTTATTTTTCCAGAGCTGTAGTTTTGTATCAAGCCCCTGTGTAAACTACATGTCTTACAGAACCATCTTAAATGTTAATGTACAATTTGAATTTTATATATTCTGGGGAGGTGGTGGCGTAGTGGTTTAGGAACCTAGCTAGCATGCAAGTTGCCTGGAAAAATTGTGGGTTTGAATCCTGGCTGCCACTGTTGTGCCCTTGAGCAAGGCACTTAGCCCTAAGGTGCTCTAGGGTAGACTGGCCCTGATGTAATTGATAGTTGACAAATGTAAGTCACTTTGGATAAAAGCGTCTGCTAAATGCATAAATGTAAATGAATTTTATGCTTGTGCACATACTCATAAGACAATTTTCTCTTTCTCCCTCAGGCTCTCTGATTGTCTCATCTCAGAGAAGGGCTGTGTTGGCCTGGCTTCAGCTCTGACTTCAAACCCCTCCCATCTAAAGGAACTGGATCTAAGATACAGTCATCCTGGAGAATCGGGACTGAAGTTATTACACGCCAAATGGGCGGATCCTGACTGTAAACTGGAGATACTTAAGTAAGTTTGCAAAGAAAGAATGGTGTTTTACTTTCAGACCTTGTCTCAATTGTAGTGACCATATTTTTTAACTTACTGTACTTGATCAGATTGGAATGAAACTTGAATAAGATTTAATTTAATCCAATTGCTATAATCATGAAATCAGATTGATGGAATACATTTTCCTGCCTGGGCAAGTGTAGGGGTAAATGTGTATAGTTGTGTACGTAATCAGGTGTACACTCACAAGTTACTTAAAAGGAGCAGTACCACCAGAGTTATTAAAATGATCACAGATGATCCCCACCAATACCATACATACCAAACAAACCTAACGAGGATGCTAGAGTTACCCGTATACAGCCATATGCTGCTAACCTACTATAACCAAAACACTGGCAAGATGCAATTGTTGTGATAATGCTAAATGCATGAATTATTTTAGTTAGGTTGAATACTTTGTCAAGGTAATAAATATAATATTATATAATATACAATTTCAATTATATAAACATGAGCAGCTCAGAAATCCCTTCAACAGGGCTAAAGACAGATAATACATGAAACTGCACTTGTTAAAATCTATTTGCTGAATCCTCTGGAGATGGACAGTACTGAATTCCATGCATTGGAGATGTGCAATGGTAGAATACTAAAGAAATTAGATTTGTTGATATTTAAAAAATTCTTTCTCAACCCTCAAATCTAAATCACTCAGTACTGTATTATGCTGCAGTACTAAGTCAGGGATTGGTCATTGTTTTTTTAGCAAACAGATATTGAAGTAAGAATAGATTTGAAGTCCAAACAAAGTCCATAAACATAGGCATGAACATATATCAGTCGAGAGTATACAGACTTTTCCCAACGTAGTAGGCTGGTACCCCTATAAAATATAGAATCATCCTAATTTTGTCATAAGCTATGGACAATAATGTGAATAATAATAATAATAATAAGAAGAAGAAGAAGAAGAAGAAGAAGATAACAATAAGAAGAATAAGAACAAGAATAATGATGATGGTTTTTTAAAAAAATTATACATTTTTTAATAGTCTACCTTCTTTGAAATGGCCAAATGGCAGGATATATTAAACATGTTAAATATCAACCATTGCTGATTTGTTAGAGTTAAAGTTATTTTTAATTTGGTACAGTATTACTACAATTTTCTTTAATAATTTAGTTCAAAAACCCAGATTTCCATGTTCTTTTCAAGTTTCTTTATTACTGTAAAAAGAAAGTCTTGGCAGGCACACCAAGCTTCATTTCATTAATCTATTAACTGTACTCTTCATTGTAATGAATATAAGTAAAGTCAGGAATTGTAATTTGCCATGAACACCTTCAGACACAGCCAGAACAAGAATGGATATAAAACTATAAAAATAGGACCTACATCTCAGAATCACTCAGGGCATGTGGGTCATTCTTCCTCAGATTCCCTCAGGCTGTGTGTTATTTAGGAAAACATGTAGGTTTGATCACAGTAAAACAGTATGTAAGTTTTTAACAGTTAACAGTAACAGTTTTTTTTATTTTTTTTTATTACTATTGTTGTTGTAGAACTGAGTTTATTTCTGCAACCAGAGCACGGCCACGTTTGTTGAGAGGTAAGCCTTGATGCTTAAGTAAATATATTTGTAATGATTTTATTAATACAAAGGAGGACCAGGAGAGACAACATTTTGTTTTATTTGTTTTTACCTCTAAATTTTATGGTTGAAATCTTTATGTGTGTGTCTGTAGGCTACTGTATGTATGGACAAATTTTACTCCTTAAATTCTGATGAAGATTTCTATCCTCTCCTCTTGCCTAGATACATGTAGACTCACACTGAACTCAAATACAGCAGGCAAACATCTCTCCCTCTCTGATTTGAACAAAAAAGTAACATGTGTGAGTGAGGAGCATACGTATCCCGACCACCCAGAGAGATTTGACTACTTGTATCAGGTGTTGTGTAGAGAAGGTCAGTCTGGACGCTGCTACTGGGAGAGTAAGTGGAATGGGAGTACAGTTTGCATAGCTGTGGCCTATAAAAGCATCACGAGCAGTGGGAAGAATCAAGACACCCAGCTGGGACACAATGACAAATCTTGGAGTCTCTACTGCTCTTCTGACAGTTACTCTGTCTGGCACAATAATGAACGCACTGCTATACCTGCCCCCTCCTCCCACTCCAGAAGAGTAGGAGTTTACCTGGACTGGCCGGCTGGCTCTCTGTCCTTCTACAGTGTCTCCTCTGACACACTCACACACCTGCACACGTTCCACTCCACATTCACTGAGCCCCTCTATCCAGGGTTTGTGGTTTTCCCTGAATCCTCAGTGTCCCTGTGCCAGATAACATGACATGCGCACTGTGTTAACTATGATGTGATATGAAAAAATGTTAATGTTGATGATGATTATGAACAATTTTGTAAATGTTCGATAAAACAAGGGCTGTCGAAGTTAATGCAATTCATCTTTACTTATGAATGCACAAAATTAATAAACAAGACAATGCTACTAAATATTCACTGCACATTTATACTATATTGTACAAACAGTTTTTAAGTTTTTTCACATGAGCCAAGGTCATAGGATGAGAATATCCTAGCTAAGTGGGTTAGGTCTAGTCTAGGCTGGGCTAATTGTCTCCATGGTGTTTTTTATATTTCCATTGACTCCATGACCTTTGACAGTCACATGAAAGCAATCACTAAGTCAGCATTTTATCACCTAAAAAAACATTGCCAAACTAAGAAAACTTATGTCACAAAATGATTTGGAAAAACTAACCCATGCCTTTATTTCCAGTAGGGTTAACTACTGCAATGGCCTTTTCACGGGCATGCTTGTGTACAAGTCTCTAAATGGGACAAATGGAAAAGGTGGTTCCACAAGTGACACTGGGTGTCACAGTTATTCGGGTAAAGTGGGCTCACTGACGTACAATAGCTGATTGTGGCTGTTCTGGAATTAACACAGGGCTTAGTTGTTCCAGGGATTGTTATGCGTTTGGTTGTTCTAACGTTAAAACCCATAACTGCACTACTTACAGTCAGAAGACCTAGCTGTTACACTGGCTGTTTCCACTGACTGGGTCAGTAAAGTTTGACTTTTAATCAGTTCTTGGAAAAGGGAGATTGCCGGTGTCTGTCTTTAGGTATTAAACGCGTTTGTAACACATGTGGATATGGTCTTGTGTTTTCCATGGAAAGCCGATTCATCAGTGGTCTACAGCAACCTGATTCTCTTAAAATTATGTTTTTATATTTCATTCATTTTATGTATTTTTTTCCTCAAGAGAGGAGAGATCGACCAAGAGAGGACGATCAGGATTTGTTGGAGACAACAATGGAAAATCGGATGAACATGCTGTTACTCTTCTTCAATTTAGGTAGATCAGCAAGTGAATGTATTCAGTTCTGTATGTGCTTAGACTGTGAGATTTAAAGAGCATTTTACATCGCTAGCGTGGCACCATCTGCAACAAAAATAGTCGCGTATTATTTCCGTAGAGGAGCATATACATTTGTCAGCCTGAAGTACTGTAACTATGCAGAGGATTGCATGAGTAGGCTACTGTAAACCGCTGTTGGTCATTCTATTTCAACGAGCTCCACTGACATGGTCAGTCATTCTGCATTTTGCGCGCACGGCAATGAAGAAGCTCCCTTCGTTCAACGAGTTTGCTGCATGCCTGCTATGATTTTACAAGGCTGTTGTAGCCAGCTGCTACCCAGGCATTGAGTTTGAACACTGGTCAGACTGAATTCTGATTTTCACATGAGGTATATAGTTAAAAAAAAATGTTAAAGTTTCATTTCATTTTAACATTTCTAGCAAGCCATTATTTGTCCAAATTTGTCAGACGATGAGATTACTTTCCCTCCATTTTAATGGCATTATTTACAAATTTCTTGACAAGAATTTAGGAATCTATCCAAGGGAGGGTTGTGTTATGTTTTGCGATCAAGTTAGTGTTGCTTTTTGAGCAATTGCCCTTCTAATTTAGTTAGATTTTTTTCAATTTGATTACAGCTCTTCAATGTATGCACTACAGTTAGGTGAACGTGAACAAGAAGTAAGATATTGATTATATATATTATAAGGAGGGATTTTTGACATCCTGGCCACAAATTCAAAACACACACTTCTGTTTGTCATCATTATTTTAGGAAGCTGGGGAAAACCAAACATAATCCCCCCCCCTACATAGGGAGTTGTAAGCTATTGTATCTGAAAATACAACATACATAGTTTGAGAACCCTCACTGAATTTTCTAAAAGGTCCAGAGTGTTTTTTGCCGCTCTGTTAGTGTACGGCACACATTCAACGATAGGCAAATGACTGATGTGTCAATAGACAATAGCACATACATTCTGGCATGGATACAACGTGGGGAGTCAGGGCTGGAATTTACTTGCTGCATACGATCCATATGTGTACTCATCATAGCTGCCATGCGTATTCTGCAGTCGTTTAGTGTGTCAAGCGAACACGACGCGTCTGTAAGATGCACTACTGACAAGTAAGGAGAGATCGCACAAAACAAACTGACCGCAAGAGGCACGTGATGGCTGTCATTCTGGCATTTGATCTCCAGGTATGACGTTACTGTGCTCTGCCCCAAACAATAAAATGCGTAATGCTTCAGGAAGTCCGCACACAGGACACAGCGGGTCGCTAGAAAGCACATAGGCTTAGGCTAAAAGCAAGTAAATTCCAACTTTTTTCCTCAACATTTCTCCTCCCTTTGTAGCCTTGGAGACAAGGCAAAGCTGACACTTTAATCATTCTGGTGTCTGTGCACAAGAGAGACAAGGCAAAACAATCAGATAAAACAGGCAACGAACAGGGGTAGTCTAAGGCTGTTATCTAGCCAACATAGTCAGGTTTGAGAGCTTGTTTACACGTATCTAGATATTTAACAGATAGACCTATTTATCCGTTTGAGGCTTTAGTGTAGGCCTTATTAAAAAGTTTTTGACACCTCAAATGGATATTTTGACAAAAATGCCCTTCAAAGTGGAGGTTTTGCAAACCGCTGGATTATGTGGATACGTGTAATTTCTAAAAAAAAATTGCTTGTAAAAATATCTAGAGTACATAGCCTACGTGTCGACTGATCCGTTATCTGAAAAGCAATACTGTGAAGTGACTAAGGTCACACTGCAATTCATGAGGCTTTGAAACAATTCGACGCAACTACATAGTGACACCCAGTGGCTAATTCTGTTAACAACACATCCGAGATTAAATATTTTGAATTCTGACATGGTCACACATAGTAGCCAATTTTGTGAAGGATCACATGGGCCTTATATAACTGATGATATATATATATATAACTGACTGATATATATATAACTGACTGATAGGTCGCTCAAGATGCTTTCTTAAAAAATATGTAAAATAAACTTTTAGAAGGCTGCCATTGCGTTTACATCTCAGTGCTTTCTGGGTAAAAAGTAACATCACCTGGTTGAAATTAATGGGTGTCTATGCGCAGGAACAACTTCACTGTTGCACCTTGATTGGCTCTTGATTAGAATCAACCAGGGCCAAGTTTAGTGGTTGCATCGTTTTGTTACGGTTTCCGTTCATCCCGATGGATGATGTCCAAAACGTTTCGCAACAGTCTGCCATCTGGAACTCGAGGCAGGTGATTTTCTGATCTTTTAATGAAAACCAAAAAAACATTCTGAGTGTTTTTAAATCGGGTTTATGTAGCTGACACCAACATCAATCTAGAAGGCCAACATGTCTTACAAGCCAGGGATCTAGCCATGTCTTACAACACATGGGCATTTATCAGAGTAAAGACAACCACAACCATGATGATCACCGTCAATCTATTCTTTGGCCACGTTGTCCGAAAATTTCATCCAAATCCGTTCAGTACTTTTCGAGTTAAGGCATCTTGCTCACAGACAGACAAACGCCGACGTAAACATAACCTCCTCGGAAGAGGTAAATATCTACTCTAGCCAAGGGGGTTATGTTTTCGCCAGCATCTGTGTGCAAGATAACTCGAAAAGTAGGCTACTGCACGGATTTGGAAGAAATTTTCTGACAATGTGGGTATTTGGTTAAGGAACAGATTGGTGGTGACCCGGAATACCTTAGTTGTGGTTGTCTGGGGTTCACGTCTGTCAGAACTACAATCTGCATCAAGTGACATTTTTTTTATCTTGTGTGCTTGTAATGGCTCTTTAAATGATGTCACTTCCATGCTCGGATGGAATATAGCCTAATGCATTGGTACATTTGTTGCTGGCATATGTAGATCTTTTTGCCATAACGTAGCCCACAAGCATGGACAAACAGCACGTTCTAGTACTGTAGGGCAGTGTTCCCAACCTTTTTTTGTCTTGTGTTCCCCCTGAGCCTTTTTTATCATACATTGAGTATCCCCTCACTCATGCGTGTTGATTCTACAAACACAACTAATTATTATTGGCACGGAGTGCCACTGGTCTCCTCGGGGAAACTAGCGCATACGTAGCCTATACCATTTTATTGACGGGCTTAGAGAAATGACAGAATATTTATTTATCGTCTTGGAAATAAATTATTATTAAAGAATTACACGTATCCCCTGCAGTGTGCCATAACCCTAGTTGGGAATCACAGGGAATACAGTGTAGGGAATCTGTATATGTCATTCTAAATAACTTCTTTCACAATCATACAATATTTACTGAAGGGACAACTGAAGCATTTTTGAGAAACATTTCAGACTGAGAGAGCAAGGTAAGGTGGAACACAGTCAGTGGTTGCTGATGACTCTGGATTCAAAGACGCTTTCTGGACTGCGAAGGCACAGGGAAGTGACGTTGAAAGTAAACATCCCTGTTATCCAATGCGCAGTTTGTGACTGCAAGTAGGTAAGGAAAATCAGCAAGCCTACACGATTCAATGTGTTCGTGTTCATTTTTAGTCTTCGGTAGGTCTGTATGGAATAGGCTGTTTTGGCAGTAAATCCTTGAATGAACTTAAGCATCGAAAAAGATTAAGGTCTGGCTTTTTTTCTAGATAAACGTAGCCTGGCTGATCAGACACTCAGTTCATTTCACTTTGTGCAAAGAGTCTGGATAGACTACTCTCGATAGGTAGGCCTATAGGCCTACGTTTACTTCGCAGACACTTTGTTTAAACTTTAACTCTGTTGGACTTCCCCACTACCGTTAGGATTGACGTCTCTCAGGAGGGGAGGCTGCAGGTCACATGTTGTTGTTGTTATGGGACAACTGACTTCTGACCTACCGCCTGCCTGCGACTCTCGCCTGCTCTCCTGCCCCGGTTTCTGACTCACCGCCTGCCCGACCACGAGTGCTTCTGCCTGCCCCTTCCTGGTCTGTGCGCTTCCTACACCTCCGCGCCGAGGACGCTCTCACGGAGCACATCCACACTCTAATTCCCCCCTAACCCTTAAATAAAGACTGTTTGCAACTCGCTGCAATCGTGGTTCACCCTGTCTGTTTTCTGACACCAGGCGAAGTATCCGGTTCCACTCTCACGATCGTAGTAATGTTCCTTGAAGTACAGAAAGATAACAGTGGAAAAGGATCACACACTGGAGATCATTAAACATGTTAAACCATTTCAAAATAAGCCATTTCAAAATTGACCAAAACCACTGCATGAATTTAACTCACATAGACATTCTTAGAGTAGGGGTCAAGTTACCCATTTGTCTCAATCATGTCAGCTGTCAGTATGTTCACCATTTTCCTCCTAGTCTGTCAAGGACTTGGTTTGATTGTACTCGTTTACAACACGTTCACCACCAGGTTTCTTGGTAAGAACAGACTCCACCAACTTCAAATGAAATGCAAAGTAAGGTTACCATAATTCTATAGACATATCAACAAGATAAACTGATTTCAGACAAAGACAATGTTTGTCTTCCGTGCTTAGTGTCTAAATCCAGCCTCTGACGTTATAACTTAGCTGCCCAAACCTTGTTAGCACAAGAAAACTGAGGTAGCGTGAGAAAGGACTGATATAATTATGCTAACGATTAAAGCATCTTCCACAGCGTTTTCTGAAATTGTAGCCTTTGGGGACAAAAGACTTGTCTAGAAGGCCTTTATTAAGGATCCGATCATCCCTCGACACTAATGTTAGTTGAAACACACCTTATTGGTTAGCTAGCTTGCATTCAATTCATCCCAATTTGGGCATTTGTAGGGCTAATAAAATAATTGCTTTTCGCTATGTTACCATAGGGTTGCATGCGTGCAGTATAAGTACATAATACGTAAAGATACAGAATATTATTAACTTTATCGTTAGCACTATCGTTACAACTGGGGACGTTAGCGTCAAAAAACCGAGGACTACATGCATCATCAAAGAGACGTTAGCGCTTAGGTCTAGGTCGAGCTACTACCTTTTCGAAATTCGCTATTAAAGAAATAAAACATGCTACAGTTTATGATTAACAAGAATTGTAGGTTACTCTAAAGCCCTGTTTCTGTTGAAATACTTTATTATCGATGTGATTTATAACAAATTTACCACAGATTGTAGGAGCGGGAAACGGCGCTGCCAAAAATTCTGCTTGATTTCAAAGAGGAGATGAAGTAAGCGGGGCTCTCCGGCGTATTTCTGACACCACGTCATTTTACAACTTGTTTGACACCGACACTGGAAAGCATGTTACTCTATCGGTTGTTGTTATTACTCCGATAGAGTAAACATGCGTTTGCACTGCATAATTAACACAAGACAATGTACTGTGTGAAAAGAAAGTAGTTCAGTAACTGAGCTGCAAACTGACATCTAATCCTTACATGCATGAGTTGATAAGCAGGATAACAGCCTTCGAAGTGTGCTGTTATACGGTATTAATGAACTTGGTAGAGGAACTTCACTCATCAGCATTGTGAAGCCTCCAACTCGTCATTAATTCTGTAAGACAGCACACATTGTAGGCCGTGATCCTTTACATAGCAACTTATTTGGTTTTGGTCTAGTTGCCTCTAGGGATTATGGGTAATTATCACTTTGAAGTTATAATGCTTTTTTTTCTTTACTGTTCAGTGTGGCTTCTCAAAATTGCAAAATTGAACAAATAATGACCATCATTAACTGTGCAGGCGATGCTGATGTTCAGAGTACGGTAAGGATGACCAAGAAGCCTATTCTAAAAAATTTGGAAGATCTAATAAGATTAGTTTATGCTGAAGGTACACTTCACT
The DNA here is from genome assembly GCA_027481765.1 of Tenualosa thibaudeaui. Lineage (NCBI taxonomy): Eukaryota > Metazoa > Chordata > Actinopteri > Clupeiformes > Clupeidae > Tenualosa > Tenualosa thibaudeaui. Next base: position 365,535 of record JAIFZK010000072.1, read on the forward strand.
TCCAAGAGTATTCAAACTCTATTGAAAACTGTTGTCAAAGACTTGTATGTATGCCAGAAAGAGGGGTTAAAACTAATATATATTTGCTACAAAAGAACATTTACCTGCAAGTTAAATTTCTTAGAGTATTGTGATCTATATGGCTTACATACTACTCATATGTCTGGATTGCCAGCAGGGCTTCCAACTTGATGGAGCAAAAACCATGGTAACATATGATTGTTTACTTTTTCATAGAACGAGTATGCTGTGGATCCGCATAAACTGACACATACAAATACCACAACTATAATATTATAAAAATGTTAAACTATGTATTGCATTTCATTTTAAGATGACATTTCAGTGAGGATTCACAAGCTGTCACAATATGTGGATTGGAGTTGTGGAATTCTGGGAAATGCAATGCGCATCAATACCTTATAATGTTCAATAGACCACATTTGAACGCTACGGCTCAAATAGTCTCCTCTATCTTCTTTCACTATCCACCTTACTTTGACGTTGTTGGGAGACGTCAAAAGGTCAAGGAACGATAAAAATGTATTCATTAGTGTAATCAGAGGTTGGCAAATCTACTTCCCAAACTGAAGCACACTAACCTAGATGGTGATGCCTCCAACACCCTGCCCCCTCGTCAGCCTGTCCTCATGAGTCCCTCCCACTTATGAGCCTTAAAGTCCCCCTCCAGCGGCCAATTCAGACCTACCGATTTTCTCTTCCGCATTTCAAAAACGCGAATAGATGAATATGCAAACATAGCCCCGCCACTGTCACCACCCACTGCTCAATCAGTACCCTCCCCAAACAAATCTTGTCCGTGAAGTCCAAAACTATGGCTGCCAACATGGAGTAATCGAGCCGTACATGTACGAACCTGAGAGCGATTCGGAGGAAGATTCAGAGGAGCTGGATGTTGGAGGTCGCCTACATGTAGATGCATCAGAATGGCATCCTGTACGTTTTCACGTATCGAAACAAATAGACTACAAGCCTTCGTTTGACAACGGCATGGCTCCGAACTTAGTTACGTTACCTTTACATACTTTCCAATGCGCCTGACAATTGAAATCCGTTATCCGTTACCTGACACTATCCATAACTTGATAGGTGTTCGTGTGCGCACTGCGAAAGAATGTCCACGGAGCAGGAGAACATTTGCTGCCGAGAAATACCAGAGGTGGGGTATAACCACATTTTAAGTTTCAGCATATTATTATTTTTATTTTTATTATAGTGTTTGTTGTCAGAGTGCTACATGATTTACTGTAGGTTGAAAGAAAGTTGCGGGAATTACCTGAGCCCACTGCCTGCATGGCAATGCATCCAGGTCTGGAACCGGTATGCCTCAATCCATATAGCTTACAAAATGCCCTGAATATTTACAGGGACCTTCATGGGGCTATGCATTATCATTCAGGTTATTACTGTTTTGCTTGTCAGATTCAAATATTTGGGTTGGGAATGGAAATTGTAAATATCAACTCACAGTTATGTTTGGTAAAGTGATTTATAACCCAATAGACATGAAATATATTCTTCCAAAGTTTTCTGAACATTTACAATTGGCTTCACATGGCTTCAACTGTGCTTCTAGGCACTGCAGGTATTTGGCCTACCGCTGCTTTGTGAGCTGGGTCTGGGGATACTTGGGCCGCAGCAATAGGAAAGTAATACCATCATGTGTTGTGCTCAGGATCCGTCACTAATTCCCAGATGGCCAAGGACAATATGTTGGTTTTAGACCCACCCTGGATGGCTAAAGTATAAGCACATTGACTGCACACAGCCACAGGCCACTTCTCATCTGCCAAAAAAACTTTCACAATTCAGAAGTGCTTTCATTTCTGTTGTTTGGTTGTTGTTGTTGTTGACACAACAATAAATGTAACTGTCATTAACAGCCAGTCTCAGTTCTTTCAGCATGGGAGTAGTGATTTATTATAAGTCTGTGATCACTCTAGCTTCAAAGACATTATAGAGTTATACATGAGGCAGTAAGTGACTGAAGGATAAACACTCAACACTCACCCACATCTTTTGGCCCAGGGGCAGGGAATGGTTTCCATTGTAGACCTTACAGAGCAGTCTTCATCTCCCCTCCTCCCTTGCTAAAGACAGAAAAGAGAAAGAAAACACACTTGTTACAGTAATAACCCTGACATTGTAGTGCAGATAATGTATAAGAAACTGCTACAGTCCTACACACACAAAGGATGGTTGACTATTGTTGCTGCCTTGTTCTTGAACTTATGGGCTGGAGGAACTACCATAAGTACAACAAATGAGGTCAAGTTTAGGTTGCTGGCTATACTGTAACAGCAAAAGGTCTGTGAGCAAAAAAGTGGAAGGAAAACCTGGTTGACTGAAACGAGACATATGCGCAGCAATTGCCTCATCTTTGTCAGGTCTCTCCAAGTGAGCGCACAGAGGAGAGGGGATGATCAGCTGGTCCAGCTGAGTTGTGAACCACTCAGGGTCAATGAGCACCTCATTGAATAGTATCTGTAGTAAATAGTCTACATAGCCTGTAATGTAGGAGCAAACAGTTGTAGAATGGCACCAGTGGCATGTATAATCTAATGTCACACACCATTGAAACACATTGTTTCAACTTACCATATGTTGGTGTTGACTTCACAACCTGGACTGAATACTTCCCCTTCTTGTATTTTGGGTACTTGATTGGGTACACAGGAGCTCCATCTTTTGTTCTTTGCTGAGGTCTTGTGGCATTTTCATTGAAATACATACCAGCTAGGTACAACCTGAAACACATTACATACATACTGTTGTATTTATCCCAACTTTTTCAGTGTTACAGATCTAATGTGTCAATGTCAGGTATGGCATGCATCATGCTTACCTGCACAGCATTCTACAGTATGAAAAAACAACGTTTTTGGGGGCAAACCAAATAATTAAACTGTGGAACCCCTTAATGGAAGATGTCTGATGGGTAGGGCTAAGTTTTGAGACATCTCTGGTCAGACGATTGCTCTCCACAATCCTCTGAAGTTTAAACGCCACTGTGGATGCTGCATACACGCACACACACACACACACAAATAAACACATTTGGCCTATAAGCACACACTGAGCAGTTACTCTGCCTTAGCCAATTTGATGTGGGTAGTGTTGATTTCTGAATGTTCTGTATTGCTGCAGCCAGATGTGTGTACAGTGAAGGTGTAGCTTTAGTTGCTGCTGCGTATGAGCATGCCCAGCATACAAGTCAAAGAAATTCAGTTTTTGTGCTTTACAGTGCAGTCTGCAATTTCCTTTGTGTTGGTTGCGCTTTGGTGGAGAGAGGGAGGATGATGTGTGTGTATAAAATAAACATACCAGCATTTATCCATTTATTAGAAGGCCTCTCAGGTAGCACATGTTTAGACTCTGGAAAGAGGGGATTGTCATGACTGTGGATATTCTGGACGTGGTTGGCAACTGATGTCCATTTAGCCACAGCCTCTGCACCAGAGGACGATGAAGTGGCACACCAGTAGAGGTGATTTACCACACTACATATTCGTTTTTTCAACCAACATGAGTCCCCGGTTATTCTTTATTTATTTATTTTGCTTTCATTTTCATTTTGACTGAAATGATTCGGGCTGTTGCTTGGATTGTGTGTGTCCTCTGTCTACCAGACCCGCACGACCCACTCAGTCTCACGCGTGGCTTAATGACTCACTTCGGTCAATGCGCACTAACCTCAGCGCTGCTGAGAGGAAATGGCACAAAACCAAGAATTCCATGATCTAACACAATTCCAAATACTACTATCCTCCTTCTCATCCAGTGTCACTGCTGCGAAAATGGCTTTCTATCACAACAAAATTCACAATGCTACGAAACTCTTTTCCACCTTTAAATCTTTACTAAACCCACCTCCTCCAACTAACCTCACAGCTGACACTTTTGCTGCATTCTTCACTAACAAAGTTGCAGCTATTAGTAGTCAGTTCTCAAACCAATCCACTGAGATTCCTTCTCCTAGCCTCTCTAAACCAACTGCCTCCTTTTCTTCTTTCACCCCCCTCTCTGAAACAGAGGTGTCTAAGCTTCTCACAGACAGCCGGCCCACCTCTTGTCTTCTAGACCCTATCCCAACAACCCTTCTTCAGGCCGTAACCCCCACCATTGTGACAGCAACCACACATGTGGTCAATGCTTCACTAACTAGGGGTACATTTCCCACTGCGTTCAAACAAGCCCACCAATTTCAGTTTAGCATTGAAAGCAGTTTTTGAAAATATGAACAAAACATTATCATGCATTATAGCCTAGGCCATAGTCTACCTTTAAAGCTCTACTTTAGTGACATTAGAATACATATCACATCTGTCTTACAAATAAAGAAATAGGGTTTACTGTGGGAAACAATCCAGTTCAAATAGCCTAATGTTCTATATGCTGCCTCTTTTAGGTAGGGGAAGCCGACTCTTTGAAGCGTTTTGTGTTTCAATTATTTTATCATCTGCCAACATTTAGGCCTACTGGTATAATTATGGGAAGCAGATATTGTCCACCTTTCAGAATGCTGTTCTGTGTTCAGGGCATTTTAAGGTTGCTAGAGAGTTTTTCTTGGTATAATAGCAGAATTAAAGGGATAGTCAACATCTATTTGGGTACCCTGATAAATGCTATTCAATGGCCCTGCCTGGCGAGCAATCTGACTCCAGGCTCCTTGCTCCTGTGACAGCAACATGGTCTGCGACATGGTCATGTTGAGCCAAAACCACTCCCATTCATGTACAAAATTTCAACCAGCATGCCTCACAGTTAGTCAGTTTCAGTTGGGGTTGCTTAGCAGTTGCTATATGACAACACAGGCTTGCTGATCAATTTTAAATCAATCAACCAATAAATAAATAAATAAACTTTCTGTGACCCATTTAGTTAGTGTTAGCTGCTGGTTTGCTATTCAGGGTATGTTGTGTCAAATTTTCTGGTTCTTTTTTGTACAGTCAACAGTCAGGTTCCTCCCCAGAGAGAATGTTTGGTATTCTGCCAGATAAATACTGGTATTTGATGTAGTCTATAGTTTCAGACAAAAATAATAATAATAATAATTGAATGCAAGAAAAATATGTTCTCATGTGCTATTTTATATTGGGCCTAGTCTAATCATAATTTTTATAATTATAGTAATATAGTAGTATAGTATAGTATAATTGGTCAGCCTCGCAAATGTCTTTGCATAAACGTAGCCTACTTGTGCCCACTGACACAGAACAAACCTGTGAGACTGGGTGAAACAGCCTCCCTCCCTCTTGCCCTGACTCAGCAGAAGACATTCCTTCTCCATCCTCCAGTCGTCCCAGCTCAGCAAATTAAAGCAAAATGCCCATCCATTCAAAATGTGTGAAGTAGGCCTAACTTTTCACAATGCTTTCACATTGTGTAATCACTAAACGATGGATAAAATGGTGTTATATTTTAAACCTGGCCTTAAGACACAGTGAAAGTGAAGTTCACGCTTCACATTATGATTGAACATTCCTTCACTTAATTGTGGGTGTAGCCCCCACATGCCTATAGCCCAGGCTACTATGCCTAGGCTTAATTCCTAACCTTAAACAGCTTAAAAATAAATACAAACCTGGAGAGACTGATATATAGCATGAACATATTGCTTTTCCTTGTCCAGTTTTAGCACAGACGTCAAAACAAATCATAATGCTCCCCCAGTTCCTTGACACATAGGTTCTACAACTGTGCTTTTAGCATTCAAAAAGAAGGTATCTTTGCTCCCAAAAATAGTCAATAGTACAACTCCTAAACCTGAGTTGTCTTTGTCAGGCGATTCTTTTATCAATACAATACTTTGTGAGGCACTCTTAGTAAATAAAATAGTTACCAGTTAAAAGGATCCCTGACTGGTAAGAGATGTTGGCCTTATAAGACTGACTTTTGTATCTAACAAAGGATTTAAAAAAACTCAAAATGTTTTCTTTTAGAAAATCCCTTCACTTGCAGAGCTGGTAAACTGCTATTGCATTTATGTGTCAATGCTTACTGGGAAAGACATACTGGTTGAGTCTCAGAGTACAGCAAAATGAGCCCTTGTTCTGTTCAGCCTTTGCAGTTTTATTTTTTTTTTTCTGATTGCTTTTTAATTTTTTAAAGCTATTGGCTATTTTTGCAAAACTCTGCACACAAATAACAAAACCTTCCACACAATTACCAAAATCAAGGTTTTGAAATTTGACTCAATTCTCATTTTCTTTCATTTCTGAATCTGAAACCATTGCTTGCAGGATGAAATGTTTATATATATATATATGTTGGAGGCCCTTGTCCCCTTTCTGCCGCTGAGGTGACAAATGACAACAAAAAATATACTAATTATGGCATTATTAAAAAAAGAGTAAGGTTTTTGACTGTGTAGTTACATCTGTTCATCAATCACAGCATTACCACGAATACCAACAGCTGTTGTTACTGGTATCTACCACCGTTGCTCAACGTTTAAGCATTAGCCTAAAGCCACAAAGTTGTGTCAGAGCTATGGGTTGCATGATTTGTGTTTTACTGTATATAAATCTATGTACCCTGTGGAGATAATGCTTAAATGGTGGTGTGAATGTGAAGAATAATCACAACACAATGATAAATTCAGCAGTATCCAACACTGAAGTTTTAATCGCTTATAGATTGCAATAATGTTAGCAGTGCGTAGACCAATGTCAATGGTAGGCACATTAGTCTCTAACTATAGTCTCACTAAATTGAAGCCTTTCTTCAACACGACAGTGACATTTGCAGTCCTGCGGCCATATATGAATAAACAAACATGAAATGCTCTGTAAAAAAAACAGAGAATTACGCTCACTGCGTTTTGTTGAGAGTTAATTCTAGCATTACTATCATTGCTATCATTTACTCTTGGGGTGGGGATGTATTGGGTATGAATATTTAACATTGCTATATAACTGCTTAACTCTTTTATTATCAAAGTAGGACTTCCTTTTTAGGTAGATCCTTCGTAGAGTTTCACAGTGCTGCCAAAGCATGAGGCTGCTGACAAGCAATGTCCTCCTGCTGGTGGTTAGCTATTGTCCTGCAGCAGCCACTGTCACTTACACTTTGGGGCCCACCAGAAATCAGTTTGTAGTGAAACGGCAAGCTTTTCTCTACACAAGACGTTTGATTTACAAAATCTACTTGAATGCCTATTACAGTACATGTAATGAAGTTATTTTTGTTTTTGTTTTAGAGGTATTTGCCATTTTAATGTAGGTTATCAGCTGAGTTTGGGAAGCTGCCAGATGTCAGAACACAGATTAATTGAAATTGCATTTAACATGTTGCTAAAATGACATTACACACATTGATTAGACATTTTGTTAATTGACCATTCATTTTGACAGATTATAGACAGCTGAATACTGAAAGTAACTGTCACAAAACAGACAAAGTGGACCACGGTTGCAGCAAGTTGCAATAGTTTTTATTAAAGGATTAGGGGGGGAAAGGGAGTGCGAGTGTGCTCTGTGACAGCGCCCTCGGTGCGGAGGTGCAGGAGGCGCGTAGAGCAGGGAAGGGCAGGCAGGAACTCTCGTGGTCGGACAGGCGTCGGGTTGGGTTACTGGGGCAGAGTAGAGCGTTGGTCGGGGATGGGCGGCGAGTCGGAAACACACAGGCAGTCACAGGCAGGCGGCGGATCAGTAGTCGGGGAGCGCAGAGCGTCAGTCCAACCCTTGAATCTGGTTGACTAAATCATCAAAATTAATAATAATAATTGAATGCAAGAAAAATATGTTCTCATGTGCTATTTTATATCATGACTAAATTGGGCCTAGTCTAATCATAATTTTTATAATTATAGTAATATAATAGTATAGTATAATTGGTCAGCCTCGCAAATGTCTTTGCATAAACGTAGCCTACTTGTGCCCACTGACACAGAACAAACCTGTGAGATCATGTACAATGTCAGTGTAAAAGTTCTTCACATTGATAGCTCTCTCTTTTTGTTATTTTGTTAATTCTCCCTGGAGATATGTGTAAGGACCACGAGAGGCTTCTATAAGGCTATAGGTGAAAAATATTCCTCAGAATATTAGTGTTAAACAAAAAATGTGGTCTTTCCGAGCAATGCATGACGGTACACTACCCTCTTCATAAATAAGAAATCAAATCACACACACGTGTTCCAAGTTTGCTACTCCATTCATGGTTAAATAATGACTTTTATTTCTTTAACATTTAACGTTTGTCAGGTAAAGTCTCAAACCCAGGAGACTTGTGTTGTCTGAAATATATTGCATTAGACATACAAACAAGCACCAATTCAGTCCTACTATTGGCCAAATTGGATTCAAATCCCCTCATGTATCCTCCTCATTGAAACAGATTGAGAGAGATAGCCTAATGATAGCCTAATTGATAATCCAATTGCTACCCATATAAACATGCAATTAGTTTGATGGAATAGATGTACTCAGGTCTAAACGTATAGGTGCACCAGATAGGTAAGTATGCAGGTATTTAGGTCTAAGCACAGTGTGGTGCAGTGTGTTGTATGATAAAGATGATATGTCTAATGTTTTATCTATGATATGTCTACTGTCTACTCTTTTATCTATGCCAAGCAGATGAAATGGAAGAGAGAAGAGTTATAGAGAATCATAAGGTCAGTCTGAAGAGGAGGTTTGAAAATATATATGGTGACATAATTAATCAAGGAGCTGAAAGGAATAGGATCTACCAAGTGCCCTTCATCACAGGGGTCAATAAGGATATAAGAATAAGGAATAAACAGTCTCAGTACAGAAGTTTATTCTTGACTGGACAGATGGGGTAGCCAATCAGAATGTAGACTTTATATTTCCCCTTTGTTTTCGTGAGCTAAATTTAGTCAAGGATGATCAGTATTGTCTTCATAGGCTCCTGCTTGACTTCTATCCTGAGCTGAAGAAGCTGAATGATGGTGAAGAATATAAAGACTGTCAAGTTGTGTTCATCATTGATGGTTTGGATAAGACTCAATTACCTCTGAATTTTCTACGTAGCACAATTGTGTCTGATGTAAAACAAACATCAACAGTGGATGTTCTAGTGATGAATCTCTTTCAGAAAAATCTGCTTCCCTCTGCTTTCATTTGGATAACTTCAAGACCAGCAGCAGCTAATCAAATTCCTGCTCAGTATATCGACCAGGTAAGTCAGGGGGTTCAGTGACCAACAGAAAGAAGAGTATTTCAGAAAGATAATCAGTGATGAAAGTCAGGCCAACAGAGATCTTCAAGCAAGAATCAGTCTTTTTGCCAGGAAAGGAGTCTACTGCTTTGCACACCTATCCATCCAGGAGTTTTTAGCAGCACTTCATATATTTTTGTCCTACAGTTATGACCTAGAGAATATTGGATTTTTTTCTGCTTAGAAGAGGCAATGAAGTATGCTGTAACAAGAGTTCTGGAAAACAGGGATGGTCACCTGGATCTTTTCCTTTGCTTCCTTATGGGCATATCTTTGGAGAGACTTTTGAAAGGTCTCATTAACAAAATACACAACACCTCGAAGAACATCGAGAAGACATGTCAATACATGAAGAAGCTCAACATGGAGAATGTCTCCCCAGAAAGATGCATCAGCCTTTTGCAGTGCTTATCTGAAGTGAACGATAATTCGATGCATGAAGAAATTCAGCAGTACTGGGAATCACCTAACTGCCTCAAACATAAATGGTCTCCTGCTCACTGTTCAGCTCTGGCCCACATGCGCTTAATTTCGGAGGTGATGGATGAGTTTGACCCAAAGGAATACAGCGCATCAGAAGAGGGATTTAGAAGATTAATCCCAGCTGTCAGATGCTGAAGAAAGGCAAGGTGTGTTGCTCATTTGAAATTACTTGTTTTGGCAGTTTAAATTTGGTGCTCCAAAATTATCACTTCTATCAATTTGCAATGAAACAAACATGATTTTATTACTTGGAGGTTTCTCCATCTGGCTTTAAAATATTTTTGAGCTGATCAGGTTTTCCATGGAGTCTTAGGCTTATGCCTGGGTGTCAAGATTTGGCTGGTTAGCTTCAGCCAATTAGCAAGGCACTTCCTCATTGCCATTTTCCAGAAATTACATAATTTCAGGTACCATTTACCCATGCTGATTAGTGGGTGCTCCCCTTTCAGCTCATGCACAAGTTTAGTGTTGTGCACGAGCTCCCTCACATGTGATGTTATATACATATAACATTAATATGTTCATAAGAGAAACCTACTAGACTGCCTACAGGGCATGGCACACAGGTCTCTGATTTCTGTCCCATTCAGCTCCAAAAAACGCTCCAATTTTTTAACCAGGGGAAATAACTTATCCCTATGCAATGTATTGAGGTTTAGGACACTGATTTACTTTACTGTTATACCAACGCAATGTAGACTAGCTCATGTACAAGACACTAGCCAATTAAACAACTATCGCTTTCCACTCATTATCGAGGGTCACTTGTTAAGCTTTCAAATAGGCATATACTACGAAAGAATCCAGCATCTCACCCTACTCCCAATTCAAGCACAAATTTATTACATTTACTAAATTTACAGACCTTGGTGGGCCTGTGACTTGCCTAAGTTGTGATCTTTTTTATCCATGTCTATGAAATGTATGCTTTGGCATGCATTATTACATATTTTGGGTGGTTATTCTTTTTAGAGGCCATAATGTAGTCCACAAAATGTATTTTGCATCTTCATGAAAGCATCAGTTATGCCTATAAAACAGGCAGGTCTCCCAGATGTAGACTATAAGCGCCTTCCCTTTCGCTATGCTGGTTCAGTTATTAGTAGGCTAGATAAACTTTGCTGCATGATCTTGCTGCCAATCATCTGAATTATCGATGAAAGTGCTTTTTAACTGTATAGCCACAATGCTCTAGCAGATTTTTTTTTGTCTTTGCATGTTTTAACGCTTTTATTCACTGGAACACCCAACACAAACAAACTGGCCTAGCCTGTAGGTGAAAGGAAAGTGAATGTTTAACATAAACATCTTTGAATGTAATGTCAGGAACACAAACAGGATAATTATTATTGTCACTCCACCCTCCTGTCCCTGTTTCTCCTGTAATTAATGGCCAATTACTAAATACAATCACTAAATACAATCACTTTTTACTGCTCTACCATTTTTTAAAATTAAGTTATGGGCAGGGCCGGATATGTATGAGCTGTAATTTTGGGCAGAGCCAGAGTACTACACACGACCATACATGTTTTTTCGACCGCAAGAACGTCCAGTGCCCATCCATGATATAGCTTTGTGGTGCCCTTTGTTACCTACATTAGTAACTTGGGACCTAATTTGCTAAATAAAATAGTGCTGGAAATGAGCCCCATGAAACTCCATGGGTTCTTCCTCCATGGGTTATGCTACTCATTTGAAGTATGTCTTCTCTTTGAGGAGAAATCAAGATCCTTTTCATGCAAAGATGGTAGTTGCAGTTAACATGATTGAAAGTATATCCATTGGACATTGAATCCATAAATGAAGGCATCAGAGTGGTCTTAAATTTCAATCATAATGGTCATGAAAAGATCTTAAAAAGTCTTAAATTGAACCTGCAGAAATATTTACAAAAATTAGATGTTTACATTTATACATATGAAAAGTAGCTCTCCGGGAGGAACATAATTTCACACCCAGCAAGATTTTTTACTGTACTGTGCGTTGCTGAATCCTGTGTCTAAGAGCTTGAAACATCACTGTACGTTTTAAAAAAAAGCTTTCCAGTGTGTGGATCTTCACTTTTCCTTAAACTTTTACATTTTTTTGATCTGGCACCCAAAATACATGCATGTCCATGATTAAATTTTGATTCTTGATTCTTGTACCTTGCCATCTTTTCTTGCAGATTTAATGGCTGTAACCTCAACAGCATGTCCTGTGAAACATTTAAGAATCTCTGCAGTCTCCCAACTCTTTAATACAGCTGGATTTGAGTCACAATGCCCTGGGAGATTGTGGAGTTCAGATCCTTTCAGTGGGCCTTACTAGTTCACAATGTCAGCTGCAAATCTTGAGGTTTGTGTACTTAATTATGTAATCCAATGTTCAAGGCTATCTCTTCGTATGCTTTTTTAATTTCAGCTATTGGTCCAGCAATTAGATCATTTTGACTTTGGGGCTTATAAGGTGGTAGTACAACAGGAACACTTATTCTCAGGAGACTGATCAGATTACATTTCCCCAGACTTGAGCAAAGCAGAGCAGAACCATAGGCCTACAACATAAAGTGAAGTATATCCAAAATAATTGTACAGATATCTGTAGTGGAGGGGTAGTGGAAGAGATGGCAGATCCTGACATGAATGTCAGTTTTCTTTCTGAAACATTCCTTTATTTCAAGAATGCTCTACAACCAAATTGTAATATCTTGAATTATCAATAACCTTGTTGCAGACTTGTTGACTGTAAACTTAGTGGTGAATCCTGCAAGATGTTGATCGGGGTTCTACAGTCACCAAACTCCCTAATAGAGCTGGACCTGAGTCACAATGACCTGGGAGATTTTGGAGTTGAGCTTCTCACTAAGGGACTGTCCAGTTCCCACTGTAAACTGCAGACATTAAGGTTTTTATTAAACTACTTTAATGACATTCTAAATGGACATCTAGTAATTATGTTTATTGTTTGTTTTTTGTTTTTTTTTGCTTTGCCTGAAATTTAAACAACCATTCAAAGGTATATGAATATTAATATTATGACCTCAGCAGCACAAGCTGCCTGGCAGCCAGTTAAGGTCAGAATTATTAGCCATCCTTATGAATCCTTCATTTTTCCATGGATATGACAAAAATGGTTCTTACTTTGTTTCCAAAAGAAAAAGACAAAAGTTTGATTATATCAATTTGTAGGAAGAAGGATGTACTAAGGTACTAAGGTAATAATAATGACACCCAATAAGGATCTGATTCTGTTACACTGCTGCAGAATCTTATTGGCTATCATTAACACCTGTGTTTATCTTGCTATTTCCTGGAAAATTGACAAATATACACCGAGGGCAAAACAAAAACAACAGAGACATATTGCAAACAGTAAACAAAATGCCTGGAACTCTTATGCTGACATGTGTAGACACATTTGGTCTCTTTTCTCTTCTAACGTAAAGTATACAAGTCACTACACAGAAGTTCAATATGCACAAGACTAGGACAAGGCAAGACTAAGACAAGGTTCAAAGACGGCTGTTTGTGTTTATCTGAAGGCTGACTGCGCACTGACCTGAGATGGCAAAGTCTACAGTAGTCTAGTTTCAAGTTGTTAAGATTTTGAGAGCTCTGTCCAGGGATGAAAGATTTTTAAAAGAGCTGACAGACACATTGAATGTGTTTTTGTTTTCAGCCACAGTAACTATCACTGGGACCATAGTTTTACCATTTCATAGAGCTCATCAAGACTTTTAAAATGATGTATAAAACTAATTTTCTCACAGGTCCCCTCTAAGCCCCTTGTGATGATACAAAAGGATCAAAGTAAGAAAAGTGTGTGTGTGTGTGTGTCTGTCAGCAGGCTTAGAAGCACATCCCAACCCTCCTCTGACTCGAATACCTCTTCCCCTGACTCTGCCTTCATCCATTGTGTTTGTTTGGAATCTTCAGCAAACTGTCCACTCTGAACTTGCTTTTAAACATGTGGTCACAGCATTAGCAACAAGTGTCTTCAATTTTGAGTCATTGTGTGTAATGAATGATGCCAGGTGTGTTCATTGTGTTCAAATATTGCTGACTGTGGCAAACATTTTGCATCACATGAGCTTTCATTTGAGAATATGAGCAGAGTTCTTTTGCAACTTTTGCAAAGAAAAATGTGTTTAGATTTATGAGAACGGAGGATTATGTTTTGTGAACTGTGTCTTCATGTGAAATGTGTTTATGATATTGGAAAATGATGGCTAGATTTAGTTAATGTAGACTTAGTAAATTTAGACAACTGGTCATTTGGTTTAGTGGATTGGCTTTTGTGTTTTAGCATTTGAGAAAAGCTGTAATTGTGATCTAGTAGCCTATGAACATTAATGGCTTAGAACAGGCCAAAATCGTTTACAAAGCCTATTTTTTTACAGCACAACTTTTATTTTTTTTAAAGCACAACTTCGGATGAACTGGATGCCGAGACGGAAAAAATTATTTTAACCCAACGCAAATTTCTCCCCTACTGTCCCTGTCACCAGTTAGCACTGCTAGTGTCAGTGTTACGCACTTGTTGTCCTAGCATGAAAAAAAAAGGCCTAAATCGTGATCGAATAGATTTTATTTTGTGACGGCTTCACAAAAAGTTGTGAGACCGGGTTGCACATCCACACAGGTGGACACAACACTCAGGTAAAATAGGCAGAGCCAATCAAGACCTGGGAAAGGGATCAGCCAATAGCAGATGATATCAGCAAAGAGCAGAGCCAATAGCAAACAGGATCATTCCATGTCAAATGGACCAATGGCTCCCACTTGACCCCCTCAGATTTTGGTGAAGGGTGGGAACATAGGCGGAAGGAGGTGGAATACACATAAACAAACATAGGCTACACAAGCAAAACATCCCATGGTGTATGTAAACAAATATCAGCAGGTGACTTTTGAACAATCACTATCACATCTTCGGCTGAAAATTGTGAGACAACCCATGATCTCACAAAACAGATGATGATTGGAGCAATTCATGAATTACTCTTGAAGGCCCAATGTAGCAAGGTGTCTTTCACTACCAATTTCACTATTCACTATTTCACTATGATAGCAATGGCAGTGTTGTACCTCAACTGTGCTTGAAAATGATGGTCTCTCTCTCTCTCTCTCTCTCTCTCTCTGTGTGTCTCAGGCTATGTGGTTGCCTCATCTCAGAGGAAGGATGTGAATTTCTGGCTTCAGCTCTAAACCCCTCCCATCTAAAAGAGCTTGATTTGAGCTACAGTCATCCTGGAGAATCAGGACAGAAGTTGTTATCTGCTAGACTGAAGGATCCCTTACTGTAAATTGAAGACTGTTGTACTGTACTGTACAAAGAATCTACACTACTGATAGATGGTTGTGTCCAGATAGCAAGAGATTAGTCCGCTGATATCTTGCTGATCTGATTTTCCTATATGTGTGGAGTTATGTTGATTTCACTCAGCATAACCCAATAGAAAGTCACCCTTTGTATCATATGATAAAACTGACCTATCTTAGGGACCAAAGTTTAAGGAATAGTTTGTGAGCTACTCACCTATTGTATAGCATATCTTAATGAATGAGCTGGAACTCTTTAAAAGCCTGTATGTTTGGGATCATATTCATGAAAAAAGTAAATATCCAGTTTGGCTGACAGAGCATTGCCAGTCTTGTCAACACAACAGTCAAAACACAGATTTGTGTTATATTCAGTCTTATAATATATAATATACTATATTCAGTCAGGTTTTTGATCGTGTCATTTGTCTGAGGCAGAGGTTAGCAATGCTAATGTAATGTTAAAGTACTGTTAAGTAATGTAATGTTAAAGTACACAATGTTTACTTTACACATTTCTTTTTATGTTATGTTTTCATGTCTTATTTGTTAGTCCGTGAAATAACAACATAGTGAAAACTGGAGTTGGGCTGTAGTCTGAAGTCTGTAGGTAGGGTCTTTCCTGGAGGTTGTGAATTGACATGTCATCTCATTACCGATTTTACTGTTTTGTGGCTTCCACAGATAAACAAATAAATACCGAAAAAATAAATAAATACACACACACACACACACATATATATATATGACTATGCATATATGCAATACATATGACTATGTATCAATATTATTATTGACAATATTATATTATTACAATTATTGGCAACCCTTGAAAGCATAATGGTATGTAACTGAATAAATTTTATTGTATATTCAACTTCAACTTTTTGTAGTTGTAGCCTAACATAACTCCTCATTGCTGCTCTTCTCCATATGCAATTCGTTTTTTTAATTTTCTCTCTCTCTCTCTCTCGAAATCAGACTCAGACCAGGTGTTAGAAAATGTAAGTCAGGTGTTTCTCCAAATATTCACTCAAAATTCATAAATGCCCCCCACAGCTCTCAAACTGTAATTACAGCTCATATTAATTCTGTGTTAAACAATCAAACAACATAGTCTGTTATGTGCTTTTCCTTTATGTGAAATATGACATTACAGAATATCTCCAAATGTTTGTTTTATGTTGCCTTGTTACCTGTGCTTAAATACTAAAACATAACCCTACTACATAAACCTGGGGATCTGAGTTTGACTTTAGCCCTAGGCCATTTCCAGTCATATCCCTACTGTCCTATCTGATTAAAGGCAATAAAAGCCCCCGAAATGTATATGTTAACAAACATAGGGGTTATCCTGGGTTAACTAATACCAGGATTCAAGTAGGTAGTAGATCTGTTTGGATTTGCAGTGTAGGCATTGCAATCACTATAACAATGCCAGCTCGGATGATCAGCTGGCCCCTAAGCATGATTACATTTTGATGCTTTCTCCACTCTTATCTGCAGATGCCTGTAAACTCACTCTGGACCCAAACACAGCACACAGACTTCTTTTGCTCTCTGAGGGGAACAGAAAGGTGACAATCCTCAGTCATGAGCAGCCATATCCTGAAATAAATATATGTGCCCTGTTACCAAGATATATCCGTCACACACAGTAGAGATATGTCTGAATGGAATAGTTTTACGGCTCAAAATCGCCACACCCCAGCAATTTTGCACTAGAGGGCCTAATATGCGTTTTTTAACTTAACTTTTGCTCGCTTAAGAACATGGCTCAGACCACAGACATTCCAGCTGGCAAATGTAATGCCACCACCTCACGGAGAAATGCTAGGGTGCATCAATAATGAAGGTAATGACGAATTGTGTACATGACTCCCCAGCAAAGCAATAAAAAAAAAAGACATAACAGGAAACATCCAAAACAGAACGTTGGTTCGTCCCACTATGCTAACACAAGTCCGCTGGTGCTCCCTCCAAAATGACGAGTAACGGTCATGAAAATGTCCTGACTTTAGCAAATGTTAAACTTCACATACCAGGCAATGCTTGTCCGTCAATGGGCAAGTTATATTCAAGGTAAAGTCTCAGCAAAGGCCATTGTTGCTTGTGGCAAATAGAATACCTACCTAGATGAAACCGATCCTCGCGCCAGCATCCTTTGCTTCATAACCTCCGCTGGAAAGTCGGGGAAGATGTGAATCGCTTTACCTCTGTAGTTCAGTGGAGACTGTCGACGAGCCAGCTGCAGAATCTTTTCTTTTATTTGGTAGTGATGAATCCGGGCAATCATAATGCGCGGTTGATCATTCCTATTAGAGGGCTGCCTCCCAAGACAGTGTGCTCTGTCCACTACAATTGGCTTGGAAAAATTGCTGGCACCCAGCAGTTCAGGCAAAAACTCTGTCAAAATGGCATCCATTCTCGATCTTCTTGGCTAAACAGATAATTTTGATATTCTGTTGTCTTGAGCGAGCCTCTAGATCACTTTAGAGTGGAGTGCTTCATTTTCCGCACACATTTTAGTACATGTCGGCTCAAGATTAGAGAGGCGGCTATTAAAGCTATAGGTAGCATCTTCAACTTCTTTAGCACGGTTCCCCAGACTCAGCGGAGAGGCCTGGGTGTAAGTCGCCTCTAAATGATCAAATTGGTCAGTCATTTTCTTACTCATATTTTGTATGGTCAAAAGGATTTTGTTGGTTCAGCAGCAACATTGACTAGGTCTGGAGATGCCTCGTGCTCGGTTAGCTCAGCTAGTGCTTCAGCATCCTCCGGATCCTTTTCTAACTGTCTTCCACGATCTGGCTTGGGAGGTTTTGATGGTTTTGGCATCTTGAGTCTTTCGAGAAGCGATTACAATGAAAAATCGTCAGTCGTACCGACAAATATTACATTAATGACCGAAATATTCAACCAATAGAGAGGAGGTATTTCACTTATTTGTATTATATAAGCCTATCTAATTTTGCTATGTGTATATTGTCCTTGCTATGTGTTTATTGTTAAGCTTTGTCACTTTATTTGTCATTATATCGATATTGTTTATAAGATGTTTAATGTTCACTGTGGGCCTAGGGAGCGCTGGAATTTAAAATCCTATGTGTGCAACCTGTACATATGGCTTTTGACAATAAAGCTGACTTTGACTTGACTCTGAGCTTGGGAGAAACACGTCTTCTCCATCTGGTGCTCACTAGTGCCCCCTGTCAAGGAGATAAAATGTAACTGCATGACAATAAAAAGTAAGTAGTAAATAAATAAAGTAAAAAGTATAAAAATACATAAGTACATAGATAGATAAACAAGAAAGAGTTTATAAAAAAAGTAAATAAGTGAATAAATAGATGAAACAAGAAATAAAACAGAACATTAAGAATCTTAAATTTAAGAAAAATACATAAAGTTATAAATAGATAAAAAGTAAATAGGGAAATAAATAGATAAAAGGCGAAAGGAGAGAGTCAATAATTTAATGCTTAAGTAATTAAAAGGAATAGGGAGTAAAGCACAGTAAAAAGCTTTGTTTTTTAACCGGGACAACTATAGCCCCAATTCACAATAAAACCAAACTACACCACCCTTACGGGACAAGTAAGACTTTCAGAATAGATATTTATTAGAAAGCTGGAAAGTCAAGTCCATTACTAAGAAAATATATATTTTATTACACTCTCATTTAAATAGTTGAGGGATTATAAAAGGACATGTCAAATTCTTTCATGTATGTACATGCATGTTGAGTGGCTTACGTAGCTACTAAGTCTCCCAGCAGGGCGAGGAAGTCAGGGGGAGACCACTGGAGGGGAGAGAACCCAAGGAGGCACCCAGCACCTGTGATGAAGATATTCACACACACGCGCACACACACAGCAATCAGTATCCACACACACACACACACACTGCAAAAGAGGGTGCACTACACACACACACCGTTACAAGGGGTGAACACTACAAAAGCCAACTAAGCATGCAGTGAACTATAGCACTGGCCTAAAAGGAGAAAACCAAGGGGGCTCAGCACTCCAGCGGACCTGGCGATCGCCTGCTACGGAGTAGGGATACAGGTTATATGGAACTAAGCTACTAACAAGACACAACACAGTTGGTTATACAAATAAACAATAAAACATATCCGACAAGCAAGCAAGCCCCAGCTAAGCAGCCCAACAGAATCCTCCCACTCACAAGGATCACGGCAAACCTAGCAGTGGCTACCTGCATTTGCGTGGTTCAGACGTACACAAAAAACATGCAGACAGTATAACGCAAATAAATCGTAAAATAAATAAATAAATAAATAAATAAAATACACATGGCAAAACAGCAGTGGCATGGAGCGGCATGAGTTCTCCCTACAAACAAGCAAAAATCAATATTAATCAGTGTCCTACAACTCAACAATTACCTGACGTTGCCAAACAACGTTACCTTGCTTTGATCTAATGAGCCAAGTTCCTCAACGGTCATCAACGCTATGAGCCCTCCTGTTAACAAACCCCAAAGTAAAAGATTAAAACCAACTAAATAAGGAAGGGGATGTAAGGAGAGTCAGCAGCAAACGCACCTGATGCCGAAAACCCCACAGCTTAAAACAATAGTGGCCAGTGGAACACCAGCTGCCACGGACACCTATCAAACAAAATAGATAATGAATAAAGTAACTTACTAAGAATATAAACCCCTCTTACACGCCAGCAACCCACGATCTAGGGGAGAGTTAATCAAAAGAGTCAGGCTTCGTGTAGACATAAAACATGGCTACTTTTATATAGCCACAGGAGTAAAGAAGTAATTGAATGAATAGACCTCCCCTTACGGTGGATGGCACTCGGTTACACGTCACCCAGTTAAAAGTCACCTTGAATTCGAAAGTAAAAAAGACAACTGCATTTCAGCCATTTTTTGTGTGCCTTGGGGTGAGTGTTGCATTGTTTCTTACGTTTATGTAGGCTACATTAGCTTATATACACCGCATAGCTATCAATTTTCTCAACAACAACAACAACAAAAAGGTTTCACGCAGTGTGTTGTTTGCCTATACGATTAATGTGCTCCACGCTTCGAATAAAATGGGAAGCATTTAGACCAGAATGAAATGGGCTAAGCCAAGTCTAGCCTAAAAGATCACATTAAAGCCATTGTTATTAAAGCCGTGGGCTAATCCCACATTGTAAAGCCCCCATTTAAGTTGTAGGCTAATCGATTTTATTGTGTTCTATTCGTCTATAGTGAGAGTGTAGGGTTCAACAAAGTACACCTTGTGCTGTGCGGTGGACCAAAGGACCACGTCGGGCTTCAGGCTTCTGACTGCTATCTGTGGAGGAACTGAGTCAATTAGTCAATCACTGATTAGTAAAGTTAAAGTAGAAAGCACTATCCAACTGTAATCAGAGCGATCATACTCCACATCATCAGTGGAAAAAAAAACCTGAATAAGCCTCAGTGGGCATAGGTTTGTAGCCTATTATCAATCTATTATAACTAATTATATAGTAATATACCCCAATATGCTCTGTTTTTCTCTAAAATAATCGTAGGCCTGTTATATAACCATATTGTTGGTGAATGCATTCTCTCTGTGTTCCGTGAAAGACAAGTGTCATTTTAATGGACGTTTGATTATTGTTTGCAAAATATTACACACTCACGTTCAGGTTGTACATTTTTGTCTGTCTGCCTATTCTTGTATAGCCTACTGTACTGTTCAAGAAGAGTTGAAGGACTAGGATGAGTGTCTCTCAGGAGGAGACTGCAGCTCCTAGAAAGACACTTAGACCAGAGTCTGCAGCAGACTGCTGTGGAACCAGGAAGAATGATAGAGACGTGGCTGATCCTATGTCACCATTGTGCTCTGATGGAAGGTGAGTTGAGGAATGGTTTATCCCCATGACCATACACACATATATACAGACATTTGATCACCAACTTAGATGTTAAATAATTGTATGTTGTATTTCAACCTACAGGTCAGAGATGGACAGACCCGTGTCTCCAGTGCCCAGCTGTGTGTCTATGAAGAGTGACAGTTCCATGTTTGAACCTGCTCATTTTAACTCTGGACAGCCACACACAAAGCCAACGTCGTAAGTTCTCAGCTTTCACAGAATGGAATAATAAAAGTGAAACACATGTGCCAGGCTTTTGCAAAACTTGTTATGCAGCTGTGTGTAGCTGATTTGCTTGTTTTGTTTGCATTCTGTCAACAGGTCAGAGATGGACATACCTGTGTCTCCAGTGCCCAGCTGTGTGTCGGTGAAGAGTGACAGTTCCATGTTTGAACCCGCTCATTTTAGTACTGGACAGCCACATACAAAGCCACTGTAAGCTGACCTGATATCATACGTTTTCAGTTCTCACAGCATGGAACAACACTGACTTTATACTTTGATCAATTGTGGATGAATACATAAAAAGAATGAGTCATCTTACCCAATTCCCTTTTTCTCGCTCTCTCACTCATTTTCTCATCCCTCCACTTTAAATACAACCAGTGACTATTTATTGGACTGGATTAGCTTTTGTGCATAGCCGATTTAGTTTGTATTTTTATTTACAGGTCAGAGATAAACAGATCTCTGCCTCCAGTGTGCCACTGCAGAGATGTGTCAGTGAAGAGTGATAGTTCCATGTTTGAACCTGCTCATTTCAGCACTGGACAACTTCATATGAAGCCACAGTAAGTTCTAAGTTCTTACAACATGGAACTTTAAAAGATACACAGACACAAATGATCACCAGTGGATGATGATAAACACATAAACAGAGCAAGTCACCTTACCCAGTCCTCTTGTTTCTCTCTCTCCCTCCCTCTCTCTCTCTCTCTCTCTCTCTCTCTCTCTCTCACTCATATATATATTGAGAAGGTCAGAGATAGACAGATCTGTGTCTTCAGTGCCCAGCAGTGTGTCAGTGAAGAGTGACAGTTCCATGTTTGAACCTGCCCATTTCAGCACTGAAACACCCCATACAAAGAAAACGTAAGTTCTCATATTAAAGTAATGTCCTTCATTCATTCAGTGTAATGTTGCAAATGTTGTAGTTGATTTATGTCTGTACAAGCCCTTATATCCAAAAGCCACAGCAACACCCATGAATGCGCATGACGGACTATGGCTTACACAAATCTGCTTCAAGTTCATCTTTTCCATCAGCTGGTTTGGCAAAACTAACATAAACATTGTCACGGTGGCTGTGATTAGCTTGTTTAGTCAACCAAGGTTTTCCCTGACTTTACAGGTGTATTCACATATAAGCAGGGATGTAACAATCTACTGTCAATCGGCTATAGACTGTCATGAATGTGAGAATTTAAACCGGTTAAGATAAAAATTAGTCATCATTCATTTACATTGAAAAGCAAAAGCCATGATGTACTTGTGATGTAGGGTATGGCATCCAGCATCAGCCTGTAATACCATAGAAAGAGATAGTCATGACAAAGCAAGCCCAGGAAAAAAGGACCAAACTATAAGTCCAGTTACTATAAACATCTTCCGTCACTGGTCACATAATGTTGATCAGAAACTGAAAGATGTTTGTTATATTACCTAAAAGACCATGGCAGTGGCATGTCTGGCAAAGCAAGAAGAAGTTATCAAAAAAAAAAAAGACAACAGCCACACAGAACAGCGTTTGGGAGACGTGTGTGACATGTTTGTCAGAGGTTCCTTCACATTCCTTTTCTCTGCCACTCAGGGTCTCCAGCTCAGCACCAGCCATGGCTGACTTGAGTCTGTGTGAACCATTGAACCCCAAGCAACATGTTAAACAAATTGGTGAGTATATGAGAAATGAAATAGGATCGTCAGTCAATTTGTGGACAGGCTGCGGAAACTAATAAATATGAATTAAAAGCAGCATTAATGTTTGTTCATAGAGATAAAGCAGATATTTTTAGCTATTGTCAGTATTAAGCAACATAATGTAGTTTTTCAGCTTCAAAGCCGTATTTTCAAGATCATTCTGAACGTCATCACTTGACAGAGCACTGGCACTATGTTACTTCGGGCCCTGGGTAGGAACCCTGAAGAAATGCTTGACAGTATTTTGGCTTTATGGCATACGTCAACCTCCTGTCCCGACTGATGTGTCCCATTTTTTAGCAGTCACTTTCAAATTACCTGGTTTTCAGTTCTTCATAGTGGAAGATACTAAGAAACATCTAGAAGCAAATGTGCAACCGTAAAACAAGACATGTAGCATAAAAACTTTTTTTTCGGAAACTTTCAGGAATTATTCTATTGTAGTACTCGTCTTTAAATTCCGAGATTCTTGTTTTATGGTTGCACGTTTGCTTCTAGATGTTTCTTAGTCTCTTCCACTATGAAGCACTGAAAACCAGGTGATTTGAAAGTGACTGCTAAAAAATGGGACCCATGGAACATAAAGTATTACAGAGGACACAATGGTAATATTTTGCATTATATGTCCTGGGGAAAGTAAGATTATTCACATAAAGTATGAAGCATATCCATGATGGTCAGACATAAATATTTTCTGAAATTTGTTTATTTGGTATCACCCCTTCATCCTGTAATGTCATATGGATGAGCGCATTCTCTTTTTTTAAGAGAGAATAAGAACTCAATATTCAGCTGGGGTCATCCTTTTACTGATACAGCCAAACCACTGTTTACCATTCCAAACAGTAACAAACTGCAGACTGTACATACACAACAGCAAAGGGTACAAACTATGTCATCAATGAAAAGGGAAGCTGGCTAAGCGCGCACATGTATGTGTGTGTGCTGGTAGAGTACATGTAGTATTTAATTCAATTCAATTCAACTTTATTTATACAGCGCCTTTTACAATAGTATTGTCTCGTGGCGCTTCACAGAAGGAGCAACAGGGGAAAGGAAAAACCCCCTTATGTTCAGTTAATCTAGGAAGAAACCTTGGGCAGATCCACGACTCAAGGGGCTAACCCAACTGCCGGGGGTCATGCAGAAAAATTACAATCAGTGGTAACCATGACAGACTACACGTTGCCTATGGTTTTAGCTGAGGTTCGTAACCTGTTATCCCACTTTACATTATGTGGTAATCAGTTTATAGGTGGTTATCAGGAATTATGGCTGGACAATGTAGCAGTGGCCAGACATAGTGTCAAACCCAAAGGAGTGAGATGGGTCACTGGGGTAACAGTAAGGGTCCATTTGACAGTGACGGGGGGGGTCTCAAAGCCTCAAGGAAGGGGAGACGGGCCTAGCATGGGCGTCCAGGAAGGGCCTCTATGATGGAGAGTCGGTCCTGACATGGGCCTCCCTTAGTGTTGGTTGTAGTCCACTCAGGAGGGAAGGGTGAGAGGAGTCCGCCGGAATGAGGCAGGGATGACACTCAGCAGAGGTAATTGTGGACAGAGGAAGAAAGTGAATTAGGCCAGGGTCTCACATCAGAGAGCAAATGTGTAATTTGGGCATATATATATATATATATATAGAGAGAGAGAGAGAGAGAGAGTTGTACAGCGTGACACATGAAGCTTTCGTGGCAGCACTAGGCTATAGCAGCATAACTAAGGTATGATGTGTGGCAACCCAGCACCACTGCAGGGATGGTCAGTGGCCGCCATACCTCGCAACTGGGGGCACAGCAGAGGCAGTCCCTCCCAAAAGACCCATGAGAAGTGATGATTTGCCACGCACCATCCCGAACTATGGGAAGGTTTTAAGTCTAGACTTAAAGGTATTGAGAGTGTCTGCTTGTCGAATGTAGGGGGGGGGGGATTATTCCACTGAAGGGGTGCACGTGACAAAAGGCTCTTTCTCCTATCGAATATTTTGATATTCTTGGGATTACAAAGAGACCAACATTTTGGGACCTTAGGGTTCTAGGAGGGTGGTAAGGGACAAGTAAGTTTTTAATATATGTTGGGGCATCACCCTTGATATCTTTGTAGGTTAGGAGGAGTATTTAAAAATCAATTCGACTTTTAATAGGGAGCCAAAGAAAGGAAGCAAGGATACAACAGATATGTTCATTTTTTTTAGTCCTGGTGAGTGTTCAGGCTGCTGCATTTTGTATTAGTTGTAGGTTTTTGATACAGGTATTACTACACCCAGAGAACAGAGCATTGCAGTAATCGAGCCTGGAAGTAATAAATGCGTGTATTAATTTTTCAGCATCCTCAAAGGATAGGAACTTTCTAACCTTAGCAATATTTTGTAGGTGGAAAGTTCTTTAACTTTTGCGGTGCATGACGGTGATAGGCCACTGAGTAAGTTTTGGTGAAGGGGTAGAGTGTTGGTCAGCTGTTTAGGGCCAGTCATCATAACTTTAGTTTTATCAGAAATTAAACATAAGAAATTATTATCACTTATTATAAGCATCACTTCTGTAAAGGAAACTAAAAAATAAAAGAAATTAAATAAGATATATAATAAAAAAATCACTACTGACCCATGTCCTCAACTGACAACCAACAGGAATCAAACCTTTTGTTTTAGGCCCCATCAGTTGCCATGCATCAGGAAAGTTTGCCAGTATCGTAGGCTTGTCAATAAATGCATTGTCAGAGTATTGTCAGAAATATTATGACAGTTGTTACAGGCAGTACAATTTCTCCCACAGGGGGGACCCACAGGCAAAACTTACATTGGATTGTTTTAATTCCCATTCCAATTCTTTTCTCTATGCCAATCAGATGTTGAGGACCTGGGTAGTGTTATAGAGAATCACAAAGCTAGCCTGCTATTCACAAACTTGCTTCTTTTTCTTTACAGCATATTCATATTTATACAGCCCACAATTTTGGAAATGCTGCTAAATCACTCGCAGATAATGAGGTCCTGAGGAGGTTAAATATTAAAACTCAAGTTAACATTCAAAGCTGTTATTCAAAGTTATGTATTGTCAACATGTAAAGTAGCTTGAAAAAGTATTCATACCCCTTGAATTTTTCCACATTTTGTCACGTTCCGACCACAAACATAAATATATTTTATTGGCATTTTAGATGAAAGATCAACACAAAGCGACACACAATTGTGAAGTAGAAGGAAAATTATACATGACTTTCAAATTTATTAAAAATAAAAAACTGAAAAATGTGGCGTGCAAAAGTATTCAGCCCCCCTGTGTCAATACTTGGTGGAACCACCTCTCGCTGCAATCACAGCTGGGGTATGTCTCTACCAGCTTTGCACATCTAGAGACTGGAATTTTTGTTTTGTTTCAAACCATTCCATTGTAGCTCTGGCTTTATGTTTAGGGTTGTTGTCCTGCTGGAAGGTGAACCTCCACCTCATTCTCAAGTCTTTTGCAGATTCCAGCAGGTTTTCTTCCAAGATTCTTCCATCTTCCCATCAACTCTGACCAGCTTCCCTGTCCCTGCTGAAGAAAAGCAGCCCCACAACATGATGCTGCCACCACCATGTTTGATAGTGGGGATGGTGTGTTGAGAGTGATGTGCAGTGTTAGGTTTCCGCCACACATAACGTTTTGCATTTAGGCCAAAAAGTTCCACTTTGGTCTCATCTGACCAGAGCACCTTCTTCCATACGTTTGCTGTGTCCCCCACATGGCTTCTGGCAAACTGCAAACGAGACTTCTTATGGCTTTCTTTCAACAATGGATTTCTTCTTGCCACTCTTCCATAAAGGCCAGATTTGTGCAGTGCACGACTAATTGTTGTCCTATGGACAGACTCCCCCACCTGAGCTGTGGATCTCTGCAGCTCCTCCAGAGTTACCGTGGGCGTCTTGGCTGCGTCTCTGATCAGTGCTCTCCTTGTTCGGCATGTAAGTTCCGGTGGACGGCCATGTCTCAGTAGGTTTGCAGTTGTGCCATACTCTTTCCATTTCTTGATGATGGATTGAACAGTGCTCCGTGAGATGTTCAAAGCTTGGGAAATCTTTTTATAACCTAACCTGCTTTTAACTTCTCCACAACTTTATCCCTGACCTGTTTGGTGTGTTCCTTGGACTTCATGATGCTGTTCACTGACCATTGTCCTCTTAGCAAACCTCTGAGGCAGTCACAGACCAGCTATACTAAGGTTAGATTACACACAGGTGGACTCCATTTAATCATTAGGTCAACAGCTGATCATTCAGCAATCATCAGGCAACCTCTGAAGGCAACTGGTTGCACTCAGAGAAAAGGGGGCTGAATACCTTTGCACACCACATTTTTCAGTTTTTATTTTTTAAAAATTTGAAAGTCATGTATAATTTTCCTTCTACTTCACAATTGTGAACCACTTTGTGTTGGTCTTTCACATAAAATGCCAATAAAATATATTTATGTTTGTGGTCAGAACGTGACAAAATGTGGAAAAATTCAAGAGGTATGAATACTTTTTCAAGCCACTGTATTTTCATGCCAAGCAGATTATGAAGTCCTGAGGAGCACTAAAGAGAATCATAAAGCCAATCTGAAGAGTAAATCTGAGAATATATCTGAGGACATCATCAAACCAGGAGCTGAGCTACCCCTCAAAAAGGTCTACACAGAACTCTACATTACAGAGGGAGAGAGTGAAGGGATAAATGAGCATGAGGTTTGGCAGGTAGAGTCAGCATCCAGAGTACAAACCACAGAGGACACACCAATCAACTGTAATGACATCTTCAAGACCTTACCTGGACAGGAGAAGCAAATACAAACTGTGATGACAAAAGGCATTGCTGGCATTGGAAAGACAGTCTCAGTGCAGAAGTTCATTCTTGACTGGACAGATGGGGTAGCCAATCAGGATGTAGACTTTATATTTCCACTTTCTTTCCGTGAGCTGAATTTAGTCAAAAGTGATCAGTATAGCTTTCACAAGCTCCTGCTTGACTTCTACCCTGAACTAAAGGATGGGGAAGCATACAAAGACTGTAAAGTTGTGTTCATCTTTGACGGTTTGGATGAGAGTCGAATTTCACTAAACTTCCACTCAAATATGTTGGTATCTGTTGTAAAACAAACATCCTCAGTGGATATTCTGATAATGAGCCTCATTCAGGGCACCCTGTTTCCCTCTTCATTTATCTGGATAACTTCACGGCCAGCACCAGCCAGTCAAATCCCTGCTCAGTACATCAATCGGGTTACTGAAATACAAGGATTCAGTGATCTACAGAAGGAAGAGTACTTCAGGAACAGAATCAGTGATGAGAATCAGGCCAACAAAATCATCTCACACATTAAGGCTTCCAGGAGTCTCCATATCATGTGTCACATTCCAGTCTTCTGTTGGATTGCAGCCACTGTACTTCAGGATAAACTGGAAAAGGACAACAACCAAGAAATCCCTAAAACTCTGACTGAGATGTTCACAAACTTCTTGCTCATCCAGATGACCAGGAGTCAGAAATATAAAGATGAAAATGACACTGATAGTAAAAAGATCCTAAAATCTCAAAAAGAAATCATACTGGGGCTAACAAAATTGGCTTTCAGGAATCTACAAAATGGAAATCTCATGTTTTATGAGGAAGACCTGAAAAGGTGTGATATTGATGTCAGTGAAGCCACAGTATACTCTGTCCTGTGCACTAAGATCCTCAAGGAAGAAGCGCTGTTAAATCAGAAGAAAGTCTATTATTTTGTACATCTAACTGTACAGGAGTTTCTGGCAGCACTTCATGTCTTTATATCCTATAGTGTTGACATGGAGAATATAAGAGACTTTTTCAGCTTGGAAGAATCACTGAAGTTAGCAGCCACCAAAGTTTTGAACAGCAAGAATGGACACTTGGATGTTTTCCTTCGCTTTCTCATGGGCATCTCTCTGGAGAGCAATCAAAAACTTCTGCTGGGTCTACTGAATAAAATACACAATACTTCGAAGAGCATTGAGGAAACATGTCAGTACATTAAGAACCTCAATAGAGATGTCTCTCCTGAACAAAGCATCAATCTTCTCCACTGCCTCTTTGAAATGAATGATCATTCCATGCACAAAGAAGTTCAGAAATTTCTGTCCTCACCAAACAACATCAAACAGAAGTTGTCCCCTGCTCACTGTTCAGCACTGGCCCACATGCTTCTAATGTCTGAGGAGATGATGGATGAGTTTGACCTGAAGAAATACAACACATCAGAAGAGGGACACAGGAGACTGATCCCAGCTGTGAGGTGCTGCAGAAAGGCAAAGTGAGTCATCCTCATCCCATTGCAAAGTGTCAACCATATCCCTGTTGCCACGAGTTTTACTGAATGAAATACTACAATCCAATAAATAGTCCTGTTGTTTGAGGTCACTGAGTGTTGTCTGTAGGAAAAAGAACCACAACAGTGAACAGAACAGAAAACTAAAACGGAAAACTAACAGAAAACTAACGTGAACTGAATGGGGCATAGTGGGACAGTTTCCGTGCCCCATTCAGTTAGTGTTTGCTGCCGGCTCACCATTTGTTCTATGCTGTATTAAATAACCTTTTTGGTTCTTTTTCCTACTGACAGCATTCGGTTACCTCTAACAACATGGCTATGGATTAATTCACGCTGTATTTCACCTTTAATATGGACTTATGGACCCATGCAGTCATGATGTGATGCTGCCCAGAGAAAAACATTGCTTCTTAAAACAGCCTTACAGAGACAAATCAGATCTTAAATTGAGCTCTGCGGTGTCTTTTTCTCTTAGGGGGTTGTGGTGGGGAAACATCATAATTCAGGAAAAACGTATTTATTGCTGAGACAAAGTCAGGACTGACATAAAAATTATGGTGACACTTTTTATTAACCCAGTATTTATAAAGCCTTAAACACATTCATAAAGGGTTATAATGCATTCATGACGTCTTATAACTAATATAATTATTGTTCATAATTGTTAAGTAAGATAAACACATAATTTCTCATCAATCGTAAAAGGCACCATTAGAGACACTAAGTAAAGTGGTGTTTCCCTGGTATCAAAATACCAAAACTTATAATTATATAGAGTTATAGAGAAGTGGATTTTCTATGGCTGCATTGCCCAGTTTGACACTGTTAGCCTTGCTAGAGGCAATATGACCTCTCTGATGTATTTTCTTGGACAGAGACATTTGTATCCCTGACTTTAATATACAAAAGTGTAACTTGTCTTTGTGTCTTGCAGACTAAATGGGTGTAAACTCAACATGAAGTCCTGTGAAACAGTGAAGAGATGTCTGCAGTCTGCTAACTCACTGACACACCTGGATCTGAGCTGCAATGCTATAGAAGATACTGGAGTTCAAAATCTTTTTACAGGACTAATACATTCCCACTGTAAACTGCAAAGCTTGGGGTTGGTAGACTTTGTTATTGCCATTACATTTGTTATGAGAGGGGGAATGTTAATTAATATTGGTACATGAATCCTGCTGCGAAGTGCAAACACAGCTTCCTTATTAATGTTTTATGCAATTGTTTATTCTCTCTCAAAGAATTTATGGTTATGTTGTTTCGTAATCTGTGCAACTATTGGTTTGTTTGTTTTTTTCTTTTACTGCTTTACAGACTAACTGACTGTAAACTCAGTTCAAAATCCTGTGAGATTGTAGCTAGTGTTCTACAGTCACCAAATTCCCTGATAGAACTGGACCTGAGTCACAATGACCTGGGAGATTCTGGAGTTCAGCTTCTCTCTGAAGCACTTGGTAGTTCTGACTGTAAACTGCAGACATTAAGGTGAGCATTAGTGTACACTGATCACCTTCTTAAAAAAATAATATGCTGATATCTGACAGAGTCACTCTTGGGCACTTTCTTATCTCTCTCATTCTCCCTGATTCAGGCTGTCTGCTTGTCTCATCTCAGAGAAGGGGTGTGGATTCCTGTCTTCTGCTTTGACTTCAAATCCCTCCCATCTAAAAGAGCTAGATCTGAGCTACAATCATCCTGGAGATTTAGGAATGAAGCAGTTATCTGCTAGATTGGAGGATCCTCACTGTAAACTGGAGACACTTAAGTATGTTCAGAAATGTCTGCATGTTTTCAAAAATACCTTAGTGGGCCATTTTCAGTGTTGCAACTTTGTTTTACACTGAAGCATATTAGATTCATATCCAATAGCCTAATGCCATTTTTAAATGTTTTTACTAATGTGGTCCAGAAAGTGCGATGTGAGGGTGAAATTTTTGGCAGGGAGGAGAGCAGACTGACAGGGAAATGTGTAATATACACCCCTGTGTGAATTGATTAATTGAATTCAAATTGAGTTTGACATGTACAGTGCACCTTTAGCACAGAGCAACATATACAGTGCATCCGGAAAGAATTCACAGCGCTTCACTCTTTCCATATTTTGTTATGTTACAGCCTTATTCCAAAATGGATTCAATTCATTTTTTTCCTCACAATTCTACACACAACACCACATAATGACGAAGTGAAAAAAGTTTTTTTGAGATTTTTGCAAATTTTTTAAAAATAAAAAAAACTAAGAAACCACATGTACATACATATTCACAGCCTTTGCTCAATACTTTGTTGATGCATCTTTGGCAGCAATTACAGCCTCAAGTCTTTTTGAATATGATGCCACAAGCAGACAATGTGTGAGTGTAAGCCATGGTCACATTGGGTCTCATTCACCACCATATTTCCATGTTTGTAATGTTTCTGTGTGTGTGCGTGTGTGTGTGTTACAGTATGGATTACTGCGCAGAAAATAGACTCAAATCAGGTGTGCGGAAATGTAAGTATTTAAGACTGAGAAATGACCTCATGAAAATATAATTTATTTTGGACTGGTTATACAAAAATTCTGTAGAGACGGTGCATAAAATTCTTAATTCATTCTCTTTCATTGTATTCGTGCAAGTGATAGAGAAAATTAAATGTGGTTATGTTTAGAGAATGTACAGTATGATAATTACAACATAAAAGTGAGAACCCTTGAAAAAAAGGGTGTTTGTGTATGTGTGTTTATGTGCGGGGGGGTCATTTTGTGTGTTTGGTTGTGTGTGTGTGTGTGTGTTTAATGTTTGGTATACTGTATCTTTTCTTTTCTGTCTCCTTGTGTCTGCAGATGCCTGTGAGCTCACCCTAGACCACAGCACAGCGCATAAAGATCTGTCTCTCTCCCACAATAACAGAAAGGTGATCCTTGAGAGTAAGAATCTGAAACATTCTCACCACCTTGCCTTTAACAACCAGTATCAAGTGCATTGTAGAGAGGGTCTGTCTGGCCGCTGCTACTGGGAGGCTGAGTGGAGTGGATCTGCGACTTATATAGCTGTGGCCTATAAAAACAGAGAGGGGTGTGGCGCTAAATTGTGCTGTGGCACACCGGTATCCTGGAGTCTGTCCTGCTCTGCTGATTGTTACTCTGTCCAACAAAATAAGGAACACACTAAAATACCTGCCCCCTCCTCCGGCTCCAGAAGAGTAGGAGTGTATCTAAATTGGCCAGCCGGCACTCTGTCTTTCTACAGCATCTCCTCTGACACACTCACACACCTGCACACGTTCCACTCCACATTCACTGAGTCCCTCTATCCAGAGTTTTGGCTTGAGCCTGACTCCTCGGTGTGGCTATGCTAGATCATTTGAGATTTTTGCAAATTTTTTAAAAATAAAAAAAACTAAGAAACCACATGTACATACATATTCACAGCCTTTGCTCAATACTTTGTTGATGCATCTTTGGCAGCAATTACAGCCTCAAGTCTTTTTGAATATGATGCCACAAGCAGACAATGTGTGAGTGTAAGCCATGGTCACATTGGGTCTCATTCACCACCATATTTCCATGTTTGTAATGTTTCTGTGTGTGTGCGTGTGAAAATATAATTTATTTTGGACTGGTTATACAAAAATTCTGTAGAGACGGTGCATAAAATTCTTAATTCATTCTCTTTCATTGTATTCGTGCAAGTGATAGAGAAAATTAAATGTGGTTATGTTTAGAGAATGTACAGTATGATAATTACAACATAAAAGTGAGAACCCTTGAAAAAAAGGGTGTTTGTGTATGTGTCCTGAGGAGAATCAGAGTCACAGTGTCCCATATTGCACATTCAGTCCTTTTCTTTTTCTGAGATATAATTTTAATTTCCTCAGCAACTGAGACACCGTTGCAAAGGGGTACTTACATTGCCTCAGTACCAAAAATAACGAAGTGTAGATTGGAAACTTGCAGAGTAAAATGTAGTCAGATTGAGTAAAATTCACACTGCTCTCCGAAAAGAGTGAATTTTAATCATGGTAAAAATATAGAATTTGGAAACTCATAGTTCATACTTCAGCTTAAACCAGCATTTATGACTGAAATAGTAAATTACAGTCTGGACAGACAGGAACTGGCCATTCATATGGCCATTCATTGCATCCTCTCTGTTTTTCTCCATCTTTAAAAAATAAAGTCATGAAGACAACATTCGCCTACCAACCTTTTTTTCCAGTTTGGAAAACACTACTGATGGCCATTTATTTCAGACATTCATTATTGACCAGCAATTGGACAGAAAGCTAGAGCTGTCTAGCCTTGTTTCTTTTTAACATTAACATTATGCATTTAGCAGACACGTTTATCAAATGACTTACAGTCTCCCCTAGAGGAATTTAGGGTGAGTTGCTTTGCTCAAGGGCACAACTACGGCAGCTGAGATTTAAGTTGTGTTGGTTGCAATGTTTACATTTGAGTCATTCCGTGTGAAATCAACAAATGCATGACGCCTGACCCTCTTGGATTTCCTTCATACTTTAGATGCCCAATGTCATTGTACCTATCAGCATTTGTGCAAAATTGTGACCCTCTATCTGCTTTGGTATCTGAGATATTGGGTCCTAAAAAACAGGATCATGGTCATGGAAAAAATGTTATTTGGAAAACTGTCAGAAAAATGGATTTTGTGGAATAACGGTCGCTGATGGTGCAACCGAATTTACTTTTTATAAACTTAAATCTACTCAACAGAATGTCACAGGATGTAAATAAGGTAGGCCTATGCTATTGAATAAATCATGTGACAACTTTCATCATATGAAATCAGATTTTCCACTCGTGTAGCCAGCTCGCATTCCCTGAATTGTCTGTGGCTCATCTGACGAAGGTTGAAATTTACCGTCAAGTCGTGTTCAAGCGTTGAACCTATCAAGGCAATGGTGGGTGGCGACATTTGGCGGGCTATATTTGCATATTCATTGTTTTGGACTTTGTAAACTTTGGCCAATGAAATGGCCTTATTGCTCCCCAGCATGGCTTGCTTTAAGACAGACAGCAGTGACGGTTCTACAGTGAGAGACCGCCTCTGAGCGGCTCCTTTATGCCGCATGTTATAGGCCGTGGCTTCAAAACCCGTTTTCAAAGACTTAGGAAATATCGCAAAGGTTTATTAAAACATGGTTATTTATTTCGACATCATGTTCATTTGAATCATAATGAATAAATGAGGAGATTCAAACTGTTTTCAAGGCCAACAAACTTCCGCAATATCTCCTGGGCGAATGTTGATCCCGAATTCGACAATTATCCAGGAAGGAATTGGCCCACTGTTGCCGTAGAAACTTATGAGGCGGCTGCCATCTCAATGGCAACATTTTCACACTTTTTAATGCAGTAGGTTTTAATAGGCTACACATCAGTGTTGATAGGGTGACTTTTCTGACAAACCAGCCAAACGAAAGAAAACCACCTCAGAAGTAACCTGTGTTGCAAAACATTGCGCTAACGTTATGTTGCGGCCAAATACTTTGTTTATTTGCCTTTGTTTATTAGGAAACCGTAGCAAACCGGTGCATCAGTTGAAGTCGCCCTATGTGTCACCTTATATTGAAACCGAAAGTAGGCTTGAAGTTGGCGTGATTTTAGAGTGACAGCGAGGCATTTCGTTCTGCGAAGATAGTTCGATGAATGTTTGTCAACTGGGTGAGTAGTCTATTCAATATTCGATAATAATTTTGATGCACTAAACACAAACTCACGAGAGATGTGTAGAAATTAACGACAAATGCGTCAGGCAATGGCATTGCTTATGGCTTTTCTTTACAAGTTCAGTTCAGCAGCCTACTAGCCTACCTAGTCCACCATGTTCGATGTGCAGTGAGTTTAACAACAGTGGTCAGTAATCAAGCTTTAATCTTCCCATTGTCTTCGTTTCATTTTTTACTTTGGTGTTCACGTAAACAATGACTTGTGCATTGGAACTTTTGATACCCTACATGTAGGTCTATTGCACCAACGTCCTACATTTCCGCCAAAGGCAGTGGATTTGTTTAGCCTACTAGTTAAATGACAGGAACCAGGTGATATTCGAAAAAGGGGGTGTACAGCCTTAACTGGTTATGTTAACCCAGAGTAAGAGGTAAACCTGGGTTTTCAGTTCCATATAACCAGTTTAAGCAAGTCACTGTGCTAACATATACGCTCTTAACATAAACTGGTAGGGGGGAGGTTTTGTTGTAGTTTTGTTCATGTTATCGGTTACGTTCGGGTAACGTTATTTCAAATTCATGTTCAAGCAAGCCCCTGCGAAAATTGCTACTCAATGGTCTGTCATTTTCGAGAGTTCGCAATATTGGCGTTGAAGCCCAAATTGTCCGTGTTATTAAGACCACAATGACTATTTACGACAGCGCAGCGGAGTCTGTAATATTTTAATATTTAACCTTATCCATACCGATATTTCTACGTTTACGCTCATGAATCCACACCCAGTTCTCTCCAAACAATGTGCGCTCTCTCTTTATTGCGAATGGGAGTTCAGGCAGTTCATGCGCAGCTTCATTTGTTTTTTTTTTTTTGTTTGTTTCCGCATTTCATGCTTCATTGACACGTGTAGGTGTAATGGATGGATGGTGAGGTGCCTGTGACTTTACAGCAGCGGTGCTGTGTCACACCTGTATGACGTCAGTACATGAGACCGTTAAAAGCACGGTGCTGGCGACAGCAAGGTAAGCGGCAGAACCTTTTGTTTATTTGTTTATCGATTACGGTACGGTTGCGTTTTCCCTGTGAGTCTGGGCCTGTAGAAGTTTGGGTTACGGTTAAGGTCCTGCGTTTAGCGTTTAGTACGGCTATCTTGTACATGCAACAGCAGGTGTGGTAAGCCTGCATCTGTGTGGCATTGGCGCTTGTGTTCCGGTACGTAGCTGTCTTGCTATACAATATGTTAGTGTGAGGGTACTGGACTCACTGTTGCCTGTCCTTATTAGACCTTATTAGTCCTTATTAGACTGTGTGGCGTGGACGTTCTTGTACATTTCTGTCACCGGTAGGTCGCTATTTTAATTATCATTCTCTGGTTTCAATCAAATAGTTACAGATGTGCTTATATGTGCCTTCGATGTCCCCTGTTTAGCGAGTGGGCTGCTGACGTACAGGGCTTCAAGGGCCGTCTGCTGGCGACGACTGCTGCTTTGTTTCCAGTTAATGTCTGGCCTGTTGCATTGAGCCTTTCCTCTCGTTCCGCGAGGCTTATAGCTACGGCTAGATCATTCCAGCGGTGATGTGTGTGTTTGCGAGTGTGCGGTGGTGAGTGGTGCCGCTATCGTTTGTCTGCGTGTGTATGTGGGCATTTCCTTTTTGGTTGATTTGTTTGTTTGTTTGTGGGCTTTCTTTATTTGAGTTTATATCCCTGTCTGAACGTATCGTGGTGGTATGTTTTTTGTTTCTGTTTTGTCCTTTTTGGTTAACTCCCACGAGTCGCCAGAATCTCTGTGTCAGGTGCCTTGCACTTTTGTATGTGCAATATCTGCAGTGCTCTATTCTAAGGTGTGGTGTATTGATTGCTGTGCTGATTATATGAGTGTGATTTCACTTACTTTGCATCTGCCCAGCTACTCTGACAGGGTTGAATGTCTGTTGGCCGTAGGAGGCCAGATTCATATACTGGTTAACGGGTGGGAGTGCATCTCACATGTGCTCTTTCCTGACCTTCCTCCCAAATCACCTCCCTGGTGGTAAGTCAGTCTCTCTCTCTCTCTCTCATATTTATTGCTACTAATAAATATACTAATACTGTCTCTGTTCACTCTTGCGCAAACCTGTGTCCCTTGTGTGTCCCCTTTCCTAGGGGAGCATAACTCCTCCAGGTGGCGTAGTCAACATTCTCATTGGTGCCCTGGGCTTGTTACACAGGATCAATTTTAATAAACCATATGTCTGTTTGGCTGAACTCATTTGATTAACAGTCAAGTCAAGTGGGTTTTATTGTCATTTCTGCCATATATACTGTATATAGCAAGACAAACAACGTTTCACCATGGATTCAAGTAGTGCCACATTTGAGACAGGCAACATTTAGTGCACTTAGGCTACATTTACATACATTATAACATATACATGAAGTGCATCAGACAACAAGACAGGGCATAAGCACACTAGATTGTTGTAAGAGAGGTTCAGTCGGGTAGAGGTAGAATATAGAGTATATAGCAGCATAGAAAAAGTGCAGGTGTGCATTCAGTTCAATGTGAATAAACATGTCAGTTTTTATTTGAATTTTTTTTTTGTTGTTCAACAGTCTGACTACTTGAGGGATTAAGCTCTTTCCCATTCTGGAGGTGCATGCAATTATACTGTGGTACCTTTTCCCTGGTGGCATTAGGGAGAACAGTCCATGGGACGGGTGTGTTGTGTCTTTAACAACGCTTGTGCGGCTATGCGCAGACAGTGGGTGTTGTAGATGTCAGAGAGTGAGGGAAGAGAGGTCCCTGTGATCTTTTCAGCCATCCTCACAATCCTCTGCAGGGCCTTTCTTTCTGCAGCAGTGCAGTTACCAAATCGCGCTGTGATTGCACTGCTGAGGATGCTCTCAGTCCCCCTGTAAAGGTCGTCAGGATTGGGGAGGATTGGTGAGCCTTCCGCAGCTTCCATAGAAAATAGAGGCATTGCTGAGCTTCCTTTGTTATTTGTTCTTGGTCCATGTGAGGTTGTCTATGATGTGTACGCCCAGAAACTTTGTGTCCTGAACAGTCTCAACTGGAAGGTTGTTTATGGGTCTTCTGAAATCAGTGATTAGTTCTTTTGTTGGTTTGTGCTGTGTTTTGCTGCACAGTCATGGGTTAGAAGTGTGAACAGCAGGGGGCTGAGCACACAGCCTTGGGAGGCTCCTTTGTTCAGCAAGGTGGCGTTGGAGCTGCTATTTGCTATCCTGACTGCCTGCAGTTTCCAGGAAGTCCAGGATCCAGTTGCAGAGGATGGTGTTCAGAGCCAGCTGATCCAGTTTCTTTACCAGCTGCTGTGGAATGATGTTGAATGCTGAGCTGAAGTTGACAAACAGCATTCTGACATAAGTGTCTCTTGTGTCCATGTGTGTGAGAGCCAGGTAAATGGCAGTGGTGATGGCATCCTCCTTGGAACGGCTGGGGCAATGCACAAACTGCATTGAATCCAGTGTGGCAGGTAGTGGGATGTTTTATGACTAGCCTTTCATGCATGTCATGATGGCGGGCGGTAGTCATGCAGCCAGTCAGTGCAAAAAAAATGGTCTGCAACCAAAATTAGCCTACTTGTCAGTCTTGTCTATTGAGGGTTTGGAGCACAAGGGGCATAACATCTTGGGTAAAAATACGTTTTATACAAAATATAGGCAAAATAGTTGTAAGTGCAAGAAAAAAATAAGAAAAAAGGGTCAGAATACTTTTCTCTCATCAGTGTAGCTTGATTTAAGATCAGATCTACTTATAACTATAAGCAAGTTAATGCAAGATACGTAATACTGAAACGAGCAGTACAGTACAGTAGCCTCATACAACTCTGCCTCAAAAAGTAAATAAATCTTAGAATTTATATAACAAGATTCATATTCTGAATTCAACAAAATCACTAGTTAAGTAGTCTTTTTTTGTAGTGTTCCTTTGCTGCTAGGATGAGTGTCTCAGGAGAAGGAGGAGGCTAAAGGTAAAACATTCAGATCAAAGTCTGCAGCACACAGCTGTGTGCAACCAAACAACAAAATAACTCACTCTGATGGAGAGTATGTTAAGATTACTGTATGCACACTGGGTAATTTAAGGTAGACATACACATACTGTACCTGATGAAGGATAAGTCAATACAGACCCAAATCCATCATTGGTTTGTCCTCAGATCCACTCTGTTCTCTATGTACCTCATTGTGTTTATTTTGGGTTTGATTTGTTGGTGTTGTCTGTAATAGGCCTACTGTAATCTGGGCATGTGAGAATTGCCACATTATAGATGCATGACCCTCCAAAAGATTAAAATGAAATTTTCATTTAAGTTTTTATTTGAATTTTTTACATTTTATTTCACTCAAACCCAGAAATGCTTGACTGATGATGAGGAAAACAGTGGCTGTAATTTTGGAAGGACCAAATGATGTTTTAAGAGAGAAAAGAGAGATGTGTTCCCTTGTTGCCATAATGTTGAGGAGTTGTAGAAGAATTGTGATTCATGTGTGATACGAATGAATGATTTAATGAATGAATCAATCAATCAGCCAGATTGTTTAAAAAGACTGAGGTTTAGTTTTCCAAATTTTTACTGTGTCGTGCATTACAAGAAAATTTAATGAACATTCCATGAACATGTTTGACATCAAACCAAACCCTATACACACTGCTTTCCATGCTGTCCTCAACACTCTTGCACTATTTTGCATCTTACATACTGCACCTACACCTTACTGCAACTTTACATATTGCATGTCTCATTGCACTTGTCATATTACACATTTTGCTCACCTTACCTCTCCAGCTACCAAGAAAGAGCTGCGTCAGTACTTTCTTCTTGTTGAAAGCCTATATTTTTACCTGTATATTTTATGTCTATTATGTGTGTGTGCACATATGTGCTTGTTTTAGTTAAATTGCACATTTGGTGTCTGGTGAAATGCAATTACAATCCTCTTTGTAATGCTTGTTACATAGTGAATTGACAATAAAGTACACTTTGACTTTGACAAATGCTCTTATGTGGACCAAGCCACCAACTTGTATTCCTTACATTGTCCTTTTTTATCTTCTTCCAGACTAACTTCTAAATTTTCAGTTTTCAGACCACTGGTACACACAGGCCTCCAACTCCAGTGCCCAGCTGTGTGTCTATGAAGAGTGACATGTCTATGTTTGAGACACCTCAATTCACCAATAGTCCACCAGACTCTGAGCCTAAGTGAGTTGTGTGAGTCCATGAAAATGTAGCAGCAATAGATGGCGCAATAGAATACTCTACCACCAGATGACACTTCAAACCTGCTCATTTCAGAATTCTGTATTTTTCAAAAGAATGATTGGTTCACTAAATGGGTTGAGGCCAGTGAACACTTAGTTCAGACAATGGGCTTCCATTGGGTTCTATTTCAGCAATTCATAAGAAATATAATTGAAGGATCCCTGAATCTTCAAATGTGCCACCAGCTTATAAAATGTCATGCAGACTTGTATACCATGCCAGGACTGTGCTTAGTCTTTTGCTCTGCCTCCAAATTACAACTGTAAATGTTGTTTAAGTGTGTTTGTATTCCACACACAGGCCTCCATCTCCAGTGCCCAGCTTTGTGGCCATGAAGAGTGACAGGTCCATGTCTGAACCTCCGAACTTCAGCAGTGTAAATGAACCATCAGAAGTAAAGTGAGTTTAGCTATAGGGAGGTGATTTCAAGCAATTGCACACACACACACACACACACACACACTGTGTGTGTGTCGAAGGGGGAGTTTATGACATTAACTGTTACATCTGTGTTTCTAGACCACACACACACAGGCCTGTATCTCCAGTGCCCAGCTGTGTATCCATGAAGAGTGATCACTCCATGCCTCAACCTCCAAACTTTAGCAATGAAACAGACCCCTCAGGAGTGAAGTGAGTCAAGGCAACTTTTTATATACACACACACAGGAAAACTTATTATCTGCAGTTACCCCAAGTGTTATATTATCTCTTTAAATATAGCAAGAAACTATACATGGTGAACTGGAGCTAGAGGTGGGAACCAAAATTGTAATGTTTGTAGTTGTCAATTGTAACAAAATGCAAATACAAATAATAAATTCAAATACAAATAATTTATCATTTGAAAATGCAAAAGTACTTGCAATATGCAAATAACAGGTAGATAACAGAGAGGATCATTTGATTGCCCTTTATCTCTGCAGTGTGTTTAGGGCTGATCTGACCCAGTCCAGGTGTGAAGTATGTAAGCAGGTACTGAGGGACCCGGTCATCACCACCACCTGTGGACACAGTTTCTGCAAGCAGTGCATCAGCAGCTATTGGGAGCAGCCTGGACCAACAGGGGACCAAGCCTGTCCCCAGTGTGGAGAGACATGCAGTACTCAACCTCCTCTACAGCCTTCTCTGGATGATGAACACACAGACAGGGCAGGAAGCAGCAGACACCTGCACACTCAACAGACTGGAATCAGAAGAGGCAAACTAGGTAAGCTGTTTACTCATTTCAAATGTCTCTGTTCTAAGTGAACAATTTTATGTTTAAATACCACACGGGTATTAAACTAGGGAGGGGGCGGGGGGCCCTCTTTCTGTCTATTGGAGACCATGTGGGGAGTGAGGAGGTAAAAAGTGGAAATTATGAAAATGAAATTATGTTCCTTTAGCAACTCAGTAGAACCAGAAGTCATTTAAACTCAGTTCAATTCAGTTTTATTTATACAGCACCTTTTTGCAATAGTATTGTCTGTAGTAGTGGCACTTCACAGAAGGAGCACCCAAGAGCAACAGGGGTAAGGAAAAACTCCCTTATGTTCAGTTAATCTAGGAAGAAACCTTGGGCAGATCCACGACTCAAGGGGCTAACCCAACTGCCACAGGTCATGCATTTACATTTACATTTAGCAGATGCTTTTATCCAAAGTGACTTACAAAAGAGGATAACATTCAAGACAACACAATGAAAGAACGAACAAGGACTGCATATTGCTAACATAGAAACTGCACCATTTTAAGTTGAAAGTGCAATAGTGCAGAGAAATTAAATTGTTAAGTGCCTTCTCAAAGTTTACGCCAGGAGATATTCTTGGAAGAGCTGGGTCTTCACGAGTTTCTTGTGAAGTTCAATGAACAGAGGTGTGACGTGTGCCCTTTTTGGCTGGTTAAAGACTAGACGTGCAGCTGCATTCTGGATCATCTGTATCGGTCTCACCGAACAGGCTGGTAGGCCTGATAGAAGGACATTGCAGTAGTCAAGCCAAGAGATGACCAGGGTCTGTACCTGGAGCTGGGTTGCATGTTGAGTTAGGTACGGCCTGATCTTCCTTATGTTGAATAGGGAAAAACGGCACGACCGAGCCACAGAGGCAACGTGATCTGCAAAGGTCAGTTGGTCATCAATCATGACACCTAGGTTTCTTGCCACTTTGGTGGGAGAAACAGACATGGAGTCGGTCTTGATGCTGATGTTGTGATGTATGGCTTCTTTGGCTGGGAGGACCAGCAGTTCAGTTTTGAGAGATTTAGTTGGAGGTGGTGTCCTTTCATCCATGCAGATATATCAGAGAGACAGTCTGAGATCTGTGTTGACACTGTGGAGTCATCAGGCGGAAAGGACAGATAGAGCTGGGTATCATCAGCATAGCAGTGGTAGGAGAAGCCATGGGAATGGATAATTGAGCCCAGCGAGGTGATGTACAGGGTGCAGAGAAGGGGCCCCAGCACAGATCCTTGGGGTACTCCTGTGGTGAGTTGGTGAAGTGCCGATGTCTGTCCTAGCCATGAGACATTGAACGACCGCGCCATCAATACCCATGTTGGTCAGCTTGTCCAGTAGGATGCGGTGGTTGACCGTGTCAAATGCTGCTGATAGGTCCAGCAGGATGAGCATTGAGAATTTACCTGCCGCTCTGGCCTCTTTCAGTGCTTCCGTCACAGACAGAAGCGCCATTTCAGTGGAGTGGCCACTACTGAAACCGGATTGGTTGGAGTTGAGGAGGCTGTTCCGGGAAAGAAATCCTGTGACTTGTTTAAAGACAGCTCGTTCAATGGCTTTGGAAAGGAAGGGAAGAAGAGAAACAGGCCGGTAGTTCTCTACTTGAGTGGGAGCAAGGGATGGTGTTTTGAGCAGCGGTTTTACCTGGGCTTGTTTGAAGGCGGTGGGAAATGTACCCCTAGTTAGTGA
Source organism: Tenualosa thibaudeaui (assembly GCA_027481765.1). Lineage (NCBI taxonomy): Eukaryota > Metazoa > Chordata > Actinopteri > Clupeiformes > Clupeidae > Tenualosa > Tenualosa thibaudeaui. The sequence goes on from JAIFZK010000072.1 coordinate 408,487, forward strand.
AGCATTGACCACATGTCACAATGGTGGGGGGTTATGACCTGAAGAAGGGTTGTTGGGATAGGGTCTAGAAGACAAGAGGTAGGCCAGCTGTCTGTGAGAAGCTTAGACACCTCTGCTTCGGAGAGAGGAGTGAAAGAAGAAAAGGAGGTAGTTGGTTTAGAGAGGCTAGGAGAAGGAACCTCAATGAATTGGTTTGAGAACTCTCTACTAATAGCTGCAACTATGTTAGTGAAGAATGCAGCAAAAGTGTCACCTGTGAGGTTAGTTGGAGGTGGGTTTAGTAAAGATTTAAAGGTGGAAAAGAGTTTCTTGGTGTCGGTGACATTGTGAATTTTGTCGTGATAGAAAGCCTTTTTCGCAGCAGTGACACTGGATGAGAAGGAGGATAGTAGTATTTGGAAATGTGTTAGATCTTGGTTTTGTGCCATTTCCTCTCAGCAGCTCTGAGGTTAGTGCGCATTGACCGAAGTGAGTCATTAAGCCACGCGTGAGACTGAGTGGGTCGTGCGGGTCTGGTAGACAGAGGACACACACGATCCAAGCAGGAGCACAGCGTAGAACAGAGTGACTGTGGCATCATCAACCTCAAAAGAAGAGAAACTTCTAGATGGTGGTAGAGCAGACGCCACTAAGGACGAAAAGTGAGTGGGAGATAGATTCCGGAGATTGCGACAGACAGAGACAGTGGGAGTAGGAGCACATGGTTGCTGACAGAGGGAAACCTTGAACTGAATAAAGTAATGGTCAGATAGATGTAGAGGAGTAACTTTCTGCAATGTAGCGGTGCAAAATCCTGGCGAAAATTAGATCAAGTTCCTTACCAGCTTTGTGAGTTGGAGGGCTGTAAACCCACTGTAGCTCAAAGGAGTCCATCAGAGATAGGAATTCTGCAGAACCTGGATTGTCTAAGTGGATGTTCATATCCCCGAGAACAAGCATGGGACAGTCATGCTCAGGGATAGAAGAAAGCAGTGTCAAGTTCTTCCAGGAAATCCCACATTTGACCCGGAAGACGATAGATAACACACAGATATATTTTGACCGGTGCCGTTACCAAGATGGCATGGTAGTCAAAGGAGCTGTATGTGACAGATGGTACCAGTTGGGTATATTTCCATTTGTCTGATATTAACAGCCCCGTACTACCCCTTCTCCTGGATGGGCGTGAGGTGTGGGGAAAAAGGATAGTTGGTGGAGAGTGCAGAAGGAGTAGCAGTGTCATGCAGAAAAATTACAATCAGTAGTAACTGTGACAGACTACAAGTTGCCTATGGTTTTAGCTAAGGTTCATAATGGTTCATAATCATTCATCAATTCATAAAGTGGGATAATAAGTATTATCCCACTTTACATTACATGGTAGTCAGTCCATAGGTGGTTATCAGGAATTATAGGTTATCAGGCTAGACAATGTAGCAGTGGCCAGACTTAGTGTCAAACTCGAAGGAGTGAGATGGTCATGTGGGTAACAATAAGGGTCCATTTGACAGTGCAAATGGGGGGGGAGTCGGGCCTAGCATGGGCGTCCAAGAAGGGCCTCTATGATGGAGAGTCAGTCTTATGGGCCTCCCTTAGTGTTGGTTGTAGTCCACTCAGGAGGGGAGGGTGAGAGGAGTCCGCCAGAATGAGGCAGGGATGACACTCAGCACAGATAATTGTGGACAAAGGAAGAAAGTGAATTGGGCCAGGCTCACACATCAGAGAGCAAATGTGTAATTTGGACATGTATATATGTGTGTGTGTGTGTGTGTGTGTGTGTATATATATTGAGAGAGATGAGACCAAAAAAATCAGCCCTTTCTGAAAATCATAAAATGCCGCAAAGCCTCAAATTATTCTGTGTTTGGTCATCCCTTTCATGTCCCCAATACAAGCTCTCTTTTGTCTGTCTCTTCTCTGTCTTAATTAGGAATGTGTATGCTCCCCTGGGTATTATGGGTAATGCAGTTTCTGGCATTGCAACAATCTCTGGCTTCTTTCTAGTGGAATGTATCATGCATCCTTGACACACCCTCATAGGATGCCACAGCGCTTAGAAAAGAAAAGAAAATATACCAACGTTACTGTTTTGTTTCCCATCCATTATAGACAATGACCTGAAGAGAGTCCTTAAGAATCATAAGGGAAGTCTGAAGAAGAAGTTTGAGAGCATATCTGAAGGCATTGTCAAGCCAGGAGCTCAGATACTCTTACAAGACATCTACACACAGCTTTGGATTACGGAGGGTGAGAGTGAAGGGGTGAATAAGGAACATGAAATTTGGCAGGTCGAGTCAGCATCCAGAACACCAACTACAGAAGACACACCAATCGACTGCAATGACATCTTCAAGCCCTTACCTGGACAGGAGAGACACATCAGGACTGTGATGACCAAAGGTGTTGGTATTGGGAAAACAGTCTCAGTTCAGAAGTTCATTCTTGATTGGATAGAAGGAAAAGCAAATGAAAATATTGACTTTATATTTCCACTTTCATTCCGTGAGCTGAATTTGGTCAAGAATGATCAATATAGTCTTCACAGTCTCCTGCTTGTTTTCCATCCTGAGCTGAAGGAACTGAATGATGGTGAAGAATATAAAGACTGTAAGGTTCTGTTCATCTTTGATGGTTTGGATGAAAGTAGATTTACTTTGGATTCAGGAGAGAACTGTAAGGTGTCTGATTTGAAACAAACCTCGTCAGTGGATGTTCTAATGATGAGCCTCATTCAGGGAACTTTACTTCCATCTGCTCTCATCTGGATAACTTCACGGCCAGCAGCAATCAGTCAAATTCCTGGTCAGCATATTGGCCAGGTAACAGAAGTACGTGGATTCAGTGATCTACAGAAGGAAGAGTGCTTCAGGAAGAGAATCACTGATGAGAATAAGGCTAACAGAATCATCTCGCACATTAAGGCATCCAAAAGTCTCTACATCATGTGTCACATTCCAGTCTTCTGTTGGATTGCAGCCACTGTACTTAAGCAGATTCTGGAACAGGACAACACCCAGGGAATCCCCAAAACTCTGACTGAGATGTTCATACACTTCTTGCTCATTCAAACCACCAGGAAGAATCAGAAATATCAGAGTGGAAATGAAATGGATAAAGAGAAACCTCTGGATTGTCAGATACCCAAGCTGGCAGAACTGGCTTTCAAGAATCTGGAAAATGGCAATCTCATGTTTTATGAAGAAGATCTGCAAGAATGTGGCATTAATATCAGACCCACTGTATTGTACTCTGGCCTGTGCACTGAGATCTTTAAGGAAGAATCTGTGATTCACCAGAAGAAAGTCTACAGCTTTGTGCATCTTAGTGTCCAGGAGTTTCTGGCAGCTGTGTTTGTGTTTCAGTCTTATGTAACTGAAAATCATGAGACAATACAGTTCCTCCTCAGTCAAAAACATAAAGTTGGTCAAAGAAATTATATTATATCATTTATTCTGTGGGTTCTTGGCTTACAGTCTCAAGACAATCTACATGTGTTACTTAAGAGTGCCGTGGATAAGGCTTTGAAGAGTAAGAATGGGCACCTGGATCTTTTTCTTCGCTTCCTTATGGGCATCTCTCTGGAGAGCAATCAGGTACTTCTACAAGGCTTACTGAACCAAATACACAGCAGCTCAAATAGCATTAAAGAAACATGTCAATACATTAAGAAGCTAAACACAGATGATCTTTCTCCTGAAAGATGCATCAATCTTTTCCACTGCTTGCTAGAAATGAATGATCATTCCATGCACCAAGAAATTCAGAAATTCCTGTCATCGCCAAGAAACATCAAACAGAAGTTGTCTCCTGCTCACTGCTCAGCACTGGCCCACATGCTTCTAATGTCTGAGGATGTGCTGGATGAATTTGATCTGAAGAAATACAACACATCAGATGAGGGACGTAGGAGATTGATTCCAGCTGTGAGGTGCTGTAAAAAAGCACGGTGAGTTTCTGACGGATACTGAGGCGACCACAGTTGTAAGTCTACCACTGACATAACATTTACACTATTAGATATCTAAATACTCTATATATGGTGAAATGTGGTTAAAATATTACATAAAATGCTAGTGCAGTGCCTATACAAAATATTCGTTCCACTGTAAATTAGCAAATAAAGTTTCTTTTTTAACAAACACTCCCTACATGTCTGCCAAAAGAGAGGGCTACAAGACGCACCAAGTAATAAAGGAAGGCAGAGTATTTCATAAGCACTAGTGCCGGGAGGCAATGAAGTGGACACTAATTAAATTAAACAAGCAAACAAAAAAACAGATAGTTACCACTTGGAATAAAGTGACAAGAGTGTCTAATTCTTAAACACACCCTGTGTTTATGTGTAACTGTTCGTTGGGCAAAGAAGGATACAACAGGCCCACTTCATTCATTCATTCATTCATTCATTCATTCAGCTGAAAAATAAGTGTGCAGTTCATGCATCAACACAAATACATTCTCCAAATAACTATAAGGGTCAGCAAATCAACAAATTTCAGAAAAAAATGACACCTGACCATCATGGATTTGCTTCATATTTTATGTGAATAATGTTACTATACCAGGACCTATAATACAGAATATTACCATTGTACCCTCCATAGTTTTTGAGAAATGGGGTCTTAAAAAAGGGGGTCATGTTTGAATAAAATGGAGCTTTGAAAAAATGTCCATATTCCATAAGCTGTTACTCTTGGAGTTTTCATGGTACATTTTCAAAACGTTCAGGAACTATTCTACTGTAGAAGACATCTTTAAAATCCGAGATTCTTGTTTCACAGTTCCACATTTGCCGAGGAATACTTTGCTGAAAATAGCAAGAAAATTGTATTTATACATTTTTTTTCTATCTGTTTCAGACTACTATATCTTGTCAATGAATGACATCAGGCATTTAGTATCCAGACATTTCCTGTTGATTACACAGAAGTTACTGTACATTCTTTACAAATTGGTAGATCTGTGGTATAAATCAAATCTTTAGAATTTTGAGATATTTATATAAATAAATTTAGACCTAAAGCTACATTTTCCCAAGGTATGACAAAGTATACCATAAAAACTATGGTACCACCTTAAAACCCATGTTTTATTTTCTATATTCACCAAATTTTGGAATTGGTACCTTAAGCCAAAACACATAAATTACTGTATCAAAGATGGGTGTCATGGTCTTGGTGATTGTTTTTTCTGCCTTGGTTGCTAGATGTCTGTTTATTTGGTCCCTTGGTTACTATGCCCTGCTTTGTTTACACAGACATGTGCTCCTGGGCCCCTCTCTTCATTCAGCAATTAGGCTTTTCATTGGGTATTTTGTGTCCGCCTCTTCCTAGTGCTTTCTAGAGGTTTTCTCTTTTTGGTTCTCCTTTGGTATTTATGCACACTTTTGCCTGCTCTTGTTCAATCACTGATCACATTTTTTTTGTTAATAATGGCTTCCTTTTTGGAACCATGCTGCATTGAAGAAATGCTCAGTTGTTTAGAAGAGTGTCACATATTGGATGTTGTGAAAAATCTCAAAAGATAGCTAAATTAATACTGGCTACTATGAAATAACTGTTGCTGATATTGTAACCTAAGTCACTTTTTATAAACTTAGGTCTATTCAATAGAATGTCACAGGATGTGAATAAGATAGGCCTATGCTATTGAATAAATCATCTGAACTGTTGGAGATGCAACAAATCAGCAAATTAAAAAGATCGCATCAAACATGTAAATGTGACATTACTATACATTGTAGGTGTAGTTGTAATTTCAACATGTCCAAAAGAAATGCATGCAAACTCCTCATGGCAGATCAACAAAATGGGTCTCAAACTCAGGTATGTGGCACTGCATACAGATTTGCCATCACGGACCTATGTAGTCAAACTGTGGGCGGTGGTAGCGTAGCAGTTAAGGAAACTGGCTAGCGTGCAAGTAGCCTGGAAAAAGGGTGGGTTCGTATCCCAGTTGCCACCGTTGTGCCCTTGAGCAAGACACTTAACCCTAAGGTGCTTTAGGGGAGACTGGCCTGAACAAGTGGACAGATGGATGGACAGTGGTTTGTGAAGTCTTATGTTAAGTTTATTTCTTCAAACTTGCTTAAAGACATAGAAATGTTTTTTAGTGTGTGTATCTTTTTGTTTTTGCGATAGACTTTGTCATACCTGGAGAAAACACACTTAAAGTTTGGATCCAATTTTATCTTTCTCAGTTTTAAAGTGCCATGAATCAAAAGGTTTGCTTTCTTTACGAAACGTTCCTTCATTTCAAGAATGAATGTACATTCAATATACTGAACTATAACAGATCCCATATGCTGCAGTGTGGAAACATTATCATCCAAAGTTGCTACCATTTTGTCTTTATGCTATTTCCAGTAATCCATTACTTGGCAATTATTATACTCTGAGCCAAAATAATTTGCAGTTCAGAACGTCTCCATGTCTGCAACATTGCCTGAAAATTTAAATTGTCTAGCATGAAATATGTGAAAGTAATGGACAACTGAACTTAATTAAGTAAAAAAAATAAAAAAAACACATTTTTTCCCATGATCATGACCCTGTTTTTGGGAGGTCCCAATATCCATACTAAAGTACTAAAGTAGATAGAACTTTTTGCACAATTGCTGATGTGTCCAATGGCATTGGGCACCTAAAGTATGAAGCAAATCCAAGAGGGTCAGACGTCATGAATTTGTTGATTTCACACTGAATGACCCTTGGACCATTTTTATTTATGCTGGATTGGGACAATAAATAAATAAACATTATCCCATCTCACATTACATCATTTCAGAGTAATGTTTTGTCTTTAATCACTTTGTCTTACAGACTTGCTGACTGCAACCTTACAGATAAATCCTGTGAAATTGTTGCTTCAGTTCTTCAGTCACCAAACTCCCTGATAGAGCTGGACCTGAGTGACAACATCCTGGGAGATTCCGGAGTTCAGCTTCTCTCTAAGGGGCTGTCTAACCCCCGTAGTAAACTGCAGACATTAAGGTTGGTGTTATGATTGTTTTAGTAGTTTAGTGTTGTATTAGAAAAAACATGACTGCATAACGACAGATGTGGCTAAAACAAGGCACGTTCACCTTTGCAATAAGGCATTGACTTGACTTAATGCGCTCTCTCTCTCTCTCTCTCTCTCTCTCTCTCTCTCTCTCTCTCTCTCTCTCTCTCTCTCTCTCTCTCTCTCTCTCTCTCTCTCTCTCAGGCTTTCTGATTGTCTTATCTCAGAGAAGAGTTGTGTTTGTCTGGCTTCAGCTCTGACTTCAAATCCCTCCCATCTTGAAATGCTTGATCTGAGTTACAACTATCCTGGAGACTAGACTGAATGATCCTGTCTGCAACCTGCAGACACTGAAGTATGTGCCACTGAGAATTATTTGTCTCTAAGGTTAAGCCAGTATATCTCTAGAATACTGTAAAATATTCAGTAGTGCGACTCAACACACCAAGAATCATCATCAGATATAATTTTCATAATAGAGTTTTCCTCGCAAGTGTGTGGCACGAGTGTGCCAACACTGTCTGTCACTTGGCCATCTACGCAAGTGCCAAATTTATATTTATTTTTGAATTACATTTTGAGACTTTTATTAGTTAGGACAGTAGTGTATGACAGGAAACAGGTGGGAGAGAGAGGTGAGGAAGGGTTGGGGACATTCACATGCATTAAGTAATGTGGATTTGTATCACATTGTGCTGACTAAAATGGTGTGTGGGGTTGTACTGAAAACAGTGGTATGTAAACTATTAGTATGATGGTAAATAATAAATCTTCCTTTTATTTTAAGTTAAAAGTTGTAAAACATCTGATTTTACAATGTGATAGAATTAGCTGCAAACACCAGAAACACCACTTGGACAATATAGACCGAATAGCGAACCGCTAACTGATGTGCACAGTGGGAAATGAAACTTTGAGCTAGCGTAAGCTGGTAGCTCTTTATTTGGTATATTGTTGAAAATTCTTTCGTTTGATGAGGAAGTACTCTGGACAGTTGCTTTAAGCATCATTTCAATGTCACAGCTTGCCTGAATATTGTTGCTTACTATGCCCTTCCTTCCATGACCACTGTGACCAGTACTTGTAAGGTGTATCATAATATTTTGCTAGATGAGTTTTTGCACAGCATCCATAGTTTCTGTGGGATAATACATTTCACAGGTAGCACAAACAGAAACACACCTATGGCAAGTATGTGACAAGTTTATTTTTATTACAGAATAGATCATGCTTCTACAAGCAGAGCACGTTGACGGTTGATGAAATGTAAGTTGTTATTGTTTATTCACTTTGTGTATTCTTACCACAGTGTCTCATTGAGGAAACTTTGGTGTCTGCTGGATATGGGAATGTGTTAGGGCTGTCCCAAACAATTTTTTTTTAACAATTATTTTTTTGATTAGTCGACTAATCTAATAACTTTTTTCATTCATCTAAGCATTAATTCAGTAATTAACAATTATTTTCCCTCACTAACTGGATATGAAAATGTACTAAGACAAAGTATTGAAAAGTTTGCCTCTTCCCCATTTCAGTTTAATCATTGCATGTGCAAAAATAGTGACATGTTCTATTTTCAGTAAACCTAGTAAATGAGGAAATTGCTTCCGAGTCATCCATTAAACACCCAAGCCCATAGGCTACACAAAATTCTGTTCCTCTCTCTCAACCATCTCCTCCTATGAACATTGTCTCATTTATACATGACTGCATAGGCACTAAGTAAACACAGAAGGTTACACGTGTTTTGGCCCATATGGTATTCCAAATGAAAAGTGACATTTACTGCAACTACATTTCAAGCAGCAGAGCAGAAATGACGAGTTAAGACAAAAAATAATCTACTGAGGCAAAATTACTACTAGAAACATATTCCATGTATTGATGATAACATGCTTGGTTGGGAAAAAAGGTCAGTAGAATTAATTTAAGTTCGCATAGCTATATCTTGTAAGTGTGCATCAGGTCATAGTGTAATGGGCCATCGTAGCTGCAGAAGAACAGATTGCTCACATTCCTAGTAAAGTATTCTTCCATCGTGTGCAAGCATTATTTAGCCTCTATTTTATCCGATCTGTGATATTTGGATGCAATTGTTTGATACTGATGAAATGTTGACAAATTTTTGTTGTTGGTTAATTCAACCACATTGACACGTTATCCCAGCTCTAAAATATATGTGTGTGTGTATGTTTGTGCACACTAGCACTACAATATATGTGTGTGTGTGTGTGTGTTGTAACATTGTGTACTCGCTTATACCAATGTGCACGTATGTGTTATATTCAGTAGTAGGGTGTGATGTGCTGGAATGTGTGCGTGCATGCGTGTGTGCAGCTGTCAGCTTCCATATTCTGATCAGGATGTTATCTTTGTTTTTGTCTGCAGATACCTGTGAGCTCACACTCGACCCAAACACAGCAGGCATACGTCTTTCCCTCTCTAAGGGAAATAGTAAGGTGACATATATATCTGAGAAACAGTCGTATCCTGACCACCCGGAGAGATTTGGCTGGTGGTGGCAGGTGTTGTGTAGAGAGGGTCTGTCTGGACGCTGCTACTGGGAGGCTGAGTGGAGTGGGGATGCGTCTCATATCGCTGTGGCCTATAAGAGCATCAAGAGGAAAGTAAAGAATGACACAACACTGCTAGGATGTAATAAGAAGTCCTGGAGCTTGTTCTGTACATCTGCCAGTGTCTCTGCCCGGCACAATAATAAAGGCACCGACATACCTGCCCCCTACTCCGGCTCCAAAAGAGTAGGAGTTTACCTGGACTGGCCGGCCGGAACTCTGTCCTTCTACAGCGTCTCCTCTGACACACTCACACACCTGCACACATTCCACTCCACATTCACTGAGCCCCTCTACCCAGGGTTTTTGGTTTGGTCTTCTTCCTCTGTGTCCCTGTGCCAAATAACATGAACTCCTCATCAGTTAGGTAGATCCACCTGTCACCTGGTCATAGAGTACCAGATCTTATTCTGGTGAACCTGCACCTGCACCAATCTGTTTTCAGACTTGCAGCCTCAGTAAGCTGAACTGTATTTAGTGGCACCTAAGTAACTCACTCCCCTCTAGTATCTCCACTTATAAACATAAGTGGTATGCACTGTGCAGTTCTGGAACCACTACACAATAAAATAAAACTGTTCTGGAACTGCTACGCAATAAAATAAAACTGTTCTGAAACTACTACACAATAAAATAAAACCGTATTTACATTGCTGTCTGTGCTGGCATTCAGGTGTAAAAAGTTAAACAATGAATTACAAAATTTTGTGTAGTAATTCATTGCAACATTGAACATTGGACATTTAAAACTGAATGCAAGAAACAAATGTAAATGAGTAGACAAGATACATTTGTTCATGTCAGTTGAGGTATATCATGCATATGGCATATTAAATTAATTTTATAAGGGCTTTAAATGTACCTTTAGTACCTTTAGTAAGTGATCCTTAGAAATGATGCAAGGGTTAAATGAGACACAGAGATTAGCAGACATACAGGGAAATCAATATTATAAATGCTTTTATTAATCATTGAAAAAAAAAACATGCTTCTTTAATCTGAGAATTTTGCTGAGATTTTGTTTATTCACTATGTATTTGGGATTGATTTATTGATTGGTATTCAAAGATTTGTAATGTCAGATGTACATGAGTGTTCTTTATCTGTCTGTGTGTGTGAGAGAGAGAGAGAGATAACAGTCCACAATTGATTTTTGTCATATACTGTAGATGAACGTCATTGTGTGCTGATAGGGAGGTACAAAGCTCTAATAAGAACCGAGGTGTATGCACAAAACAGCACAAAACAGGTAGAATGTGTGATGGTTAAATATCTGAAGTAAAGTTGACTGGTATTTAGTTAATGTTTTTTTTCTCAGGCTCAGGTATCAACCTATAGTGATCCGATTGTCAGTTGAGCAACATAGCCTCTGTTGCCACCATGACCACTACAAAGTAAAATCTATCTCTCAAAGTATCTACTTTTCACATAGCAGCCACAAGAATTCACTACCACTTAGTGGCTATATGCTGTATGTGCTGTGTGTGAGATTTTGGCACACAAAAGTAAGAAAAAACAAATGCCCATAGACCAAAAAAACGCAGATCACAGAGTTAATAGGCCAGGAAACAGGACGTCAGTAGTGTTGTAATTCTAAGTGCAATTTGTTTTCAATGTTTCAGTTTCACACGGTAAGTTTAGTAACACTTTACTTGAAGGTGTCTTCATAAGAGTGGCATGTGCCTGTCATAAACCTGGCATGTAGCAAGAACATGACTGTTTATTTTGACTCATCAAGTGTCATTTGGTTTTTGTAATGTCTCCATCCCAAAAAGATTAGAGTGTCAACTTTACATTACAAAAACAGAATGACACTTAATGTCAACAGTCATGAGCATAAAAAAAGCATCATTAACATTCATGATCTATGTCAGTGATTCCCAATTAGGGGTACATGAACACATTGCAGGGGGTACATGGAAATATTTAATAAAAATTTATTTCCAAGATGAAAAATAAATATTGTCAGTCATTTCATATTAAGCCATCAATAAAATGGTACGTGTGTGCTACAACTAGTTTCCCCGGCGAGACAATAATCTGTGGCACTCCAAAAAAACGGAAATAATAATCAAGTTTTGTTACGTTCTACTTCTGGAGAATCATCAACACGTATGAGTGAGGAGGTACTCATGGTATGACAAAAAGGCTCGGGGTACACAAGACAAAAAGGTTGGGAGACACTGATGTATGTCATATCATGTTTATGACAAGTGTCGTTCTTACATAGACACCTTCAAGTAGTATTACCTTAAGTTTCAATATCAAGTTTCAGGTCTGCAATTCATGTGATCTAGCACCATCAATGGGTCAAAGGTGGAGTTGCATCCATGAATATAACTTGAACAGTTTGAGGAACGTTCGAGCCATATTCTATTTTATTTTATTGAAAGTAAAATAAATTTCCACAGGTCACAAATTTAGTCTGTTATTCATAAAATTTGATAGAAAGGGTCTTTCTGACCAACTGACATAAAGGTTACCTATTGCCATTTGAATTTTCCAAAGCGTCCAACCGAGGCAGCAAATCTAAATTGGCAGCAAGGCCATCAAATGATATATGAGCTCATATCTCGGAAACAAATTGATGATCAGATCCAAACTAAATGTCTTACTTTGGCTCCAGACCTCTTTGTGAGGACCTAGAAAATTTTTGCATCTTCTTACATTTTGCATCTCCTATTCATAGGCTACTGTGGAGAACACCAAGGATGATCCATGTACATTTGTGATGTCATTGTCTTCACAATAAGGCAAATATTTTAGGTTTTCACAGACCACATATTTTGTCCATTCGTCATGAAGATTGGCACATGTAATGTTCAGAAAAAGCTACCTATTGTCATTTTGATGCATGGAACCTCATACAGCAATACAGCAACTCGAGGCATTCACTCATGTGAGGTCATATCATGGAAAATCAGTGATTGATAGTGTGAGCTTTTGTCACACTGGGATTGACCAAAAAGATATGTCTGTGATAACGCTGTCCAATTATGATGCTTGGCCCCCATATTGCTGCTTGCAGACAAATGTTAAAAAGTAATTGTCAAGTGCCACTGTCTTACTGCAGTGACAGATCATTTTGTTTGAAATCACCAATAGTAATTATCTTGATGGGTTAATTTTAGGCTTACTTGTCGAGATAAAATAACTTGAAACAAGTAAAATCACCTTCATTGCCTGTCTGACAACTGGTCAGAATGCTTTTCCCTCATAAAAATGAGTACAGTTACCTCAAAATTAGTTGTATTATCTAAGTAAGACAATTTAAGAAAATATATTGAAACAATTCTGAGGAATTAGACTAGTACAAATTTTCATTTTTTTCAGTGAAAGCACCCTAATACTGGAGCGGGTGAATCAATGCTCAGGACACCCTTATATTGGCCACCTAATTGAGGTTGTAGATCTCAAGGGGAAATGACACCACTTAAATATACAAATCAGGCTTAGTTCCAATCTTCATTGTCTTCAGTCTGCAGTATATATTAGTAACATGCACCATTACACTACCTAGTACATGTAAAAGCTGTATAGCCACACTATAGGCCTACAGACAGCTATAGGCCTACAGAAAGCTGTCTGCAGTGAAGCCCTCTACACTTTAAACACGGTGACCTAAGGTGGCTGTGTTGGTTGCTGGGTCTGGTGTTACTGTGAGTGAGAACAGGTAATAAATTAACCATTAATTCACTAACCCTGTCTGTACCCTGAGCTGACACTGAAAACACAAAAGCCCAGTCAGAAACGTGTTCTGCATCTGCTCTGTTACTGTTTCTTTAAAGAAATGACGACAGCTTGTTACACAAACCCAACATTCACTCTGTTTCTAAACAGTGCCTTCAAACAATCGCAAGGTAAGTGCAGTTACTCGATTACTTGAACTGAAATGGATAATTTTAGAGTAAATACCTTCTTTTGTGTTTTTTTTCAATTGCATCAAAGAAGAATTAGGGTATTGTCTGCAAAGCAGCATTATTTTATGTGGAAGATTGTTTTAGCATTTATTTATGTATTCAATTATTTATGCCAGCTGTAGAAACTACTTACATGATTGCCATCAATATCGTCAAAATATGGTCAAAATGAAGACAAGTAAACCATGACATACTGGCAGTCAAATGAGGAAATGCTCTTCATAAAAGCTTGGGCACTTGCAATTACTCAATTACTTGAATTGAAATGGATAATTTTGGAGTAGATATCTTCTTTTTTGCGTTTTGTTAGTTTATTATCTTATCTTAGTTTAATTGCATTAAAGGGGAATTAGGGCATTGTCTTTTAGGCAGCATTATTTTATGTGGAAGTTTGTTATAGCATTTATTTATGTATTTATTTATTTATCTGCTGTGAAAACTACTTACATGATTGCCATCAATATCATCAAAATAGGGTCAAAATGAAGACAAAAAGTAAACCATGAAAAATAAGTGAAACAGATCAGTCAATCACTGATACTGGCAGTCAAATGAGGAAATGCTCTTCATAAAAACTCAGGAACTTGTTGGCGAAGGGTAAGCAGTCATTACCAGTGATGTTAACGATGTTTACGAGCCTAAAGACAGTTCTCAAGGTTAAAGCAGGGCTGTTCCCCAAACACAAATACTGCTGAGGTCAGTGCTGTGTGTCTGTGGGAGTTTATCTGGTGGCACCGCAGGAGAATGGCTGACTCCAGATCAGCATGGTGACTCAATAATTCTTTGCTCCACTATCAAGACTATAAATTAGTTATTGAACATTGTTAGAACATTGGGTTCACTTTAAGGCAACAAGTAAAAAGTGTGTCAGATGCAAGTTGGAATCTAATGACTTTTCTTTTCACATGGGTCTGATCATCACAAAACATTAAAACGAGTTACAACAAAATGCTATTATACCATTACATATAAATCACTAAATTCATAACATTAAAAAGTATCTTAAACGTGTAAACATATCCTGTTCTCTAAAAATCTGCATATAAACATGTTCTGCTTGTTTCTCCTGTTCAGTTCATGTGAGTCCCTGCCCCTGCTGTTTGGATGAGGAGAGAGAGGAGGCTGCAGCTTTTACCTTAAAATTCAACAAATACTACAATATCTGTTAGTGGGAAACCTGGCATTGCATGTTGTTCACCAGTGTATTGTAATCTGGGGTGTAACTTGACACTGCAACTCTGAGTGAGTCTTGCAGATGTCCAGAGGGTTGTCTTTAGGGGCAGTAGTGCCAGAGGTTCTTCTTTTGTGGAGAAATCAGCAAACACCATCCGCATAAAGACAATAAGCTGCGCTGTACTGCTGCTGTGCACGGACTCGTCACACTGAATGCTGAACTACCTGCACTTCGCCAGATCCCGGTCCAACTGATCGCCCAAGTTCCCAGACATAGCCGACACTCTTCTAACCATTGTAGTTGCCCCTAGTTGACATCGGAGAGAGTGGATCCGTTCCATATTTCTCATCTTTAAGCACAGTTTTTGCAGCTATCATCATTGCTTCTTTGAAAACCTCACTATCTGAAAATCCTTCTTTTTCTTAATCACCTTCTTTTTCTTAATCAAGAAATGTGTAGCTCTAAATGAGGCTTCGGTTGCTTTGTGGGAGTTTTTCAGTGGCTTTGTGAAAAAAGACTGATGTCTGCACAAACCTGCCTTTAACTCACAGGCTTTTTCCCCTCGTGGTGTGCTACCTGGTGGGTAGTTAGCATCGTAGCTTGCGTGGCTCGTTCTGAAATGTCTCTCAACATTCACTGACATCGCCACAGTCGCCCCGCAAATGAGACACACGCAGGAATCTTTCACAGTGGTAAAAAAGAACTCTTCTTCCCATTCACTATGAAAAAGATATGTTTTCTTTCTTTTATCTGCCAAATGCAATTACATTCCTATTTAAACTTGTTGTGGTATTAGCAAAATATTTGTTTTTTCAAATGCATCTGAAAGAACAAATAGCTATAAACTTACATGGGGTAGTGTGGGGTTAGGTGCCTTGCTCAAGGGCACCTCAGCCATGGTCCACTGGTCGGCGAACGAACCAGCAACCCTTCGGCTCCAAGCCAGAAGCCCTAACCAGTATACCATGACTGCTCCCAGAATTTATTATGGGAATATTATGGTTTATATTATTACGATTTACATGCTCAGTAGGTTGTTCTGAATGTCAGTGCCTACAACACTTCATTGTGTAAATGTGAATAAATGGCAAATTGAGCTGTGAGATATTGTGTGTTTATGCCTATAGGAAGCAGAGAATAGGCTAGTTCACATCTGCAGACCATGCAGATAATATTTGCATGGTTATGTGCAAAACAATGAAAAGTGGTTATTAGATCATCCGAATACGGTTCTAGCCCCCAAACCACTTCCAAATGCTTGCAATAATCACTCAATGACAACTTTTCAGATTCTGAATATGCACTGATGTGAAAAAAATATTGTCAGAGGTGCAACACAGTCTATCTGGTTAAGGTCATAGGCTATGCTGGGAATGTTTGGTGGTTTAGAAACCAGAAATTTGAAGTAGGCGATGACAATTGGAATGAGGAGTTTAGGCTGTATTACCTTCATGAATTACTCAATTTTGTTCTTTCACATCACATTATCTAATGATACTCTGTTCTGTCCTACAGATGCCTGTGAGCTCATATTGGACCCAAACACAGCAAACAAATATCTCTCGCTCTCTGAGGGGAACAGAAAAGTGAGATGTGAATCAGACAAACAGCCATATCCTGACCACCCAGACAGATTTGATAGATGCAACCAGGTGCTGTGCAGAGAGGGTCTGTCTGAATACTGTTACTGGGAGGCTGAGTGGAGTGGTGGTGGGGCTCGTATAGCTATGGTTTATAAAGGCATTGAAAGGAAAGAAGGTAGTTATGGCAGCCGCCTGGGATGTAATGCCAACTCTTGGAGTCTGTACTGCTCTCCTTACAGTTACAATGTCTGGCACAATAATGAAGTCATTGACATACCTGTGC
>JAIFZK010000072.1:432500-445000 GCA_027481765.1 Tenualosa thibaudeaui
TGCACGGGCTTTCAAGGGGACGTCTGCCACCGGTGATGCTGCTGTCGTCAACGACCGACGATACAGTCAGGCCCGCACCGTCTTTCATCATCATCATCATCATCATCGCCGCTGTCATGCCGTTGCTGACGCCTCCTCCTCGGCCGTCATCTTGCGGCGGGGTGGCGGAGGGCGGCTGAAAGAAGGGGGCAGGCGTGCCTCCGACGACACCCGTCTCCATGGCGGCCAGCGTGGTCTTCTGGTAAAGAAGCTTCTGGATGTTTGGCCCGGCGGGGCCCTCGGGTTCTGTAATGGAGCTCCGCTTCTTCAGGGGCCGCGGCGCGTGATGCAGACGCTTGCGCAGCGCCTCCAGGTCCGCGTCGCTCTGGTGACGGGTGAACGGCTGCGACAGGAAGGGGAGGAGCTTGGTGGGGCTGAGCGGCCGCGGTGCCCTGTCCTGCGTTTCCTGCTGTGTGGTAGGGGGAGCGTCGCTGGACGACGACGATGACGACACGGTCACTGCAGATGATGAGGACGAGGACGTCGATCCCGCAAAGTCCACCTCTGTTTCTCCAGCAACAGGGCGGTCGGAGTGGGAGCCATCAGGGGGGTTGTGGGATTGCTGCTGCCCCCCAGAGGAGGGGAGGACCGGCTTTCCATACACTAGGGAGGGGGAAAGATATAAACATATGTAGAGATGAGCAATTAAGAAGAAAAAGAAAAAGATTTAAGCAGTTAAGATAGCGATACTAAAAAAGATTTAGGCAGTTAAGATAGCACTACTAAAAAAGATTTAAGCAGTTAAGATAGCAATACTAAAAAAGATTTAAGCAGTTAAGATAGCAATGCTAAATAAAAAAGATTTAGGCAGTTAAGATAGCACTACTAAAAAAGATTTAAGCAGTTAAGATAGTGATACTAAAAAAGATTTAGGCAGTTAAGATAGCACTACTAAAAAGATTTAAGCAGTTAAGATAGCACTACTAAAAAAGATTTAAGCAGTTAAGATAGCACTACTAAAAAAGATTTAAGCAGTTAAGATAGCACTACTAAAAAAGATTTAAGCAGTTAAGATAGCACTACTAAAAAAGATTTAAGCAGTTAAGATAGCACTACTAAAAAGATTTAAGCAGTTAAGATAGCACTACTAAAAAGATTTAAGCAGTTAAGATAGCACTACTAAAAAAGATTTAAGCAGTTAAGATAGCACTACTAAAAAGATTTAAGCAGTTAAGATAGCACTACTAAATGATGGGGTGAGGTTAGTTACTGCCACTGTGCAGAAGGAAGATGAGGAGGAGGGAGTGAGGAAAGAACAAGGTAATAAAATAATAATAAAAATAAAACTAGGGGATCAAATTTTACCAGAGGACTGTAGTGAAGCCCTCATCTGATTTCTGACAAATGTTAAAAGACAAAGAATACACTACACTTAGGGAATAAGTGCTACAGTATGACTGCAGTTTAAATCACAGAGAGAAGATTTGGAATATACACTCTCAGAAACGAAAAGGTACATGGTGGTTGGGCTCTGATGCTGTTTTCTTAGACTTGAGGGAAAAAAAGATCTTTGTGAGTTAAATAGAGAACTGGTGCTGACTTGTCCCAGCTTGTCCAGTATTCAAAAGCAAATTCACACTATCAGTCGAGCCAAAACTAACACCCTCACACCGCCTCCAGAGACCCCAGCATCAACATGTCCTGAGCCTTTAGAGGATTCTTTTGAGGATTCACAAAACCATCACCACCCAGACGAATGTGAACCATTTTCATTTCCGAGTGCTTAACCTGTAGTGCTAATGAACTGATAAACTACTAACACTAAGTTTGTGACAATACTTACACAACTGCTGATGAAAGCTACATAAGAAGTACACCCAGCAGACAACTGGATCTCTCTAATCTCTATTGCTACTACTGAGGACATCTGGTAATCTCCTACACTACTACTACTACTACTACTAAGGGCTTCTGCTATTACTGTGTTACTACTGCTAAGGTTTTCTGTTAATCTCTATTACTACTGCTAAGGACTTCTGCTATTGCTGTATTACTACTATTATAGACTTCTGCTATTACTATGTTACTACTACTAAGGGCTTCTGTTAATCTCTACTCCTACTATTAAGGACTTCTGCTATTACTATATTACTACTACTAAGGGCTTCTGTTATTACTGTATTACTGTTATTAAGGACTCCTGCTAGCCTCTATTACTACTGGGAACCCCCTTACCTCTGGGCTTTGATCGTGGCAGTGTACCCCCGCCTAAGTCAGTGTATGCTTTCCATGCAGGGCGCTCTGTTGGGGTGTACATAAAGTCGAACAAGCTGACTCTTCCCTTCTGGCACTGTTGAAGGCCTAAGGCTCATTAAAATGTACTTTTTACTGGACAGCAACAGGGTATCATCAGCTTTTACATCTACTTCTAATTGGACAGTAACACAATATTTCTGCTCTACCGATTGGTCAAACATCATCCTCAGAACCCTTTTAGCTGATTGGACAGTGCAACAAAAGCGTTCTATCCTTTATGTCTACTGATTGGTCAAACAGCAATTCTAGAATGCTTTCATCTTTTACATCTGATTGGACAAGGACAATGGCCAGTGCTACTCACCTCTGGGATGTGACCTGGGTAGGGTGCCCCCTCCAACGTTGTTGAAGGCCTTCCCTCCTGGCAGGTTCTGCTGGGTGTACATGGAGTAGATGGAGCTGGCTGCCACGATCTGTGGACGGGAGAGTGGCGGCGTGTTGTTGGCGGGGACAGCAGGATCCTTCGCCGCTGGAGGCGGGGGCTCAGGTGTAAAAGGGTGCACAGTGGCCGCGGGGGTGAGGGAAGATGCGTTTGAGTCCAGTTTGGGCTTAGGGGGGAGAGGGAGGGGCAGGGTACGGCCAGACGAGGAGGACGAGGAGGAGGAGGGCATGTCTGAGCCAGATAGGTGGTTGACTGGTCGAGCCTTGCCAGGGAAGGTGCCCGTTGCGAATCTGGAAAATGAGGAAGATGAGGAGGAGGAGGAGGAAGTGGGAGGGGCCGGAGGAGGGGCTTTTGGCTTGTTAGGGACAGGGGGTGGGACCTTGGGAAGAGGTTTGCCATTCTGGACAGGATGAAACAGTAAGAAAGAAAGAGAAAAAGAAAATTGTAAGCCACTCATCTCCTATAATAGAAAAAAGCCCAAGTAAAAATGCAGTATAATTTGTTCCCTACACATTATAAAAGAAGTAAATAAAGTACAGGTTATTGCAGTATTTATGACATGACGTAAAGAGTATGTTTCCTCAAGCACTCATTTAGTACTGTATAAGCACTCCTTTAGTACTGTATAAGTACTCGTTTAGTACTGTATAAGCACTCCTTTAGTACTGTAAAAGTACTCCTTTAGTATAAGTACTCCTTTAGTGCTGTATAAGCACTCCTTCAGTACTGTATAAGCACTCCTTTAGTATAAGTACCCCTTTAGTACTGTTTAAGCACTCCTTTAGTATTGAATAAGTACTCTGTTAGTACTACTTTTTACTGTATAAGTACTCCTTTAGGACTGTACAACAAGTACTGCTCTAGCACTGTAGAACAAGTGCTGTTTTTGTAACAAGTGCATTCACCATTAATAAATAATGCCTAAAGATGTCAATGATATTGTCAATGATATTGTTTGATGAAGCAGAAGCAATGACGGGTCAGCTGACATATGTACATTAGGCTACAGTGTGTCCACTCTCACAGGATTGCTGTTTGCTACAGCACAGCGTGTCTCTTCTTGCCTGATGATGACCACCAGCTTTAAGAGTGTTAAAACACACAGACACATCATAATGATTGTGTTGTGTGTAACCCCCCATGTGCCTTTTCCCTGCTAATCCTAATGAAAAGATGCCAGAAAGCCCTAAACGTGGACATTTAAAATACTGTGGATTTGCGAATTAGCAGAGTTTCCCTTTTGCATTTCAAACATATAGACATGCTCTCTCTTTCGCTCTTACACACACACACACACGCACTATAAAGCACATAAACCAATTTCGCTTGGAAAATGTTGGGAATATGCATTAAGCAAAGAGCCCCTGCTAAGAGGATTAGAGCCATACTGTACTGTGCATATAGGACACATGAGATTTACACCAGCAGGGCAGGATGATTAGGCTGCAGTACCTGCAGGTCCCTCAAGAGGTCCTCCTTGCTGTGGTTTTTACGCAGGGGCAGAGGAGGAGGTCTCAAGTTTGCATCTGAGTCTAAGAGAGAGGAGGATAGAGAGAGAGAGAGAGGGAGAGAGTGAGGGAGGAAGAGGGAGAGGGAAAAGCAATGGGTAGGGAGAGAGAGAGATAAGGACAGAGAGAGAGAGGGAGGGGGAGGTAGAGAGAAGGGAAAGGGAGAAAAGAAGAGAGGTGGGAGATAAAGGACAATGCAAGAGAAAGGAGAAAGATGGATGGAGAGAAAAAGACAGGCAGAAAGAGACAGAGAAAGAAAGAGCAAGGGAGAAGAGAAAAGAGAAAGAAACATGTGGGCAAGCAGGAGATGGAATAATAAGAGAAAGAGAGAGGGAGGGAGGGAGGGAGGAAGACAAATAGACATGCTGATTTTACACACTGGACACATAGACATGCTGTATATCAGATTTTACACACTGGACACATAGACATGCTGTATATCAGATTTTACACACTGGACACATAGACATGCTGTATATCAGATTTTACACACTGGACACATAGACATGCTGTATATCAGATTTTACACACTGGACACATAGACATGCTGATTTTACACACTGGACAAATACACATGCTGATTTTACACACTGGACAAATAGACATGCTGATTTTACACATGTTTTTTTTGGTGCTGTTAAAAAAAAATAATAAAAAAAACTGTTTTCTGTTTTGTTTTCTGCAAGGGACCAGAAAATGGTGTTTGTGGCACTAAAGGAGGATGATGTGACATCAAAGACTTCAGAGTTCACAGCACAGAGTGCACACATTCTCAAACACACACACACACACAATACACATACACACACATCCACACACACTCTTAGACACACACAGACAGTCTCAGATACACACACACACACACACACACACACTTGCATTGTCTGGATGGCATGTGATTCTTGAGCCAATCGGGCTTAGCTGACCAAAGGCAGCAGGATCAGGCTGTTACCAGGGTGACCTAGTCGCTACGGTTACCTACTTTGCTCCAGAGGGGGGTGGCTGGTCATGCGGGGCAAGGTGGACGAGTAACCATGGTGACCGGTGGAGTCAGTGCTTGAGGATGACCAGTCCTTTCCTTTACCTGATGGGGAGAAAGAAAGAAAGAAAAAAAAAAGAAAGAAAAAAAGAAAGGATTAGAGAGGAAGAGATACACTCCTGCCCCAAATACACACACATTCATCAACACACACATGCACCTCCCATACATCACACACACACACACACACACACACACACACACACACACACACACACACACACTCAAACAAACAGAGACACACACACCACACCACACAAACTACAACCTACAACAGATATCCACCCACCCTGCACATATTCACACACACCCACCCACCCACACATTTACACATACACATACACACACACATACACATACACAGACACACACACACACACACACACACACACACACACACACACACAGAACATGCTACCAAAGTCATACTCTTGCCTCAGCAACACACACACACACACTCAGTCACTCACTAGCATGTGGTTTGGCTGGCAGCTTGGGCTGTTTTTTGATTGGTCCGTTGGGTAGGGGAAGGGTTGCCGTGCCGTCGGGATGTCGGGGCTTGATGATGACTTCCTGCCGAGGAGGAACAGGCGGGGCTGGGGGGTTCTGCTGGATGTAAGGCTCCACCGCTGCCACGCGTGAGCCAAGTGTATGATGGGATACTGGCCCCTCAGTGGAGGGCTGCTGGAGACAGAGACAGAGAAAAAGAAAAAAAGAAAGAAAGAAAGAGAGAGACAAGATAATGAGGTTGTGATCTTTGTGCATCCTGAAATGCTGTGTGTGCATGTGTGCACATGTGTGTGTGAGTGTGTGTGCGTGTGTGCATGTGTATGTGCTCTTTTTGTATGTGTGAGTGTGTGTGTGTTTTTTGACACGTGTCTTTACAAGTGTTTTTACAGGCATTTTACAGGCATGTTGTGCACCATGTGCTTATTCCTGTGTGTGTGTGTGTGTGTGTGTGTGTGTGTGTGTTATTGGACACGTGCTCACAGGCAAGTTCTCCTTGTGCTGCAGGGCGGCCTTCTTCTTCCAGAGTCTCTCGCGGAGCTCAGAGATGCGCTTGTCCATGGTCACCACCTCCAGGTTGCGCTTGTTCAGAGTGTCCCTCTGTTGCTGCAGCTTAGCACTCTGCTCCTGGTTCAGACGGTTACGCAGCTGAGGGAGGAGGGATGGAGAGAGAGATGGAGGGATGGAGGGAGGAATAGAGAGAGGGGTGGAGAGAGAGGTGGAGTAAGGGATGGAGGGATGGGAGAGAGATGGAGGGAAGGAGGGATGGAGAGGGATAGAGACAGACAGATGGAGAGAGAAAGATGGATAGAGGTGGGGAGAGAGAACAATGGAGAGAGAGAGACGGTGACAGGGGTGGCAACAGAGAAAAGTCTCCATTAAAATCATGAAACACACACCAACATAGAAATATCTTACTGGGTCTTTTCTACATTTGCCACATCAACAGCAACAACATGATACAGTACATTACACAGTTTTATAAAAAGAAACTAAAAACACAAAGCGATGTATGGTCATTGACCCAATAGAAATTCCAGATGGTGTTCCAGATCACTACCAAAATTTAATCATCTGTTCCTTAGCCTAATACCCACGTTGTCCAAACATTTCATCCAAATCCGTGCAGTACTTTTCAAGTTATCAAGCAGACAAGCAGACAGACAAACTGTGACGAAAACATAACCTCCTTGGCATGAGTAAAAAGTATATATTTTTTTTTCAGTATATAAACTGGCAGGAGGTACATTTGTTGTGTGTTCTACTGTGATATTTACATATTTGGCAATGCAGAAACACTGTGCATATTTGTGGAACAGGAAATTCTGCTCAAATGGTAGAGGAAGTAGAGAAAGACAGGGAGGGATGGAGAGAGATGGGAGGAAGAGAGAGAGAGAGAATGATGAAGAAGAGAAGAAAATGGATTGATTGTGGGGAGAGTGATGGAGAGACTGTCATCCTCCTCTGACAAAATGACTAGAGGTGTCCTTGATCAGTCACAGACAGTGCTTCTCTTTGTGTGTGTGTGTGTGTGTGTATGTGTGTGTGTGCGTGTCTGTGTTCTTTGTGGTATGTGTTGTGTGTGTGTGTGTGTGTATGCTTGTGTGTGCCTGTGTGGTATATATGTGTGTGTGTGTGTGTGTGTGTGTGTGTGTGTGTGTTAGATAAAAGTATAGAGGGAGAAAACTGACGAGAGGTGCCCTTGATCAGTCACAGACCTCAAGGTGCGTAGGCAGTATTTCTGTTGTGTGTGTGTGTATGTGCATGTGTGTGAGGATGTATGTGAGCGTGTGTGTTTGTGTGTGTGTGTGTGTGTGAGGATGTATGTATGTGTGTGTGTGTGTGTGTGTGAGCGTGTGTGTGTGTGCATGCACTCCGGCCCCACCTGCAGCTCCTTGTAGAGACGCTCCAGGTCGGCAGCAGCCTGTGAACTTTGACCCTGTGCATCGGGACCGCCAGGTGCATCCACTTTGCCGCTGCGGAGCGCCTCCAGCTGCCGGCTAAGCTCCTCCACCCGTGACACGGCCACCACCAACTCTCTCTGCTTCTGCTGGAACAGCGCCGTCATCTGGTCAATCTCCTCCACTGCAGGCAGACAACAGGGCAGGGACACGGTTAAAGGTAAGCTACTGCTGCATGATGAGGCTATGTCCTACTAGAAATCTATTACATATTAGCATTTCTGTCTGATAAGGCTAACTGATGATGAGGTCAACAGGGGAAAAGCCTCTATTAGCCTTCCCTTATTTTAACTATATTATATTAGCACTTCTGTGTAATGTATCTATTTTCTACAGGTAGGATGTCTGCCTAAGCATTCTCCTATCTGAACTATATTATTTTAGCATTTCTGTTTGATGTGGCTAACTATGATCAACAGGAGAAAGTTTTACTATATTAGCATTTCTGCTAACTCTGCTAACTGTGGCTAACTATAATCTGATCTCCTCCACTGCAGGCAGAAAACAGGAGAGGGAGAATTTTATAGGTGCAATACGCAAGGACTTTAGGTTGATTCTCAAGTTTCACTCTTATGTGACTTTTCACATGTCTGTGTTTTTATTTGGGGGGGTTCTGCTCAACCTGTCTGAGGTCTGCTTGACCTGTGAGTGTGCACACATCTGCTCTCTCACTCACACACACACCATTACCCAGTTTGTTGTTGGTGAGCCATTTCTGCTCGACTGACACACATAAAGACACACACACATAAAGACACACACACACACACACACACACACACACACACACACACACCATTAACCTGTATGCTGTTGCTGAGGCGTTTCTGCTCCATCTGTCCTTGTGGAGAACATGTCTGAGTTCAGCGTTCTTCACACACACACATACACACACATACACACACATTCTCTCTCTCTCTCTCTCTCTCTCTCACACACACACACACACACACATACACATTCTCTCTCTCTCTCTCACACACACACAAACACACACACACACATTCTCTCTCTCTCTCTCTCTCTTACACACACACACACATATTCTCTCTCTCTCTCTCTCACACACACACACACAGACACACACACCATTACCCAGTTTGCTGTTGCTGAGGCGTTTCTGCTCGACCTGTCCTCGAAGAGCGCGCACGCGTCGGAGTTTACTCTCCTGGTTCTCTGCGTTCTCCCGGAGCAGACGCAGCTTCTCCTGCTCGCTCTGCTGCTGCTGCTGCTGCTGCTTCAGGAAACGCAGACGCTGCTCCTGAGAGACACACACACACACACACACACACACATGCAGGCACACACACACACACACACGCACACACACACACACACACGCAGACACATAGACACGCACACACACACACACGCAGACACACACACATACACACACACACACACGCAGACACACACGCAGACACACACACACACATACACACACACACACACACGCAGACACACATACATACACACACAGGCAGACACACACACATACACACACACACACACACATACATACATACAGATGAGTAAAAACAAGCACACAGACACACAGGTACACACACACACACATGAACAAAAACATACACACATCACACATGTACA
Organism: Tenualosa thibaudeaui; assembly: GCA_027481765.1. Classification (NCBI taxonomy): domain Eukaryota; kingdom Metazoa; phylum Chordata; class Actinopteri; order Clupeiformes; family Clupeidae; genus Tenualosa; species Tenualosa thibaudeaui. Next base: position 441,801 of record JAIFZK010000072.1, read on the forward strand.
CACAATTTATAATTGAGAAGTATAAACACAAAAATTGACAAGCACACACACACACACACACACACGCACAATCCTTCACACCCACACACACACACACACATACGCAAACACAATCCTTCACACCCACACACACAGACACACCTGTAGCAGGACTGGGTAGGGACCTCAGACGCAAATTTACTTACCTTGGAGGCCAGGAGCTGCTGTTGGGCGTTGATCTGCTGTTGTTGCCGTGACGCCATTTCCTGCAGCTCCGTCAAGGTGGCGTTCATGGTGGGTGGAGTCACCTGGTATGCATCCGTTGCCACAGTGCCACAGCAACAGTCAGGGGAAAAACACAGATAAGGAAGGTGCAGTGTGACGTTCCTTTTTGTCTCAGTCACATCTATGTATTCTTCATCTTTCCTTTTTTTATTTATGCTTTCTTCCATCTATCCATCTTTCATTTTTCCTTTCCTCCTCTTATACCCACTCTATTGTCCCTCACTAAAACTCTCCTCTCTTCCCATCTTTTGTTTATTCAGCCCATTCTCTCTCTCTTCTGATTTCTTTTTTCTTTCTCTCTGTTCTCCTTCTCTTCTCCTCTCTCTCTTACTCACTCCATTCTCCCTCTCACTCCTCCCTCCCTCTCTCATTCACCCACTCCCTTTACTATATCTAGGGTTCCTACTGTAAGCCAAACTTCAAATTCTCTGACTTTTCCATGACTTTTCCCTGACCGAAACTAAAAATTTCCATGACATTCCCTATAATTACGCAATAAGCCCCGAGAGGCCGACCTGATCTATAGCATCAGGCATGAAGCAATGGAGCGAAATGCTAGAATTCCGGTTAACAATTCCTGGCATTCCGAAACACGAGGCCAAGTGAACCTCAGTGGGCTTGTAGATCCACTTGAGTTTTAACGTTCAATAGGTTTAGGTTCCAGGTGGGGGTAAGTACCCCCCTCCCCCTACACTATGCGGTCCAACTCGTTATACAATATACTCTGTGGATTGGAAAACCACAACATCTCTAGCAGGGCTTAGAGAGAAGTTAATACTCTATAACCAAAAGGGAAGCATGGAACTAATTACATGTAGATGACATTTTGGTGTGTTGAAATTTCCATGACTATCCTGAAATTCCCTGACCTGTGGGAAACCTGTCAATCTCCTTTTTCTCCCACTCACCGCATTCTCTCTCTCTGTCACACCATTCTCTCTCTTTCTTTCTCCTACTCCCCCATTCTCTCTCTCTCTCTCTCTTTAACACCCCATTCTCTCTCTTTCTTTAACTCACCCCATTCTCCTCTCTCTCCCTCCCACTCACCCCATTCTCTCTCTCTCTCTCTCTTACTCACCCCATTCTCCATGTGTCTCTCTGTAGTGTTCTTCAAACTGTTCCTCTTTGGTACCACCTCAGGGCCTCGCTGTCCTCCTACACATTGAGAGAGACGGAGGGACAGAGAGAGAGGGAGGGACAGAGAGAGAGACGGAGGGACAGAGAGAGACGGAGGGACAGAGAGAGAGGGAGAGACAGAGAGAGAGGGAGAGACGAAGAAGTAGCACAAGAGACATCAGGAGTAAGAAAACGTGACCGAAATTTTAATCCACCCCTACTACACACACACACAAACACACACACATGGACGTACGCACACACACACACTTGCACACACTGAATCTAACTCAAGAGCCTATGAGGGTCTGCACACTTTTCTCTGTCATTCTTCTGAAAGCTTTAAAATCATCATTCCCAGACAGTGTAGATGTAGAAACACACACACACACACACACACACACACTCTTTCTCTCTCTCTCTCTAAGCTCAGGATCAGCTTAGCCAAAATGCACTGCACAGGACTGGGCTCTACTCAGGTCTACTCAAGATCCTCTCGCTGTCTTTTATAGAATATAAAACAGGCACATCAGTACTCTTACTAATCAAAACTGACTACCAACATCTTTCCTTACACAGACAATAAGGGGTCAGAACCCACAACAGCATGTTGCATGTAATTAGCCTGGTTCTACTGATGATGTTTATTGTAAAATACTGGAATAGGTTCAGATGTGACGGCACTAAACTGATGTTAGCATTTGTTTATGGTTGTAAACCTAAACAACCTGTTTCTTATAGTAACATCCTTGTTCTAAACTGATTGGTATGGGTTGCAACATGCTAGTGATTCTACTGGTTATAACAGGCTGGTTCTAATTATGATGCTATTTGTTGTAACATGCTGTAACAGGTTAAGATGTCACGGTTCTAAACCGATTTTACCGTCTTGTTTATAGTACTAAACTTGTTAACATCCTGGTTCTAAACTGATGATGACACATTTTTACTGGTTGTGATGCTATTGGTTATAACATAATGTTTCTAGTTCGGATGTGACTACTCTACTGATGTTAGCATGCTGTTTTACTATCTCAGACAAGTTAGTTATGACACAGCAGAGACATGAGTTGTTTGAGGACTCTGAACTTATCAACACAAAGAGTTTTATTACACAATGTGCTTTTTAGATCAGTAACAAATAACCATCTAAATAGAAGCTTGATGTTGAATAGAGGCCTGATGTTGAATAAAGGCCTGATGCTGAATAGAGGTCTGATCTTGAATAGAGGCCTGATGTTGAATAAAGGCCTGATGCTGAATAGAGGTCTGATCTTGAATAGAGGCCTGATGTTGAATAAAGGCCTGATGCTGAATAGAGGTCTGATCTTGAATAGAGGCCTGATGTTGAATAAAGGCCTGATGCTGAATAGAGGTCTGATCTTGAATAGAGGCCTGATGTTGAATAGAGGCCTGATGTTGAATAGAGGCCTAATGTTGAATAGAGGCCTGATGCTGAATAGAGGTCTGATCTTGGATAAAGGCCTGATGTTGGATAAAGGCCTGATGTTGAATAGAGGTCTGATCTTGGATAAAGGCCTGATGTTGGATAAAGGCCTGATGTTGAATAGAGGTCTGATCTTGGATAAAGGCCTGATGTTGAATAGAGGCCTAATGTTGTTATTCTGGACTACAGTCAGTGCCCAAAGGCATTAGCAAGATGGTTCCAGAGTGGAGAGACTCAGTTAGAGGGACTTGGGCTGTAGTCAGTCAGAGGCCCAGTCTATTGAGATCTAAGGGTGCTGGATAGGTCGATGATGGATTAATGAATGAGTAAATGAATGAATGAATGAATAAATAGATAGATGGATGGATGATAA
>JAIFZK010000072.1:450000-460000 GCA_027481765.1 Tenualosa thibaudeaui
CACACACACACACACACACACACACACACACACACACACACACACACACACACACACACACACACACACACACACACACACACACACACACACACACACACACACACACACACACACACACACACACACACACACACACACACACACACACACACACACAAGCAGTCTTTTTCTCTCCCTCTCTCCCTCCCTCTCTCTCTTTGTGTATCTTTTCTTCCATTCATTCTCTCTGTTGCGTAAAAGGCTGAACGTTTGATGAAGTGGCACTGATCCTGGCGGAGACAAAAAAGCTCCATGCAAGGAAACAAGCTTCATCAGCTAAAGCCTCTTGACCTCATTATACTAAAAAAAAAAAGTAAATGTAAAAAGAGTTCTTTAAAACCCTTGACAATAGTGTGTAGTGTTGTAGCACGTCAAAGTTTCTTTGGTTTATATATAAGTAAATATTTAAGAAATGTATTAAACTTATTAACTTAAAAATATAAAATGTTAAAAATACATAAAACAATAAAACAATAAAAACAACTTCCATAAAGCCCTTGACAATGGTGTGCAGTGTTTGTAACAGGCCAAAGCCTCTTTGGCTCACAGCTAGAAAAATAAATAAATACATAAATATATAAAATTAAAAACGTCTTTAAAGCTAGAGACAATAGTTTGCAGTGTTTGTAACAGGTCAAATCTGTTTTAGCTTACAGCTATTAAAAATAAAAAAAACTTCTTTAAAGCCCTTTTGCAATGGTGACCTGTTTCTGTAACAAATCCTCTAGAAAGGGCTAAACCAAACCTGTTTACACAAGACACCAGCAAGCTTTGTGTGCAGAGCAAGCACCTTTAAAACCACGTACCAGGAACCAACGTCACAAATACCGGATGGTATAACACACACACACACACACACACGCACACAGACAGACAGACAGACACACACACACACACATACATAACACAGCAGGTCTAAGGATTATACAGACTATGCTTTCATACTAATCTCTTCATATTAGCATTATAATTCTCTCTTGTCAATACACACACACACACACACACACACACACACACACACATCATACAAAAAGCAACTTGCAAGTCACATGAATGACATTGTTTTCCGCTACTTGTCTGTTCATGGGAAAACAGCTGATCCATGACAGCTTTGTGTACGAGTTCACAGTATGACACCATAGAGCCATTCATTGCCAGTGTTGTTTACGTGGAAAAATACATTAATTTCACTACCACAGTGACTCAAGTAATGAAGCAACAGTCAATGATGATGAAGACCTGCTTAATAGCCTAGGGCTTTCAAATGTATTTGGAAAAACAAATATTATGAAATGTTATGTAACATTAAATATTATAAAATATGAAGTAATATTATGTTGTTTGAACATCAAATATTATGTAGCATAGGTAATAACACAAAGGTAACAATTCAAAATGGGGGCCAGTACGTCAGTGCAAAAACTGTGAATGAACAATATTCCTTTATTAATCCCTAGGGTATGTGCTCACATATATTATAACCCTAGGGAATAATATAGGAATATTGTTCATTGTTCATATACATACACACACACACACACACACATATAATATATATATGTGTGTGTATATATATAGATATATATATATATATATATATATATATATATATATATATATATATGTGTGTGTGTGTGTGTGTGTGTGTGTGTGTGTGTATGTATATGAACAATGAACAATATTCCTTTATTATTCCCTATTATATATATGTGTTATTACCTATGCTACATAATATTTGATATATATATATATATATATATATATATATATATATATATATATATATATATATATATATATGTGTGTGTGTGTGTGTGTATGTGTGTGTGTGTGTGTATATATATATATATATGTGTGTGTGTGTGTATATGTGTGTGTGTGTGTATATATATATATATATATATATATATATATATATATATATACACACACACACACACATACATATCTTTATTGCTTTATTGTTTATACAGTTTCTGTATTCAAGTGGGTGCCTAACATGGTGGGTATATGGTTGTAGTGAGGTTATTTAAATAACTGTATTTTTTTTATGTTTACATGAATGTCAATATAATATATATAATCTAATATAATAAAATCACTATCACTATGAATGTGTGTTCACATACTAATCACTACATCAATGTAGACAAAATGTTGTTGTTGTTATTGTTGTGATTTGACCATCCGGCTCCTTTCAGTGCAGACAGTAGAGACTCACAGTTGGCATGGACAGACCAACAGTTGGCACTAAGGCCAGGTGATCACCATGGTGACAGAAAGGTTGGCATGTGCAGTGGAGAGACTGGCTGGGAGTGGGTCAACAAAAACCCTGCCAACCACTGATGATGTCACCAGGGTGATCAGTGTCACCATGGTAACCTTTGGGTGTCCATGGAGAGTTAGCAGCAAGAGGGTAGCCGAAGGGGACCTTATTGGGTCGTCACACATGGGATTCTATATGTCCCTAGGTGACCCATCCTCTGTTGCAGGAACATAGCCTGACCTCCGCTTGACCTCCGTGTTTACAGGAAACAATGTGTGTGTGTGTGTGTGTGTGTGCCCATTATGTTGCTGTACAAATGCTCTGGGTGAATGGAGTGTCCACGTGAGGGACCACACACACACACACACACACACACACACACACACACACACACACACACACACACACACTCAAGCTTTATTACAGCACAGTGTTACTGTTCCATCCTGTATGGTCATAGACCTATAGAATGCTTGAAAGGAGACCCAGTGGGAACAGCTCTGATGATAATAATCAAACTCGGCCAACAGATATTGTAACATTATCTCCATACACCTCTTGAAACGGTCTACTCTAATTGATATTGAAATATTATTTCTGTGCTCTTCGATAGACAAACCAAGCGGATTGCCTGTGTAACACAGACATCCAGTCACTGAGAGTATTCCCACGGTGCACAAGACTGATCCCAGTGAGCATTTCCTTCCTCTGTTTCCTCTGTTTGAAATATGGAGAGAAACAGAGGGAAAGAGGGAGAGAAAGAGATGCTGACAGAGATAGAAAGAGGGGAGGACAGAGAGAGAAAAAGAAATGGGGGGGAGATGTGTGTGTGTCTGTGTGTGTGTGAGAGAGAGAGAAATAGAAAGAGAGAGAGAGAGTGCCTTGTACAAGACCTCAACCATTAAATCTCTTTAACAAATCAATGTACAGTGATCCATTCACTATTCATCTTTTCAACTACTACAGTAATTCTGTATGGATAAGCATATCACAACACTTTAATTATTCAGATCGATCCAAACCGACTCTCTGCAGTAATACTGTGTGCATACACACACAACAACACTTTGGATGAAAGCATCTTCTAAATGTATGAATGAAGTGTAGAACTGTGACAATTAAATTGCCAGACCATGTCAATCAAACCATGCCACTACTACAGCAATTCTCTATGGAAGCATAACACAAACCTCTTAAAAATATATATATTAAAAAACAAAACAAATCAAATAAAAGAAAACCTCATCCCTCTATACTAACACAACACACAACAACAACACTGCAATTCCCAGACCGTGTCAATTGAACTGTGCCAGCGACACTCACATGTGGATCCAACAAGGCTTCTTTCAACACATGAATGTACAGCAATAAATTCACTTGAACTGCCATAGTAATTCTGTATAACAACAATGCTGAATTGCTTAAATGGTAATCAATTCAAACTGATCAACAAACAAACACCTTTTTCAATGCATCCCCATACAGTGATACTTGATGTGTGCGTACACAACATCTAGTGCAATCCAGGTCATGTCAATCAAATCATGCAAGTGACGCCCACACATTCGACATACACATGAATCCAACTGAGTCTCCACCACAGAGAGGCTGGATAAGTAAAAGCACATCGCATCCAATGTCAACAGCGTCTGTACACCTTGCATGATTTATGGAGCAGCTGCCCCATAGACGGCCAATCAAATGGGAATCCCCAGCTCGTATACGTCCATCCAGATGAGATATGAAGCATGTCGAACTGTCCATGCAGGAAGACAGAGAGAGAGAGAGAGAGAGAGAGAGAGAGAGAGAGAGAGAGGGAGAGGTGGAAACAGGAAAGGAGACATGGACAGAAACAGAGAGAGAGAGGGAGAGAAAGAGAGGCAGAGATATATAAACAGAGAGAGAAAGACAGAGAGAGAAAATGAAATGGGAGGTGGGGTAAAGAAAGAAAAGAGTGTGTGTGTGTGTGTGAGAGAGAGAGAGAGAGAGAGAGAGAGAGAGAGAGAGAGTGCCTTGTCTGTGATGATGGATGAGTGTGGCTGAAGCAGAGGCTACCAGATAGAGGAAACTGTTCTGCCTTTGACATAGTGGCTGGTGTCAGTGTGTGTGCACCAGTCCATAGCCTCAGACAGGAGGAGACTGGAGGGCGGCTGGCCACAGAGTGCTTTTTATAAAGCTATATTTCAGTCTTTAATGTACAGACTGTATGGCCACTACTCTACCCCATACTAGTTTTACAGCTGCACACTTCATTGGAAAAACACCATCATATTCATAGCACGCATATTCTACTGTTTACATTGCATTTATATAGTGTGTATATTCTATTCTATTCTTTTTAATATTCTAACATGCTATTTTATTCTATTCTGCTAAATTTCTCTTCCAACCTTCTTTCCTATTCTATGCATGGCCTCATCTGTATTCTACTCTATTCTATTCTATTTGTGACCTCATCTTTATTCCATTCTATTCTATTCTATTCTATTCTATTCTATTCTAATCCTGTCCATTTATGACATCTATCAGAACACCCCAGTGGTCTCTATCCCTTACATAAAAGCCAGTGATATGGGATATGGTTAAGTGCTCCATATGCTACTCTGTGGCGAGAGGGGTGTGTTTTTCCCTGAGACTGGGCTTTCTTAGTAGAGGTCACTGGCAGTTTGGCAACAACCACGGAAAACTCAGCGTCACCTCCCCAGATGGACTCCCATACTGTATACTGGTCCGTTTATCATTTGTCTGCACTGACAACTTTACAGTGTCGCTTGACTGTATGATAATATGATACAGCCATGCAATGAACAAGACTTGCAGTTAACTGTCTGTCTGTCTGTATGAGTTTCTTTTGGTCCCTTAGCCAGGTTACAGGCTATAGGCATTCACTTGGCCCTGATCATGGCCCAATGTGGCATGGATTTGGCTGCAAGTGTGTGTGTGTGTGTATGTGTGTGTTTGTGTGCATGTATGCGTGTGTTTATGCATGAGTGTGTGTCTGTGTGTGTGTGTGTGTGTGTGTGTGTGTGTGTGCGTGTGCTTATGTGTGTGCCAGGCTTCAACTCACTGGCTGCCATACTGCTGTGTCAGGTTTTCTCAGTATCATTTGCAAGTCAACATGTTCCAGTGCACACGCAGGTCAACCACCAGCCTCCTCTCATCTTGGGAGGGAACTAATACACAGAGTGCCTCACAAACACACAAATACAGACACACACACACACACACACACACTCTCAAGTGGAGTCAAACACACACACACAGGAGTGGGGTGTCATGCCAAATGGACACACTCCAAAGTCTCTGAAAACAATTCTTTGAAGAGATAAATTCACAATGAGCCTCTAGCAGAAAACAGCTCTCTAAATGACTACATTTACATGCACTGAATGCCTCACATACAGCAGATCTCTCTCTCAACACAGATACACTTACTATGACTCTCTCACAGCAAACACACCATGCATGTGCTTTTACTGAATGTTTTCACAAGAACCTCCCTCTAAACAAATACAGTTAGCTTCATTTTAAACTAGGGCTGGGACTTTATCACATTAATTATGATTAATTAGTTACAGAAAAAAAGTGTCAAAAATGCGTCTGAAATAATAATAATAATAATAATAATAATAATAATAATAACACATTTAATCACAATTTATTTCTGCACTCCAAATAGCACAGAATGTTCTCATTGCACGAGTTCCTGGTATACCCGTAATACTGATGCACAGAACACAACATGAGAACAACCATAGAAATCGATGAAGTTGTTGCTGGGTTCGGTGGGCAAAAATTTTACAATTTCAAACTAAATTCATCAGCTTTATAACACTGTAAAACAAGTGAAAGTTGATTGCTGAGTTGAAAGTTGAAGTTGAAAGCCAAATGTATTGTGTGACTGGGGATTATTGGACCATGTTAAGAAATACAATTACGTTGCTGTGACCGCACGCGGTATTGGTGACACTGACAGGGAATGGCATCTTAACGGAGGACTACCACCAGGCACTATGCTGAAAAGGCTGAAAAAAAACTATGCTGAAAATAAAATGTTGCCACAATTCAGTCATATACCAAAACTCATTTCAAAATTAAAAATGTTGCTTTAATTAATTAGAGTATTTTTTTTCAATCAAGTCCCACCACTACTTTAAGTCTCTCTCTAAACTGATACATTTACTGACGTTCTGTTGCTGTTTCATAAAAAGAAAATTAAATAAAAAACAGACATTTAATAAATATATGAATATTCAGGGTCTGTTTATGGGTGGTTAAGGTAATTAAAACCAATACATTCTAGAAGATCCCCTTTTCTGACTGTTTCTGGAATTTCAAATCAATTCTAGAAGACCCCCAAGGAATTCCGGAATTTTGAATCTTTCTGGTGACTATTTTAGGCCTCATCATAGGAGGATTCTCCCCCTTTAAGGTATATTCCATACTGTGTGCTTGCACACTAAAGGACCAAGTGCAGTGTGTGTGTGTGTGTGTGTGTGTGTCTATGAATAACACTGAAATGACTCCCCAGAGAGGAGAGATGAAAAGGTAATGCTGCAGTCAGAGATTTCCCTCAAGCAGAAGGGATAAAAGGAGATGTGTAGGACACACACACACACACACACACTCTCTCTCTCTCTCGCTCTCTCTCTTACCAGCCATAGGGTGCACGGTCGTTGCGTAAGTCAAGGCAGACTCACACACACACATCCACATATACACATACAGACACACCTAAACACACACACACTCTTACCAGTGCTGTTGGGTGCACGGCTGTGTTGCAGGTAGAAACAGACTCACACACACACCTACACACACACACACTCTTACCAGTGCTGTTGGGTGCACGGTCGTGTCGTATATAGAAACAGACTCACACACTCCTACACACACACTCTTACCAGTGCTGTTGGGTGCACGGTCGTGTCGTAGGTAGAAACGGACCTCTCCCCTCTGTTGGCCCCAGCGCTGCAGGACGTCCATCATGCGCTCACCCTCAGAGATGCCCCGCTCTGATGCAGAGACAAACACAACAAACATAAACAAACAAACATATCCATCCTTATTTTTGTCCACCTCACACCTTTCTTATGCTCTCTAAGAGGCTCAACATGTAACACACACACACACTCCCACACTGCTCTCTCTCCACTACTGATTACATTACAATTCTCTGTTGGGAAACTAGTTCTCATCAGTTCATCAAAATGAATCGTTCGCTCAATTTGCTCGTTTTTAGTTCTAATGTCGTGTCCTGCACACGACTCAAAGAATGACGGTGAAAAAGCCTGCGAATCACAAATGAGATGTTCTTTGATTGACTCCCTCTCCACATCTCTGCTAGGCAGCAGTGACTCTCTCCCGGTTCCTTGAACTGCACACACACACACACACACACACAGATACACTCACCGCTCCCTCTCCACATCTCTGCTAGGTAGCAGTGACTCTCCCCCGGTTCCTTGAACTGCACACACACACACACATGCAGATACACTCACCACTCCCTCTCCACATCTCTGCTAGACAGCAGTGACTCTCTCCCGGTTCCTTGAACTGCACACACACACACACACACACACACACACACACACACACACACACACACATGCAGATACACTCACCACTCCCTCTCCACATCTCTGCTAGACAGCAGTGACTCTCTCCCGGTTCCTTGAACTGCACACACACACACACACACACACACACACACACACACACACACACACACACACACACACACACACACACACACACACACACACACACACACATGCAGATACACTCACCACTCCCTCTCCACATCTCTGATAGGTAGCAGTGACTCTCCCCAGGTTCCTTGCACAGGTCCACCACGTCTCGGCACAGCGTCTCTGGGGTAAGGGGCACCTCTGTGAAATGTTTGTCATTGTTGCTGAGGTACACGGTTAAAAACATCTGCAGAAAGACACAGTCAAAGGGAGAGAGGGAGAGAGTTATTTAACATTTATTCAACTTATTTTAACATATTTAACACATTTATTTATTACATATTTTTGTGTAAATGGAATTCATTTATCTAATTTATTGTCTACTTTGTTTTCATTATCATGTTACAATGTTAATGTATTAACAATATTGGGATTTGCTGTTTATCTGTGCATGGTTTAACCCTTTAACACTTACATATTAAAATTGCAATGAAGGAGAGAGGGAGAGAGAGAGAGAGAGAGAGAGAGAGAGAGAGAGAGAGAGAGAGAGAGAGAGAGAGAGAGAGAGAGAGAGAGAGAGAGAGAGAGAGAGAGAGAGAGAGAGAGAGAGAGAGAGAGAGAGAGAGAGAGAGAGAGAGAGATACAGGGAGAACGAGAAGAGTAAGTCTCAGAAATGCAGATGTAGATGCAGCCATTTGCGTGACAAAATGTTTTTCAGAGTGAAATGGCATCTTAACTGTCATTATGCATGGCTTGTTTTCCCTGTGTTAACATCTATGAGTGTGTGTGAGTGTGTGTGTGTGTGTGTGCCTGTGGGGGTTGGCGTGTTTAGAGATGTATTTTGAATGGGATGTAATGTCCAATCCAGAATAATCCCCATTTGGATAGAGTGTCAGTGTCACAGGAATGTATCATGGCCTATATTTCAACACAATAAAGCTTGTATTCTCTCTCTCTCTCTCTCTCTCTCACACACACACACACACACACACATTTTACAAATTTTACCACAACAATTTTCCATGAATAAAAAAATGTCCAACTGTAAACGTTAAAGTCTAAAAGTCAAAACCCAATCCTTCCACACACAGACAAGAAGGAAAGGAGATATAGTAACTGTCACCTTATTAGGCCCCTGGCTAAAATGCAACACATTTCTATTCATGATTTCAGAATCAGAATCAGTATCAGTTTTATTGGTCAAGTCTACTGATTTGACTAAGGAATTTGACTTCTGTAGGTGTTAACTCTCTATATTACTCTGCATTTCATTATTTTATTTGATTCATCTGTATTTGATCTTTTGTTTCTTAATAAATTCAGTGGTTGTTTGTGAAATGACACAACAAAACTGAAAATGAAAAGAACAAAAAGAAATAATAAAAATATGAAAAATAAGGAAAGAAGAGGAAAGAATCGTGTCGCCTAATTGGTTCCCTGCTGTCAAGGAAACAGATGGTGAGTGCAGTGACGAGGGATTAAAAATATATAAATATATCTGAGGTGGAATCCATCTGTCTGAGCGGAGGACTGGAGAAGCCACAAGAAAAAAGCAAAACCAAACTCTCTCTCTCTCTCTCTCTGTGTGTGTGTGTGTGTGTGTGTGTCCATACTGGGAATTCATGGGAGAGAGACAACTAGCCGACAGAATGAGGACAACCATTTACCAGCCCTTAACACACACACACACACAGTGATGGAGAGAGATCCCAACTACAGAGAGAGGGAGAGAGAGACACACACACAGGCAAATCTGTCTTCCTATGGAGGACAGAACAGGTTGTATCTGTCCTGCAGCAAGTAGAGAAGTAGAGGATTAAACTCACTTCTCATTGACTGAGTGCAACAGCACCCCGTCATTACAAATACGCATCTACCGTCTCTTCAGCCACTCTAGGCATTCTAAATCAAGTCAAAGTCAAAGTCAAAGTCAAAGTCAAAGTCAAAGCTTTATTGTCAATACCCATCACCTCACTTCTGCCTGCGCCATTTTCAA
>JAIFZK010000072.1:467500-480000 GCA_027481765.1 Tenualosa thibaudeaui
TGGGTGTATGAGCGTAATTTTGCTGGCTTGGGCAGATATTTGTGTCTATGTGTCTTTGTATATGAACTTCTAAGTGTGTGTGTGTATGTGTGTTTGCGTGTGTGTATGCACAGACCAAGAGCATATAGGGAAGTCCATGCAGGTTTTCTGAATAAACATTCAAATTAGTTGAAAAGTGACTCAGTCTTCCGGGCCCTGTGTTTTTTCATGCGTGTGTGTGTATGTGTGTGTGTGTGAGAGAGAGAGGGAGGGAGAGACAGGTGAGTCAGCATACAAGCCCCTGTGTAAATGGACTGCATTTATGTAGCGCTTTTCTACTCCTACGAGTACTCAAAGCACTTTACATTGTATGCCTCACATTCATCCATTCACACACATGCACTCACACACCGGTGGCAGAGGCTGCCATGCAAGGTGCCAACCTGCCACCGGGAGCAATTTGGGGTTCTCTTTGGGGGACACTTAGATGGGGTCAGCCAGAGGGGGGCACGAACCTACAACCCTCCTGGTGGCCGAACGGCACCTCTACCACCTGCGCCACCATCTTCTTCTGACTCCATTGCTTTGTGCTGTTACCATGACAACGCTTCCACCAAACAGTTCTTACTCAAGAAAACAATGTTGCTTGTGTGCGATTGAACTAAAAGGGGAAGTCTTCAGTCATGTGTATGAGTAATACATTTGATTGTTTTAATGTCAGACCAGCAGTCTGGTATGGAGGTAACTGGATAATTAGGAATGGGGTATCCAATGTTACTACTACAAAGTAAAATATATTGGTGTGTATGCAAGTCCCAGAGTGGTGTGCGTGTGTGTGTGTGTGTGTGTGTGTGTGTCTTTGAGCTCCTTTGAGCTGTATAGAAATAACTCTCCTTTTGCTTTTGGTTGCCAATAGCAACAATATCAGCACTTTCCAGTGACAGCCTTGGATGAGTCAGGCTATTGTGTGTGTATGCGTGTGTGTGTGTGTGTGTGTAAGTGAATGAAAGACAGACTTTAGCTGAGAGGAGTACCAATACTGTCTCAATGAGGAAAAGTCTGAATGTGCGTATGTGTATCTCTCTCTCTCTCTCTGTGTGTTTGGATTTTTGTGTGGTGTGTGTCGCCGATTACACAGAAACAATTTGACTACCTTTGTCTCATGATCTGCATCACTGAACGGCTCACTGAACCACATTTCCCATTTTTGCATGCGTCTGTATGTGTCTGCGTGTGTGTGTGTGAGAGAGAGAGAGAGGAAGAGAGAAAGAGAAAGATGGAAAGAGCTAGAGACAGAAAGAGAGAGACAGATGATTGGAAGAACACACTGAGAGAGATGGAAAAAGAGAGAGAGAGAGAGAAAGCCATTTATATTCACCAGTTGTCTCACCTGGCTGTTGGATTTAATTTCACAGTGGAACAACCTACTCCGCCTCATTCATACGTGTGTGTGTGTGTGTGTGTGTGTTTTGTAGGACAGGAGGAGTAACCTACTCCACCTCATTTATACTTAATCCACCCCTAGTGCATCACAAAGGAGCAACCTGTTTGCCTATCTGCCTGTCATGTTTGTGTTTCGCCACATAGGAAACAACATGAGCCAGGAGATCAACGTTTAACTCCACAAAAGCAAAAGTAAAAATAATAATAATATTATCTACTGGCTGGACAAACCTCAAGTTTATCATTTCTAAGCTAAAAAATACAGTACACAAACACAGCAAAAGGAGAGGTTTGCCAAGTTGGGGCACACTCATGATATCGGCTAAATCATTTATGGGCTAATCTAGAATCAACCAGAAGATTAGCTAACACTGATGTCCTTACAAAGCCACATGTACACTCTCTAATAATGAAAGTTATGTAAGGGAAAACAGTCAACGAGGTGACCAGTTTGGTGGAAATAATGGCGAAGTGGAGACGAAGGACTAAGTTCCCTCTGGCAAAACATTATTTCCATCCCACTGGTCAACTCAAAGGCTGTTATCCCACTTATCTCCTGTTTGTATTTAGGACATCATTTAATCTATTGCTTTCTTTCATCATAGTCATAGTGCATGAACTACAGAAAACTACCTATTATAGCTACTGTTAAGGGAGGAAAGTACAGCACAAAATACTTTACTACGGTTGTTATGGTTACCATTTGGATGGCGACATGCAAATTGTAGTAGCAGCATGAAGGAGGCGTTTGTATCAGCAGTGGATTAACTGGGTAGCCTACCCACTTGACGAGTTGAGTCTACTGGGAGCTATAGCAAGAGGCTGGTGGTCCATCAGAGGCCAAGCTGATGGTTTACTGACTCACTCATCGGTTTCCCAGGGGTCTGCTAGTGGGCCTACAAGCCCCCCCCCACATGCACATATACTCCTTCTGTGTTCTCAGCAAATCAAACATACACCCCAAAACATACACATACACACTTGCTCGCAATCTACACACACACACACACACACACACACACATACACATACACACACACATAGATTAGATGTGTCTGCCAGTGGTTCAATATCGACACATCTTCGTCTTGTATTTTGCTATCTGCGAGCCTAATTGGAAGAGCTAATATATTAGCACGTGTCTATGTCTATGGCACATTTGGATTTGGATTTGTTTGTGTGTGTGACAAACTAAATGGCAATAGCATGCTTTCACAAAGGCAGCAGTAATTTTGATGGGTAGGCTGACATGTGCTAACGTCTTACCATGTGTCCAAGACAGCGGAGGTAATAAGGTGTGGCTAGGCTGCCATCCATGTGCTAATGTCTTAGCAGGTGTGCTTTGTTAGCGAGTTAGCATGTGTCCACAGCAGCAGCAACAGCAGGATTAGACAGCAGGACACAGACACACACAAACACACACACACACAATCTATCTCTCTCTCTCTCTTTCACACACACACACTCTCTTTCTTGTGTGCGCACACACACACACACACACACACTCCAACAGTGGCCATATGGTCCAGCCTCAAGTGACACTAGCAGCTCTGCACGTGTCTTACCTGTTACAATGGTTATGTCTCTCTCTCTCACACACACACACACACACATATACACACACACACACACACACACACACACACCATTGTGACCTCTTCATGCATGTACCTACATATGCAGCTCTCACACATGGTTTCACACAATACTGCACACTCTCATACACTTTTTATGAGAACTTACCACAGCACCAATACACACACACACACATACACACACACATGCTCATACAGTCACACACACAGAGAGACCAGCTTTTGACACGAGAGCAACCCTTCACTGAACACAATTAGCTCTACGCAATACACATACACACAGACACCACTTTTTGACTCCAACAAGTCATTTCACTAAACACAAGTAGCTGTTGTTTACTCAAGAAAGCCCTCTGGGGTGCCTGAGAGAGTATGAGTGTGTGTGTGTGTGTTGGGGGTGGTGAGTGTGGGTGGGTGGTTAAGTTTCTGAGTCATTGAGTGTGTGTGTGGGTGTGACTGATGACTGATCGACAACTGGGACAGACAGAGCAACAGTAGAGTCTCTACAGACCCAGACCCTCCCTCTCCCAGACCCTGACCCTCCACCCCCTGGGCTGCATGCAAGTCTTAACTGTTTACTGCTGCCCTCTGCCCTGAACCCCAGCCTGGGTTTGGACTTAGCCTGACCTCACTGTGCTCTTATCTCTACTGAGAGGAGATACTGACCTTTATTAGACAGTGTTGTATATGTGTACATGCGAGATGTGTATATGATGTATATGGTATGTATATGGTGGATATGTTATGTTATATGGGACATATTTATGATGTATATAGGCTGCTATACACCTTTATTAATTACTTTATTAATCGTCCGGGATTAATAAAGTAACTCTGCTCTACTACTCTAATCTACTTTATTAAGCATAATGCAGTAGTTTCATAGTGCCACCATTACTGCTGTTTCATAGTGTGGCAGTGCACTGAGGACATCACTGTTGATACATTGTGAAGGTTTACAGAATAACAGAATAAAACACCTAGGTGTTAACATTAAACTGCATAAGTACCTTCAGTATTCAGTGTAATGAGAGAGAGAGACAGAGGGGGGGAGAGAGGGAGAGAGACACGTATGAAGATTGGAAATCCAGAGTTGAGGAGAATAGCTTATCCTTGGCATGACAAGAAAAGACATCTCAACTCTACTGCAGCAAAGACTTGCACAGAGATGACAAGTGGGGTGAGAGATAGAGAAAAAAAGAAAACAAGAGAGAAACAGAGCCAGAGAGAGAGAGAGAGAGAGAGAGAAAGGGTCTGAGGAAAAACCAAAGGGATGGTTGCTGTGCTGCATGAGGTCTGCTGTTTGCCATGGTTGCCGTGGTTACTGTTGCTGCAGCCGTTGAAGATAAACGCTGTGCCTTGAGATTTCAGCAGAAGAAACTCAGACCCAACGGAGACAGAAAAAAACCTTCATTCATCTCCTGCTGCTTCACTGGTCCGCCCCTTACATCCTTTATCTCATTCCCTCTCTCTTTCTCTCTGTTTCATTCTTTATCTCATTCTCTCTTTCTCTCTGTTTCATTCTTTGCCATGCTCTCTTTTTCTATCTCATTCTCTCTTCATTTATCTCATTCTCTCTTCTTTTATCTCATTCTCTCTCTCTTTCCCTGTCTCTCTTCCTTCATCACTTGCTTCCTATCTCTCTCCTTCCTACTCTTTCACTCCCCATCTTTCCTTTCTTTATCATAGATTCCCTTCCACTGTCTGCCTGTATGTTTTTTTTCCTTTTTTTCCATCACTTGCCCTCTCTCTCTCTCCTACTCTCTCTCACTCCCCATCTTTTTTCCCTTACTTACCACTCCCCATCTTTTTTCTTCTTTTCTTTTATTTCTTGCTCATCTTATTTAACTTTCTTTCTTTCTTTCTCTCTCTCTTGACTTGGCTTGATCATCTATGCATTAGATCATGATGATGAAGATGATGATTATGATGATGATGCATAATCCAAATGGTGTCAAGGGAATTACGTAGGAAATTCCAGAGCATGCCAGACAGTAACTGCATGGTGTTTAATTTTAAAGACGGATTCCCATAGTCTCTAGATGATAACTTGTAATCCACATAATGACAAAGGTATGGAATTCTAGGGAATGTCAGATAAGACTTTAATGGCTTGATTAGGGCCAGCTCAGGGCCACATCAGGGCTGGAGGGAGCAAAGCTGCTGAAAAGCTTTCACTGTGGCGATTGATGGGCGCTGACAGCTGGACAGCTGAACTGGCACATGCCACTAGAGGGGAAGTCCAAACAATCGGTGTGTTTGTGTGTGTGTAGTCCATAAGGGAGCCCACAACAAAAGCCCTAGGGGTACGAGTTCCTATTCTAACTCCCCGTAGGGAACTTCTTTCTTCTCTTTTTGACCACTTCCATTGTGAGTTATTTGCGAGTTAATTCTCTGCGTGCTTATTCTATTCCAGGAAGTACAGCAGATGCAATTCACAGTGAGCAAAAAGCCCTGTGGACTGAACCGCGGTAGACTCGCTGTTAAAACAGCTGACATAATGGTCTAACCCACGGTGGGAAAGCTATTCCGACAGTTAGTCTGTCTACTGACTACAAACATCAGCTGACACAAATTCTAGAAGACACAGAATTCGTTTCACCGAAAACTCACGCTCAGAGGATGCTAGAATATTAAACAGGACTCATCGTCATGACGAATGTTCTCTACAGTATGAACACCAGAACATTTATCAGATGCCACGACATGTGGAACGCTTAGCAAATAACTCTTGCTCTCCCACCGCTGCCTGTTCAGTCACGAAAACGCAGCTCCCTTGCCTCGTCGACTTGATGGTAGCCTACTGGCAATGACTCATAATCTATTCTTTAAAATAAATGAGGGGGTGAGATCCTTCATACTGATGAACTCAGTCAAGTAACAAAAGAGAAACGGAATATTAGACGTCGACATGCAATTTGTTAACGCGTGAACTATGTTGTTAATGTTTGTTAACAGGCTGTTTTAAACAGGGCTTCTTGTTTTGTGATGCAGCAGCGAAACGGGTTACAATTGCATAGCCTACACACGGGAAATATGTCTGTGTGTGTGAATGGTCTGCAATAAGACGTGTCATCCACACTGAAGTGGAGAGGAAAGTTACAAAAGATAGCTTACACGAGCTGATAGGTTTTGCGTGGAATCGAATCAAAACAGCTTCAGATACATGTACAGATACAAGTGCATACATGCACTTCAACACTGCAAATGAACCGTGAGAAATTATGTTTTCATAGTGTTCATCTTTTTTACATTAACAGAACTGTTGTTGGTGGGCTATGTCAAATATAACGGCAAGAACAACAAAAACGCTCAACATAGCTCACATATAGAATACACATACACAAAGAAAGCGAGTGTGTGCTCTACGTCTTTTAACTGAAATGACCTACGAATCTGTGGCATCCAGGTTATGGATGTCAACATTCACACTGATGGGTTTAAGTTACAAATAAAAAGAAACAGCGTGTTAGAAGACGGCATGCAAACGCCAACACCAAACAGCCTTACGTTTTAAAATGACATACTTGTACATACAATGCATGCACGTGCACATGTCCAGCTGACAGGTGTGCAGGGGAGGCTTAATAACGTGGAAACAATAAAGTATTCCTCCAAACTCTCCTGAAATTCCTCATCACGTTTAGATGCCGTTTTTTACGCTAAGCAGCTTACGACGAGAACGACAACCACAGGCGATAGAGGGAGAGAGGGAGACACGCTTGTCCGCGTCCGCACGTGCTTTCTGGGAATTATAAACCTACGATGACCCGGCAGAACAACGCAGGCCACTGTCACAGCGGCCGACAAAACCACTCCCAGGAGCCTCATCTGGTGGGGATTTTCAAGCTCCTGCCAGTTAATATGTGAATCTGAAGTGAGCACTACATGAAGAACATGCTGGTTTATTCGTCTGTCTGTTTATTTGTTTGTGGATTGTTTTTGTTTATAAGAAGCCGTGCACACAGTGTTGCTTTATCCTAGATTTTAAAAAGATGCTAACTAGCAGTCAAACCCAAAGTGGGAAAAAAAAACATGACTTGTAACAGTCATGGATCGCAGTCAGATAAACAAATAACCTGCAGCATTGCGGGAGCTAAGCAGGTTAGGGCTTGGTTAGTTAATAGAATGGAAGATTTTCTGGGAGTGCTAAGTTGTTGCTGGTGGTTAGGTGGTGTTGGTGGGGTGCCTAGAAATTTTGGAAATTGGCTGCACCCCGGACCAGTGTGCCTATACTCACCAAGTGCTCACCTACGATAAACAAAAACCCAGTCCATTGGAGAGGCTAAGCAGATGAGGGTTTGGTTACTTGTCGGATGGATGTTATTGTTGCTGGAAGTTAGCTAGTGTTAGTGAGGTGCTAGTGGGGCTCATGTAGGCTACAGTAACTTTTCCCCAGTGCAGTGCCAAGCTCACTCTGCTTTCGAGTACTTCAGGGTGACATTAAACCAAGGGCTCCCTGGTGTCCTGGCTAAATTCTCAGACTGCTTAATTTTAGGATTTTCGGATTTCATTAGTATTCCATGGTCCTGTCTTGCACACACTGAGCTTTGTTATGTGGGACTTCCTTGCACTGCTCCTAACTCCTAACCCATAATGCCTTTTCCTGGATTTAGCATAACAAGCAGCACTAAGCACGGTGCCAGGGCTTATGTCTAAGGGGTGCTGCACCATGATGCAGGCTCTCCATCTCCATGGCAACATTTTTTAACACTGTTACCAAGGATACCTACCCTGACTCCAAATCAAGTTTGAGCCAAAAGCAACCGTCAACAGCAACAAATTCCTGTCCAGTTGAAACAAACAGACTTATATCACTATGAAATTAAAGCAAATAAATTTAATCAAAAAATAAAAAAACAAAGACATTTCTATGCATATGAAACCTACTACCTCCTGTCAAAAAGAAGACAGACAATGAGCTCTTTAAGAACTTTTTGGGGCCCTTTGGGGGGTTTTCTGTGTGTGAGACACTACCTAGATGGGGCGGTGGTAGCGTAGCGGTTAAGGAACCTGGCTAGCATGCAAGTAGCCTGAAAAGTTGTGGGTTTGAATCCCACTAGTGTGCCCCTGAGGCTATGAACAAGACTCAATAAAATATAACAGCATAATAGCAAGAACCATAACCCATGAATAAAATCAATCAATCTATCCATTTAGATAGGCTAGAAGACTATATCTTCAAATGTGATTTCAAACCTCTCATTTTATTTTCTCATTTATTATCTCATTTTCTGTATTTTTGTGTTCTTATCAAATGGATGTACACAGTATGGCACACTGTAAGTCCCAAAAGGATGCAGCTGCTCAGTGAATAAATACAAACGTAAATGGAACTGCACTACCCCACAGTGCTGTTGGAAGACACTGTAGTTCCCCTCAGTAGCTCCACTAAGACACTGAGACTCTGAGCACCGTCCCTGCCTGTGGGCTTTGTTTGTGCCTCATCAGCACCCATAGTTTTTGACTAGCAGTTTTTGTGTGTGTGTGTGTGCTTCCCTGTTTGCTTGCTTGGTAGCTTGTTTGTTTGTTTGTTATTGCTTTGTTGTTGTTTTTTTGTTGTTGTTGTTTGTTTCCAGGGAGCGGTTTTAACTGCACAATCAATGTATTGAACAAGGCCATTCATCTTATAAGGTTTACTGTGTTGCATGAAGCCACATCATGCTGTGTGAAACTCTGACGTGACAGAAATACTCCAGCGGCCTAGAGAACTACAGGATACAGCGGTCTAAGGATAACCTCTAAATTATATGTTATCTGCTGGTTCTTCCTATTTATGTGGACATCATTTCATTTCTCTAGTGAAAACAATGTTGTATCAAAAGACATCCAAAGCAACCCAGGCAGAAGACACAAGCGCATCATTTAGATACTGATGTCTTTCACTTTCTCAGTCAGGACATGGAGATGTGCTAAGCCTGTCATTTGTTCACAGCTAACAACTGGAACCAGCTCACGCCTGCGATTACACACAGAGTCCTCTCTACAGCCTCTAGGCTTTTCCCAAGACCCACACAATGCCTCTCGAAAGCACAACCTGCAGTGGAGTGGCGCTTGGCTGGCACTGGTTCAAAGACTGTATTAGGCTGGGAATGGGAATTAGGGCTTTATTAGAGCTTGTTAGCTGTGTGTGTGTGTGTGTGTGTGTGTGTGTGTGAGAGAGAGAGAGAGATAGAGGGAGAGAGAGAGAGAGAAAGAGAGAGAATCTACGTGTCTGTATGTGTATTTGAGAGAGAGAGAGAGAGAGAGAATGTGTGTGTGTGTGAGAGAGAAAGAGAGAGAGAGAGAACAAATCTACGTGTTTGTCTGTGTATTTAAGAGAGAGAGAGAGAGAGAGAGAGAATGTGTGTGTGTGTGTGCGTATGAGTGAGTCAGACCCTGTCTTTGTCCAGAGAGAAGAAACAGAGGACAGTGCACTAGAGGGGCGAGTGTGATTGTGATTGAGTCTAATTTTATCACCCGCCCCAACCAACCAACCAACTAACTAATTATAGAAAGGCATTGTGTGTGTGTGTGTGTGTGAGAGAGAGAGAGAGAGAGAGAAAGAGAGTCTGTGTGTGTTGGCATTTTGGCACTACAGTCTATTTGTGTGTATGTGTGAATGTGTTTGCCTAAAAGAGCTCTACAATACCTACTTACTGTGTGTGTGTGTGTGTGTGTGTGTGTGTGTGTGTGTGTGTGTGTGAAAGAAAAGAAGGAAAGAAAGAGTCTGATTGACTTTGTGTGTGTGTGTGTGTGTGTGTATGTGCACGTCAGTGTGTGTCTCTGTGTGCCTAAGAGAGAGAGAGAGAGCACCACAACACCGTCCTGGGTTTAAAAACAGCCTGGCCGTCATCTGCTAGGCCCCTGGTCATTGTGTGTCTGACACAAAGCAGCCCTCTTTCAGGACAAAAAACACACCACTCCATCCATACATTGCTGTGTGTGTTTGTGTGTGTGTGTGTGTTGCTGCCTACTGCCTTGGATGTGTGTGTGTGTGTGTATGTATTTGTGTATGTGTGTGTGTATGTATGTGTGTGTGTATGTTGCTGCCTACTGCCTGTGTGTACGCGCGTGTGTGTGTCTGCCTAGTGCAGAGGAATCTCTCTTTCCCAGCATTCATTGGTTCCCACTCTCATAAGGGCCTGAGTGCCTGTGTTTACATGTTTATATTTAAACAGCCTGAGAAGGAACACAATATACACACTCCTCTGGTGGAGATGACAATGTATGTGTGTGTCTAAGAGAGAGACACTGTGTGGGTTGGTGTGGCGGAGAGAGAGAGAGAGAGTTTGTGTGTGTGTGAGAGAGAGAGTGTCAGTCTGTGAGTAAGTGTGTGTGTGTGTGTCACATCAAACTCTGGTGGCGATGGGTTGTAAATGGCCACTGGGAAAGTACAGAGTACAGAGTTCATCACATCATATAAATGGTCTGAGCATTGCTGGGATTAAATGACAGGCCTTAACATCCTCTATCTCTCTCTATTTGTGTGTGTGTGTTGTGACAGGCTACAGTCAGTGTCTAACAGACAAATGGTTAGAAACATTTATCTGTTGAGCAGAAGCTGCTGGATGGGCATTAAAAAAAATAAATATAAACCTTATGACCCTGAAAACCCATAAGTCAAGCCCGTTCAGGGTTATGTCAGAGAAATGACTGGATGCGACATGATGGAAGACATAAATTGTTTACAATCAATAACAACAAGCACGACGTAAAATACATAAAGCGTCTTTGAGGGCCACCGTGAACAGCAGTCTAGCCCTGCCTTTAGAAGCCCGCATAGCACAGCGTTCCAACATCCCATATGTTCCCCCTGTTATGGCAACACCGATGACGTTAAGTCAACATTGGACGTGGCAAGCACATTTCAAGTCAGCCTTTGAGTCGTCACTAAAACGAAGGTCGGGAAATGCCGGGTGAATGTGGCAAAGCCTTCCTCGAGGAAGACAGACTCGTCACGTCGTGTGGCTATATTATTCAGGGCCATCATTCGACATCACTGCATTTAAGCGAGGCCTAATGAATGTCTTTTCACGGACTGAAGGACACAACCCGAGGGTGTTCTGTGGAATATTAAGGTTGTCTCCCCAGCGATAAAAGGACAGCTCACAAACATTACTGCCACATGGCTAGCCTACATAATGTCATATATTCTGTATAGGCACCGTCTTGACTTTGTACGCACGCAACCAGGCCAGCAGCCCATTATCCAATCACCGCCTGACCGTGTCGTTTCAGGACAATTGAATCGGGTGAGGTGAACTGTGCGGCATACTGCTGCGCTCATCAAAACGCTGTCAAACACACACACACACACAGAGAGAGAGAGAGAGAGAAGAAACTGACTTAACGAGGCACAGGGATAATGAAGACCGTAAATCTAGCGAGCGAAACGGTCGCCCTTTACCATAAATGTAAGAACACCTTCCCCTTCACCACATATATCTTAAAGGGCAAACTCCGTCCTGCTGTATCGTCCATCGCGTTAGCACACATGATTTAATGGCTTAATCGGCTTGCCATTTGTTGCGCCATCTAATTCCAAACCCAGAGACCGGTTCAAGCTTCTTTATCCTCTATGAGTAGAGCTCGTAGCCATGCAGGCTATGGGGGGCTGGTAAAGACTGCATGGGGATGGGTGGATGGAATGACTGCTACTACCACCACCCTCCGCTCCGGATAGCGTCTGCCCTTGTCAGGTTTGAGCGATGAGACAGAGATGTGATTAGGAGTTTGATTTGATTACAAAAAGACCCATGATGCCACGAAGTCAAAGGCAATCTGGCTGCATGTAATTCAATTGGAAGGGCATCGAGCCGAGGCTTCCTCCTAAGAAAAGATATGCGCTGCCTTTGAATCTATATCCTGTATAATCGTGGGGTTGTGTATGTGTTTGTGTATGTGTGTGGCATCTCGTCAACCTTTCACATTCTCATGCAGTCCAGCACGGTGTTATGCGTGCTGCCCTCCTCGCCGCCAACGAGACACCACATCAAGCACACGCGCGACCATCGTCGTCGTCAATGAACATACACATTAAATCCCATAAACCTCACGAACAACAACTCTGCACACAGCAAATTTAGTGTCGGCGTTTAAAGACAGAGGGTTATAAGCAACGTGAAGACTGTTACGGTTACTCACCGGCATCATATTGGCTTCGTATCTCATGTAGGAAGGACTATGCCAATTTCTTGAAATGTTCTATTTCCGTTATTGACAGAGGATATTCTCCGTAATCCTTTTAAGTCCAACAGATCAAAAACGCAGTCCCAGGTTGCAGTTATCGACTTTTCTTCAGCCGAAGCCGATTGTCTGCATAGCAACCTAGCCCAATAACGCTTCTTTGCCTATCAGTATACAGATCCGGAGATGGTCTCCAACGTTGTTGCTTAACTTCCAGTACTCGGATAATTGTTCCTCGTCACCGAAAACCTGTTGCGGTTTCCCACTCGACATTCACTCGAAATAAGTTTATCGTTTGCGCAACTGGCATCCGTT
>JAIFZK010000072.1:485000-525000 GCA_027481765.1 Tenualosa thibaudeaui
AAAAACAAACGCACAGAGCCCAGACGGATTTTCCATGACATACTGGCTTATGTTCTTTGGAATACTTAGAAAACAGCTTTATAGCTTCATAGACACACACTAACCTATACACACAAAATTAAACCATCTCTCTCACAAACACACACACATATAAAAGAAGAAAATTACGTGATGAAAGTAGGACAATATTTGACTATAGTTCTAGAGGTTTTGATTGCAGTAATGGTTATATGTGTTCTATTGCCCTCTGCTGGTGGTAGCACAAAACTACACAAACCTCACAGCATAAAGAACTGCAGTAGAACACTGTCTATGGTCACTGCTGACATATAAAATAGCAAACATGCTGCATGTGAACGCTTAGATGTTGCTGTGATAACTTTTCAATTCAGTGCAGTTTATTGCCATAATGCAGAGCAGAGCCAGTACAATAAAGCATTAGTGTCAGTAAAGGCAGCATAATAAGAGTAGATGAAAATAGCCTACAAGGCAACATAAAACAGGAACAGACAGTTTAGTCCAAGGTAACAATGGTAGATAAATGGGCATTGTTGAATAATAAGGCCTGTCAATAAACATTAACACACTATTATAGTTTTCAATTTTTCAATCAACTTTTACACAAAAAATAATTCTTGGTTATATTCAAATGACAAATAAGGCATTTGCAAACAGATAAGGCAAATTAAAGGGGTTGGAGGGGTGTTGGCACAGCTGGCTAAGGCATCCATACCATAAACCTGGTGGGGACTGGTTATTTCCGACCTGAGGTTGAGGTCCTTTCACAATCCCTCTCCATCTCTCTCTCTCCCACATCTGGTACTATCTAATTAAAGTGCCCCCCCACACACATACACACTGCAATGATAGACTTAAAGTTACATAATGATGCCTCACCAGTAGATCCTTTCTCCCTCTCATGTAATGTGTGTGAACAGTGTGTGACAATGACTTTGTGCCCTGTTTACACACACATTTCAATGGAAAACAAGGACATTTTGAAATGATCCTAAACCTTAGATTGATAGTGTACATTAATTAGATTGATAGAATACATTAATTAGATCGATAGTATACATTAATTTGTCAACAGACAAATGAAGTTCGTAGCACCCTTCAAGGAGAACTCCAGCATGTTTCAATTTAGAGCAGATAAATAGAGTAAATTAACCAAGGCTCCATAGGGGGAGCTGAGAGAGTTTTTAATGAATCATTCAAAGAGTGATTAAGAAGCCCGTACATTAACCTAAAATTCTTGCATAGTGTACCTTTAACTGATATAAGAATGTTTCAACCCTGAGCAGACAGGAATGAAAAACGCTAACATCAAAGTTGCAATGAGCTGGAGCTCACCTTTAATCTGATGTAATTACCGCTAATCCGTAGATTAACTGCTGATGCATCAGGAGTCCAATGATTTCTCCATGACAGTTACTGAAGAGCTGGACTCTGCTTGTTTTAATTTTTGATTGACAGATTCTGCCTTGGCTGCCTCACCTTCCATGTCCACACTGTCATACAGAGAACTTCTCCATTCTAAAGGTGCCAAAGAACTGATTCCGGAACTTTCACTGTTAATTGACGTCACAGAGCTCCTGCGACATGTGGCCTGGGATGGTAGTGATGAGTGAGTACCATATGCAGATGTGTCCTCTGTGAGGATGTCTGATCTGTTATCACAACTCACTGGAAAACAAAAAGATACAGAGATTAGGGGTCTGGCATTTGATTGACTTAAAGGTGACATAGGATGGACGAATGGAACACTGAACCTTGTACTCTGATGTCACAACAGAAAGCATATAACTCAAAAATAAGATCACATTTTACATGGGGAATTACAGCTCCCCTTGTAATAACCATGGGTACAACATAGCTGATTTTCTAGCAGTGGGACTTTGCTCTGATTCACCTGTTTTTTTTGTTTTTTTTTTTTATCGGCTATTTCTACGTTCAAGATTTACATATGATGGAGGGCACATTCAGGTCATTCTGTGTTAAGCAAACTAATTTTGAAGGATTTTTTCCGCTCAACCCCCACAGAATTGGCTGATTCTCGGATAAATTGAAAAAATGTGTTTATAGGCAACACTTTTCCCAGGGGGCTCATTAATATTGAAACCTTTACAAAACAAACCCATGTTCAGGGTATCAGCATTTCACAGGTGTGACAGATTGTAAGCTTCTGATAGATTGCAGACACAGATTAGTACCTGGACTGCTTGCATACAAAAGCCTGTGCTTGAATCTCAAATAGTTTTGGTGATATTATAGCCTGAATTTGCCAAGAGGAAGAGGGGGTGGGTGCATTCTAAGGCATCATTTTTATAGAAATATTTGAGATTGTGAGTTATAATTTTTCACACTTTCCTTTTGAGGTGTGTGGGCACATAATATTTGAGGATCAGTCAATTCTGAAGGGGTCGAGTGGGAGTCATTGGTCTATTAAACATGGAATGACCCATTCATGTTTGATATATCTATTACAGCAACAAATACTAACTCAGTACAATGGGACCCAGTCTCAATGCTATAATACCTACTGTTTAACTGGCATTTGTGGGCATTTGTTCAACTGAGATGTATGTGTATAATGATGATATATTGTGTATATATAATGTTATAAAAGTGTTTCTAGTTCATAATAGACTAGTTACTAGTTACTCACTGTCAGGGGGGGTCTGTATGCTTCCCTCCAGGTCCAGCTCCTCCATTCGCTCTACCAGACATTCAGTCATCTTGTCCATCTTCATTTTCTGATCATCTGCATTCCACCAATTAAACACACCTGTTCCCAGAATTATATGCAAGTAAATTAGCCGTGTCTCAAGTTCTTTACACTGTTATTAATACAGTATGTATTCAGCAATTAATTTGATTAATTTTCTGTAATCTTATTTCGGTGCGTTTTTAAGGTGTATAATAAATGTCTGAAATGACATCCAGTGTAAAAATAAACATGTTGACATTTGTATCTTTTGTACTACAAAAGCTCATTGCAACTTACGCTGAAGGAGTGTAAGTTCTCTCTCTTCCACATATCTCCTAGTTTCTTGTGTTTCTTCTGGTCTCATTCTGTCAGTCTCAAAGTATCGGCCACCATTTCTTACCACCATGTCTTCTATCTTCTCCAGCAGCTCTATCACCTGTGTGTCATCAGTCTTGTCCTCATTATTGAGCACATGATATCTGTTCCCACATTTCTCTATGATCCATTTCAGGGCTTTTCCTTCACTCTCTATGTGCTGCTCAATGGTTGTGTCTCCCAGCCAGTCTCCATATGTGAACAGGACCATAGTGTGACTCCGGAGATCTTCACAGACAAGTCTCAAGTGTTCCTCCATATTTTTTCTTTGTTGCTCTGTGACAGAATAGACTGCACCAATGACAAGTAGAATAGCATGTGGTCCTGACGGACACAGAGACACACTGTGGAGGATCTCCTTCCTAGTGAGATCAGGAGTGTCTTTGCCTGAATGATTCATCCACCATCCTGGAGTGTCGACTACAGTGACCAGTCTGCCTTCTACTTCTCCCTGTCTCTTCACACACTGAGCTGTTTTTGTCTCCAGGTCAGTTGTTATTCTCTTCAGGTCAAACTCCTCTCTGCCGAGGATGGTGTTTACTGATGAACTCTTCCCAGCATTGCTGTATCCCAGTAGCAAAATCCTCACCTCTGAGAGATGTGGACTATCACCTGCATTGACAAACAGTAATTAATGTAATTAATATCTTTCAGTGATGACTCATTCAGTATCAAGCCTGGTTGAGAAGCACAAGACCATCAGATATTGTCTTAAACTGAAGGTGGCATTTTGGCATGGATCTAATAACACATCACCCCTTTCCCTCAGACTTCTTTCTTCCATAACAAAACAAAAATAGGTTTATAATTATGATCAAAGGTGTGTGCTAATGTTAATCTTAATCTAATCAGATTAACCATATTCTAATTTAGCATTGTACATGTTCTTTCTTTGCAACACCATATCTACCAGCTTGTTAACAATGGTAGCCAGTGAAACGTCAGTCATAGTGCAACTTTTTCCCCAGGGTTTCTGTAAATCAATTATCAATCAACAATTATAAAGTATTGAATTGTGATGATATTATTTTTAGGTTATTTTCCACTTACCCACTGAAGACCTTAAAGGTGATCTCTGCCTGTAGACACGCATCTGTCTGTCCTTTCCTCTCTGCATCTGTTGTTTTTTTCTCTTCTTCATTACCCTCTGACTCTTTCTGTTCATTGCATAATGATGGCCATCATTTCCTACAACAAGCTCTTCAGTCTTCTCCAACAGCTGTGTAACCTGATCATCAGTCCTACAATTATTATTGAGAACATGATATCTGTTCCCACATTTCTCTACCAGATATCTCAGGTGTTCTTCACTCTCAATGTACTGTTCAATGCTTGTGTCTCCCAGCCAGTCTCCACAGGTGAACAACACCATAGTGTGACTCCAGACTCTGTCACTGATAAACTCCAGATGTTCTTGGATGTTTCTTATGTCATTCTGTCCATATAAATCACCTACTTTTATCAGCACTAAGAGAATGTGAGGTCCAGGTGGACAGAGACACACACTGTACACATTCTCCTCCTTAGTAATTTCACAGGATGATTTGAGGTTCCAACCCTTCCACCATCCTGGAGCCTCGACTACAGTGATGTGTTTGTCTGCTACTTCTCCCTGTCTCTTCACACACTGAGCTGTTCTTCTCTTCAGGTCAAACTCCTCTCTGCCCAGGATGGTGTTTCCTGATGAACTCTTTCCAGATCCTCTGTGTCCCAGCAGCACAAGTCTGACCTCTGATATGGGAGGTGATTTGTCTGAAAAATATAGAATGATGTAAATACACATGAGAAGGTGCCATTGCTCTTCCTTTTCACCATTAAACTCTTCCCACCAGAGATTGGGAGAAGTTAGACTTCATACAAACACAAACATACAGTGACACACACACAAACACACACACTTTTGGTACAATGCCAAAAATGCATGCTGGTAGGAAACTAAGATTTGCCTTTTGTCCCTCTGTTTAGAAATCTGGCTTGATGTTAAGAAGCACAATACCATCAGATATTACCTTAACCTGAAGACAACATTTTACCCCCAGACATGGATCTAATAACACATCACCTTTTTTCCCTCAGACGTCTTCTTTCTTCCATAACAGAACAAAAATAGGATTATGATTATGATCAAGGGTGTGTGCTAATGTTAATGTTAATCTTAATCTAATCAGATTAACCATAACCTAGGTTAATATTGTACATTTTGTTTCTTTGCAACAGCATATCCACCTGCTTGTTAACAATAGTGGAAAGTGAAAACTCAGTCTTAATGCAATTTTTTCCCCACATCCACAGGCAGCACAATGAGACATAAACAGACACTGAAGTGTGTTACTTGGTGCCATGCTTAAGAGTTTATATTTATGAATAGATTTGAATATGAATTCAGTGCATAAAAGTGAAAAGAAAAAGTTGCCACTTTCTCCTCAAACTGTCCAGTCTATTAGTCATGAACACAACTAACATCTCAGAGTGTTGCTGAGTTTTAAGCTCTGATATTTTTATACTTGCACTAGAAGTCTGTGTAATCTGTTTAATGTGGACAGAATCACTTTGTTTGTTTTGAGGTCTTCCCAGAGGTGAAAATGAATATAAACTCAAATGATTTAGTGTGTAGGCCTACTGAAGTGAAAGCTCAATGCTGAGCATTATTTTGTAAAGGTTCAACTTCAGCTATTTACATGTTGCTGATATTTAACCCATTAGTACATACACAGAAAACCATTCATTATGTGGGATGACTATACAAAGGTTTCTGTAAATCAGTAATCAATCAACAATGATAAAGTATTGAATTGTGATGATATTATTGTTGGGTAATTTTCCACTTACCCACTGAAAACCTTAAAGTTGCTCTCTGCCTGTAGACACGCATCTGTCTGTCCTCTGCTCTCTGCATCTGTTGTTTTTTTCTCTCCTCCATCTCCTTCTGTCTCTTTCTGTCCATCACATAATGATGGCCATTATTTCCTGCAACAAGCTCTTCAATCTTCTCCAACAGCTGTGTGACCTGATCATCAGTCCTACTATTATTATTGAGGACATGATATCTGTTCCCACATTTCTCTACCAGATATCTGAGGTGTTCTTCACTCTCAATGTACTGTTCAATGCTTATGTCTCCCAGCCAGTCTCTAAAGGTGAATATCACCATAGTTTTACTCCAGAAATTCCCACTGAAAGCTTTCAAATATTTTTGTACTACTTGTCTGTAGAAAGGACTGAAACAATCATCTACAGAAATGAGCAGTAAGAGAGCATGTGGTCCAGGATCACACAGGGACAAACTGAGAGGAGCTTCATTGTTCCAGAACCAGCCTGGAGTGGTAACCACAGTGACCTGCCTTCCTGCTACCTCCGCCTGTCTCCTCTCACACTTCGACGTAGAGCACAACTCAAACACATCTTTGCCCAGGATTGTGTTCCCTGTTGAAGATTTGCCTGCATACTTGAATCCCAGCAGTACTATCTTCAGGGAGGGCTGATGCATGTGGCCTACATGGGGAAATGGGAAGAAATATGAATGTGTGGTAACACTTTAGATTTTGGTACACATATTCACCATTAATTAGCAGCTCATTACCATGCAGATTAATAACATACTAGCCATTTGTTAGTCATTACAAGTCACTTATTAATACCTTATACTACATGAGCTTATTCTACCCATAGTAGACCATTAACTAGATTTTTCCAATATACTCTAATTACGAATTACTAGTTATTCATTGTAAGTAAACCAGTTGTTGTATATGAATTATGATCTCAATATGCTTTGCTTGCATTAAGGGGTATACAAAGGGGTAATACAACAGGAACAGTGCAGTTTTTACAATAACAATGCAAACTACATTGATGTAAAGGTATAATGAAATGCTGAATATTTGAAGTAAATGTGTAATAACTGAAATTATAAAGTTCAGGATTTACTTATTGTAAAGTAATGAATCTGTCATTACCCCAGCATGGTGGTGTTGTAAAGAGGTGTGAATGTTGGTAAGTACATGGTTACTATCAAATGTTATGACATAACAACAAAGTGATGAAATCAACTAACCAAGTCATTGTAGTAGTTAGATGGTAAAAGACATATTGTTCCCACTATTGTTTTTCCTACTTCTCAGCTGTGGTGACATATCCATCAAGTATCTGCCTTATTAGTGATGTTTTTGTGTACTTACCTTGAAATAAATGAGGTAGTTTTAAGGAAACTACACAGTATCAGAGCTGTTAAATGCATAATCACCTATTTCCATTCAGTTACTTCGTTATTACCATCTGCTATGTGAAACAGGCTACCATGTGCTGAAATTATTGAATATAACAGACAAATATCTGGACTGCAGAACTTTTATTAGCTTTTTTTTTATAAACACAACACAACATTTGTTTCAAACAATATGTCATTTTACCATCTAAGCACTACAATGACTTTGTTAGTTGCTTTTATCACTGTGTTGTTATGTCATAATATTTGATAGTAACCATGTACTTACCAACATTTTACACCATCATAAGACCGCTATGCTGGTGTAACTACAGACATATTACTACACAAATAAGTAAATCCTGAGCTTTATAATTTCAGTAATTACACATTTACTCCACATAATTAACATTTTATTATACATTTAAATCAAAGCAGTTTGCATTGTTATTATCTGGAAAATGTGGTTAAAACTTATTGTTATAATGAAATTATGTATATATTACCATAACATTACCCTCTTATTACCGATCTGTAAAGTGTTACCGTGTTGACAAATTAGTTTGAAGCGAAAACAATGCAATACTTAGGTGATTTCCAATATTCCATCACTTCCATGTTTACAGTGTATAATGCATTTTACATAAGCTGCCTTGATCCAAAGACTCATAACATTCAAAGTTAACATTATCGCAGCCCTCTTCCTCTGGACTCACTGTTACTCACCCATTAATGTCCTGAGGTTCTCTCTTTGTTTCTTCACCTTCATCATTCTCTTCTCTGCACTGATATTCTCTGTCTTTTTCTGCTCTTCTAGCTTTTGAAAAAGACCTGCATTCATGTTATTGCTGGAGTTGATGTTTGTTGCTAACATCTCTTCTATCTTCTCCAGCAGCTCCATGACCTGAACAGTATTGTAACTATTCTGATTGTTGAGGACATGATATCTGTTCCCACATTTCTCTACAATAGTCTGTAGGGCTTCTCCTTCACTCTCTATGTGCTGCTCAATGGTTGTGTGTCCCAGCCAGTCTCCATGTGTAAACAGCACTATGGTGTGACTCCAGACTCTTTCACTGAGAAGAAATAAGTGTTGCTGGACTGATATCTTGTGTTCTTCTGTAAAAGCCATATCCACTTGTATGACCAAACACAATGCCTGAGGACCTTGATCACACAGACTCTGACTGAACATAATCTCTCTTTTGAGCATCTCAGGGCTGTACTCAGAGGCTGAATATCCCCACCATCCTGGAGCCTCCACCACAGTGACTTGTCTACCAGCTACCTCTCCCTGCCTCTGCACACAAACAGCAGATCTCTGTCCAGACTGAAACTCCTCTCTGCCCAAGATGGTGTTTCCTGATGAACTCTTCCCAGCATCTTTAGATCCCAGCAGCACAATGCTGAAGTTTTGAAGGGCTTTGGGTCCTGCGGGAGTAAATGATGAGACTTCAACAATTAGCAGACTTAAAATGTGTGTGTGAGTGTGCGCGCGCATGTGTGCATGTGTGTGTGTGTGTACGTATGAGTGTGTGTGTGCCTGTATGTGCTTGTGTGTCTGTGTGTGTGTGCATGTGTGGGTGTGTGTTTGCGTGTGAGTATGTGTGTGTGTATGCATTGGTGTGTGTGTGTGCGCGCGTGTGAATATGTGTGCATGTGCACGTGTGTCTGTGTGCATGTGTGTGTGTGTATGTGTGTGTGAGCATGTGTGCATGTGTGCATGTGTGTGTGTGCACACACGCAAGCATGTGTGAGTCTGTGAATGTGTGAGAGATGGACAGAGTGATTCAGAAACTCACCTGATGCCCTGATGGTTTCTCTCTTTCTCTGCAACTCTATTTGTCTCTCTTTCACTCTCTGTTCTTCTCTCCCTCTTTTCTCCTCAACATTCTGTAGAATCTCCCTCTTTATTTCATAATAATCACCATGGTTTACTGCCACCATCTCTTCAATCTTCTTCAACAACACTAAGACATTATTGTCATCCCTCTTCTTGGTGTTGAGAACATGATGTCTGTTCCCACATTTCTCTACCAGCCACTGGAGCATTTTCCCTTTTACCTCAAAGGTTTTCTCTTCTGCAGGAGACTCCTGGATGAACAGAACTAGAGAGTGTTTCCAGGCTCCATGGCCCAGAAGACTCAGGTGGTTTGATGTGGCATTTCTCTCTTCCTCTGTGAAGGTCATGTTCTCATGGATGACCAGCAGAAAAGCATGAGGTCCTGGAGGACACAGAGTCACACTGAGAACAATCTCCTGTTTTAGTAGTTTAGGAGTGTCTCTGCTGAGTAAAAGATCATAATCCTTCCATCCTGGAGTGTCCACCACAGTGACCTGTCTCCCTGCTACTTCTCCCTGTCTCTTCACACACTGCAGTGTTCTCACGTCAGGGTCAAACTCCTCTCGGCCCAGGATGGTGTTTCCTGCTGAACTCTTCCCAGCTTCTCTGTTCCCCAGAAGCACAAACCTCAACTCTGAGAGACTGGGAGGACCTGTCCAGGAAACATCAGAGTCAGTGACTATATATATATTCACACGCAGCACAAGCACAAGTGCACTACACTGATAAACTCACCACTAGATGAGTCCCCAGTAGCCATCTCTTCTGCTTTACTCAAATGGCCACAGTGTCATGGAAGGAGACTTCATTCATGGTAAATATACATGATCCATAGTGAATGCCAAGTCAATATCTGAGTGATCATCATATACTATTTACTGTATGTGCAATATTAATGACTTACCTGCTTCATTAAGAGCCATTTATTCTAAAGTCTTCATGAGTGTGTGTCTTACAGATGCAAAAGTGTTTCTGTTTCAAGTGGACACTTCACACTCAGAATATGTTCCAGTACAGAGAAACAAAACCAGTTTGACAGCAGATGGCTGCTATCATATTTCACTGTGACGCACCATTTTGTGAAAATTTTTATGACCATCCTTCTCCTTCTTGTGAGGATATATTCAAAAACTATATTCATATATATTCAAAACAATGTACAAAAGTATGTACAAAAGTTAGCATACACCTTAGTACCACTCATTTTATATACCATATTTATTACAATAGTATATGAACCAACTTTAGTGCCTCACTAGGATCCACACAGCTGTTTTTCCACACAGAAACCTGTTGGACAGGCTGCACTGAAGTGTGACAGTTTTAAAGTCTGAACTGGTGGTATGTATGACTGAAATGGTGGATATATCATATCTGAACACATAGCCCATATAATTGCACAAATTACAAGGGGTCCTTTGCTCTTTTGTTTTGTTTTAGTAGGAAAAGGAATAGGAATTATACAGTGTGCACACACACACACACACACACACACACACACGCACTCACAAACACACACACACGCGCACACACACACACTCCTACATACATTGTCTCTCTCTCTCTGTGAGTTTGTGTACATACATATCTCTATGCATCTATGTTTATGTCTGTTTGTGTGTGTCATGGCTGTGTGTGTGTGTGTGTGTGTGAGTCTATCAACCTGTAATTCTTGTTCTGCTCTGTGTGCTTCTCATGGAAGACTTCAGATCATTTTAAAACGTGTGGCTATTTGTGTGTGTGTGTGTGTGTGTCTTCTTGTCTGTCTGCATTGATGGGTATGTCTATCATGCAGGACAACTTTGTGCATGTGCATCTATTTGTCTGCTACCCTGCATGTTTGTGTTTGTGTGTGTGCAGATGTCTGTGCAACTGTATGTGTTTGTGTGTTTTGTGTACTGGCACATAGTGTAAGGGTAAATGAAATAATTGCTGACAGATTCAGCTAGTACTTTTTGTAATGGCCACTAGATGGTAAGTACCTGTCTTTGCTTTCTAGTTCCTCTATCTGACCATAAGAGGTCACTGCAAATAAAGATGTGAAGCTACATTAAAGGACTGAGTAATAACCA
The DNA here is from genome assembly GCA_027481765.1 of Tenualosa thibaudeaui. Classification (NCBI taxonomy): domain Eukaryota; kingdom Metazoa; phylum Chordata; class Actinopteri; order Clupeiformes; family Clupeidae; genus Tenualosa; species Tenualosa thibaudeaui. The sequence continues at coordinate 496,205 of JAIFZK010000072.1, forward strand.
CTAGGTGGCAGTGTTTACAACAGGCCTCTTCTATAGCCTCAGACCTCCTTGTCGCCCAAATCATTCAGTTCATCCAGTCTGGTCAGTTTATCTGTGTATATGAATAGAAAATGACTGTAGTCTAAAATGAAACTACATCCTGCCAGGACCAGACCATGTGTTGAATGCTGCAGTGTGCCCTCAATGGAAATGCGCTTTAGTGTGTCAGGAACACAGAGGGCTGCAAACTTTCCACAGAACCACAACCTTTTCCAGTGGTCAATTACGTTAGAGCCAATCTCTCTCTCATTTGTAATGGCCCAAGTGGTCTAAAGTTACAGTAATTGTTAGGGTTATTGTTTCTATGACTTAGAAACAATAAGAAAGAACCCCACTGACTTTATGTCAAAAATCAACTAATCACAATGTTATCCAGAAATCCTCTGAAGTTAGGAAATCTAGCAGCTTTAGTCAATATAATATCAAATCCACACATACAATATGGCCACTCTATTACAGTGCAAGTAAAGGTAACTTGAAACCAAATGAAATAGCCACTTAATTCCCTGATAAGTAGAGTCTGGCTTTCACAATTGATTGATCTGAGATTCAGCTTGATCTGGATACCTGGATGTCATCACTCACTTCAATGCCTGTGCTGGTTGTTTCTTGATTTCAGTTTTGGCTGCTAAGCCTGTCTGCATCCTCTCAGGTCAGGTCATGGCAAAACCATTTCTGATTGTTTCTTGTCTTAGGCAAATGGAAAGAAACACAAATAAGCCTGCTGGCCATACTGAGTTGCAGAGCAAAATAAAGTCGTTTGCAGATCAGAATTGGTTTTCCCAGGCTATGAGAACTACACACTGTGGCTTGAAATTACATTTGAACCATTGACCAAACAAAGCAAAGGTACACTCAAATGAGAAAATTTGTGAACCCCTTCAGAATTTTCTGTCTTTCTGCATTAATTAATTTGACCCTAAATGTGATCTCATCTTCATGTAACTCACCAGTTAAACTAAACACAATGTAAAACACAAGATAAAATACATCATTTACTGTAATTTCCTGTTTATTAAATGAGGTTCATACATTAATTTTGAAAATGTAATTATTTCTGAGGTTAATACATGGGGGAGAACTAATATGTAGGTGAGGTTAATACATGCTTTTTTTAGCTTGTTTAAAACACTGAACTGATGTTCAGACATGGTGCGGCTTACATTCTGAAAATTACTTGACTTTGTGGAATTAGCTTTAGCACATTGTGTCTAGCCATACTGAGGTACATGAGAATAGCACAGAAGGCATTTGTATTGCAAAATTAATCATACAAAATAATTCATAAAACAACCTAGCGACATGTCTAATTACAGTAAAACTTACAGTTATAAATGTTAATTTACATAACATAGAGTAGCCAGGTGGTTTCACACTGACTGGCTGTGAATCATGTAGACTAAAGGCGGTCCCACACCAGCTACAGTAAATGGTTGTGATTGGTTCCTCATTTTTGGTATAAGTGGCCTTTAGACAGACCTGCAAAAATCTGCTAGAAGTGCAATGTACACCAAGATTAATAATTATACATAACACAGTCCAATAACAAGGAGACAAACATAACCTCTCTCTCTCTTTTTGTGTGAGAGTGTGTGTGTGTGTGTGTGTGTTTGTGTGTGTGTGTCCGTGTGTACGTATGAGCAATAAATCCAGTGCTTTCCTCGTGATGGGTGCTTATGTATTAGACTCTGCTTGTTTTAATTCTTTAGATCTCTTTGCTTTCTCCTCTGCCAAGTTCACACTGCGGCGCAAAGAACTTCTGAGTTCTAAAGGTGGCAAGGAGCCGATTCCAGAACTCACAGTCCTTGTTGACCTCACAGAGCTCCTGAAAGAGGAGGCCCGGGAAGATTGTGATGTGTGACTTCCATAGCCAGAGCTGTCCACTGTGAGGATGTCTGATCTATCTTCACTCACTGAAAGACAAGAAGGGAAGAGAGAGCAGGATCTGCCATTTACCATAATTTAATGCAAATCTATGTTAGACCAGCTGATCAGGAATGCAGTCTATTGTGTAAACATTTCAAAATGTCAGTGTTCAGAGTCATTGTTAATTGCAGGTGTACCAATATGATAACCCTTTCTTTTACAGCCCCCTAATTACTAGGTATTTACCTGATGTCATGGTGGTAAATTCAAGAAATGACATAAAACAGGTAAAATGATGGTAACTACAGAGTAAAGAGAGACTAATTACCTAGAAATACATTCAACTACTTACCTTAGGCCTATAACAGTGCTGTTTTGGCTGGGATTAACTGTACTTACAAGGAAAATGGGTCATTCTGTGCCAAATCAACACATTTCAGAAAAAAAAATGACGCCTGACCATCATGGATTTGCTTCATACTTTATGTGAATAATGTTACTTTACCAAGGACTTATAATGCAAAATATTATCATTGTATCCTCTGTACCTTTTGTGGACTATTCACCCTACTACCATCTGGCAGAAGGTTCTGCAGTATCACTGCCCGCACCTCCAGAATTGGGAATAGCTTCTTCCCGCAGGCAGTCAGACTGCTGAACAACCTGTAGTGCAATTGGACTGGAATTTCTTAGTAACTCAGGATGCAAACCAGCGCGTTACAGCACACTACACCTTTATGCCCCCCGCACTTTCTTCTACAACTGTGTTGTAATGTATGTACATATGTGTACAAGAGTGTGCACGCGCGTGTGTGTGTGGTGTGAGTGGGTGAGTGAATCTGTGTAGTCCCACATTAGTGTATGTAGGCACTATTGCGTATCTGTCTTGTCCATACTGTGTTACGTGTATCACCAATTGTTCCCGGTTAAACGTTGTCTCGTCTCACTATGTTCTGTGTATATGGCTGAAACGACAATAAAACCCTACTTGACTTGACTTGACTTGACTTTTGCATAAATGTATTAAGTCATAGGCTAAGCAGTTTGTAATCTGCGTGGCCGTAGCTCCGGCCCTGAGAAAGTGCGAAGGTTTCTATGCCCTGCTTTGTTTACACAGACATGTGCTCCTTGGCCTAGTTTCTGCCCCTCCCTTCATTCAGCAATTAGGCTTTTCATTGGGGTTCCTTGTGTTTTTAGCCAATTAGGTTTTCACATTGTGGTGAATGAGTTGTGACATACATTCTCACTGTAGTCACATTGCAGCCATTCATTACATTTACATTTACACTTTTATCCTTTTATGAATGTGGCTAAATTATTATTATTATTATTATTATTATTATTATTAGTAGTAGTAGTAGTAGTAGTAGTAGTAGTAGTAGTAGTAGTAGTATTAGTATTATGGTTTGTTGTTTGATGTCAAAACCACTTATTTACTAAGACTAAAAATTAAAGTGGATAAAGGGTGGAGACACAGTTCAGTGAGGGGAGGGGCTGTGGCACAAGGAACAAAAGCACATGGCTACATAAACAAAACAACACATGGTTAGGAAGGCCGAAAAAAAACAATCACCCCATACCTTGAAAGCTTGGATTTTATGTAGTTAATTGTGTAAAAATTTTAAATTTAGTTCACTTTTGTGAGCTTTACTTATTATTATTATTATCATTGGCAACCTTGTAAGACTGAACCAACTGATTCACACTGAGAGAAAAAAGGACTTTCACAGTAGTCAATCCAGCTAGTAATACAAAAATATTTTATTCTCAAACAGGTGTACTAAAAAAGTATTTTGATGCAAATATCACATTTTGTTGTTAATTCAGGAAGACACTATCACTCATTCACTAGTTGACTAGTTACTCACTGTTAGGGGGAAATTCTGCACAATGGGACTCAATGTCATAATGCCTGCTTCTGACTGTGTATTTGACATTTGACAACTGACAATTACTCACTGTTAGGGGGAATACTAATGCTTCCCTCCAGGTCCAGCTCCTCCATTCGCTCTGCCAGACGCTCAGATATTTTGTCCATCTTCATTTTCCTATTCAGCAAACCAGCACCTGCAGCCCATGTACCTGTTATTTAGACAGTATGTCCTGAGCAATAAAATGGGATCATTTTCTGCAGTCTTATTTCTCACAAACCACATCAGGTGCATTTTTAAAAGTCTGAACTAGTTAAATATGTTAAAAGTTGTCAACATATTTCAAAATAACTTAAGTTAAATCTGGACTACAACAGCTCATTGGAACTTACGTTGAAGGAGTTCATGTTTTCTCTCTTCCGGTCTCATTCTGTCAGTCTCAAAGTATCGCCCTCCATTTCTTACCACCATCTCTTCTATCTTCTCCAGCAGCTCAGTCACCTGTGTGTCATCAGTCGTGTCCTTATTATTGAGCACATGATATCTGTTCCCACATTTCTCTATGATCCATTTCAGGGCTTCTCCTTCACTCTCTATGTGCTGTTCAATGGTTGTGTCTCCCAGCCAGTCTCCATTGGTGAACAGCACCATAGTGTGACTCCAGAGATCTTCACTGACAAGTCTAAAGTGTTCATCCGTATTTTTTCTCTCTTGCTCTGTGACATTATGGGATGCATCTGTGACAAGTAGAATAGCATGTGGTCCTGGAGGACACAGAGACACACTGTGGATGATCTCCTTCCTAGTGAGATCAGGAGTGTCTTTAACAGAATGATTCATCCACCATCCTGGAGTGTCGACTACAGTGACCAGTCTGCCTTCTACTTCTCCCTGTCTCTTCACACACTGAGCTGTTCTTCTCTTCAAGTCAAACTCCTCTCTACCCAGGATGGTGTTTCCTGTTGAACTCTTGCCAGCATTTCTGTATCCCAGCAGCAAAATCCTCACGTCTGAGATATGTGGAATATCACCTGCATTAAGAAACAGCATGTAATTAATATACTATAGCATGTAATTAATATACTATATCTTGGTTGACATTTAATGTGAAATGTAATCTATCAGCTCATTCAGTATCAAGCAAGGTTAGGTTCAGCTATACTTTCTTGTTCTGTGAGGAAAATTTCTCCTCTGCACATTGTAGTACACACAGTTTAGAACTGTGAGCTCAGAGACACCCATCTTCTGAGGAGCAGTTTGGGGTTACTGTAGGTGCCTTGCTCTAGGGCAACTAAAGGTAACTGGCTGTGGACAATGGAGGCTACTGCCCAATCACTCCCCACACCCACATTTCCTGTACCAACCAGTAGGACACAAATGCACACTGGTAGAAAACTAAGACTTATCTTTTGTGCATCTGTTTAGCAGGCCTATTTGATGTTGAGAAAAACAAGACCACCAGATATTCCCTTAACCTGAAGACAGCATTTTGCCCTTAACCATGGATCTAATAACACATCACCTTTATTCCATCAAACTTCTTCTTTCTTCCATAACAACACAAAAATAGGATTATAATAATAAGTATATAATAATAGGAGTATAATAATGAGTATTGTACACTTTCTTTCTTTGCTCCAGCATATCCACCTGCTTGTTAACTAAAGTAGCTTTTTGTACCATGCCTTGTTTGCCTCTGTTTACAAGGCCGACTTGTTGTGAAGAAGCACAAGACCATCAGATATTCCCTTAACCTGATGACAGCATTTTGCCCCAGACATGGATCTAATAACACATCACCTTTTTCCCTCAGACTTCTTTCTTCCAAGACAAAACAAAAATAGGATTATAATTATGATCAAGGGTGTGTGTTAATGTTAATCTTAATCTAATCAGATTAACCATATCCTAGGTTAATATTGTATATTTTGTTTCTTTGCTCCAGGATATCCACCTGCTTGTTAACAATGGTAGACAGTGAAAATTCAGTTTTCAGTGCAACTTTTTTCTCCACATCCACAGTCAACACAATGAGACATAAACAGACCCCACATTGAAGTGTGTTCCTTGGTGTCTGCTGTATGGCTGCAGTCTTAAGAGTTTGTATTTATGAGTAGGTTTGAATTTTGCCACTTGCCGCTGAAAGTTGCCACCTTCTCCTCAAACTGTCCAGTCTATTTGACATGAACACAACTAACATCTCAGAGTGTTGCTGAGTTTTAATCTCTAATCGTGATGTGTTTATCCTTGCACTGGAAGTCCATGTAATCTGTTTAATGTGGACAGAATTATTTTTGTTGTTTTGAGGTCTTCCCAGGGGTGAAAATGAAGACAGACTCAAAAGATTTAGTGTATAGGCCTGCTGAAGTAAATACTCAATGCTGGCCATTATTTTGTAATGCTACAACTAAGTGCTACAACTTCAGCTTTTTACATGTTGTGGATACCGAACCCATCACTACACACACACAGTAAACCATTCATAATGTGGAATGACTATACAAAGGTTTCAGTAAATCAAATTTCAGTTATCAATCAACAATAATAAAGTATTGAATTATGATAATATTATTGTTGGGTAATTTTCCACTTACCCACTGGCACATTCTCTCTATCTTGAAGAACAAGAGAAAGATACACTTGGATTCTTTTCAATTTATCAATTCTTGGAAAAAGCTCCCATGAAAAAAGGTCACTTTGTATACAATTGCACTTAATATGCTACTGTGTGTGTGTGTGTGTGTGTGTGTATCAACAGACCCAATTTTTTCCCCTTCCTGTGACTGACAGCTAATTCAGCCAACAGTGTCACAGAGCTGAATGTACAATTATATTATATGCTTTCAGACAATAGTTTGGTTCGTAATATTTTATAATTTTGTCGCATTATATTTCTGATGTACTTAAAATACACTTGGAGCAGTTCTAATATACTTGTCACATTATATTTCTGATGTACTCCAAATACACTTGGAGCAGTTCTAATCTACTTGTATACAGTTCATATACATTGACACAATCAAGCTGAATGAACAAATGTCTTTACTCACTGTCATCTTAGACTCAATGTTAGTCATACAGATTTTAACTCTTCCCGTATGAGTGACAGGTGACAGTTCATAGAGAATATGAACACACACATGCATGCACACACACACACACACACACACACACACACACACACACACACACAGACAACACACAAAGACACACACACACAGACAGACAACACACAAACACACACACATACACAAACACACACAGACAGACAAACAAACTCACAGCTTCCTTTTACAAACACACCAAGATGTAAGCAAATTGATCTCTTCTTTCTAAAGAATAAGCACCACTCTTGAAGAATAACACACAGTCACAAAAACAAACACACAGAGCCCAGACGGCCTTTTCTCTTCACACACTAATGTTCCATGACATACTGGTTCATTCTCTTTGGAATACTTAGAAAACATCTTTATGAACAAAGCATAGACACACACTAACCTATACACAGAAAATAAACACATCTCTCTCACAAATAGTTCTAGAGGTTTTGTTTACTTCTATTGCCCTCTGCTGGTGGTAGCACAAAACTACACAAACCTCACAGCATAAAGAACAGTATGAACTGCAGTAGAACACTGTCCATGGTCACTGCTGACATATAAAAAAGCAGAGCCAGTACAATAAAGCATTAGAGTATCAGTAAAGGCAGCATAACAACAGTAGATAAAAATTGCCTACAAAATGACATAATACGGGAACAGACAGTTTAGTCCAAGGTAACAATGGGAGATAAATGGGCATTGTTGAATAATAAGGCCTGTCAATAAACATTAACACACCATTACAGTTTTCAAATTTTCAATCAACTTTTACACAAAAGGTGATTCCTGGTTAGATTCAAATGACAAATAAGGCATTTGCATTGAAAGAAAAATGAAACAGTTGGCTAAGGCATCCATATAATATACATTTCAATGGAAAAAAAGGAACTTCTGAAATGATCCCAAACGCTAGATCTGTGATGGGTAGTATACATTAATTATATTGATAGCATACATTAATCATATTGATAGCATACATTAATTATATCGATAGTATACATTAATTAGATCAATAGCATCCATTAATTAGATTGACAGTATACATTAATTAGATTTATAGTATACATTAATTTGTCAACAGACAAATGAATGAAATTCCTAACACCCTTCAAGGAGAGCTCTGGACATGTTTCAACTTAGAGCAGATAGTCAAGACTCCATAGGGGGAGCTGAGAGAGTCTTTATTTGCCCTGCAATGAATCATTCAACTATAAAGGTGATCAAGAAGCCCGTAAATTAACCCAAAATTCTAAAAAGACCTTTAACATTAAAGTTCTAGGTTATAATGAGCTGGAGCTCACCTTTAATCTGGTGAAATTACTGCTAACCAATAAATTAACTCCTGATGCATCTGGAGTCCGCTGGTTTGTTCATGACAGCTCCTGAAGAGCTGGACTCTGCTCGTTTTAATTTTTGGTTGACAGATTCTGCCTTGGCTGCCTCACCTTCCATGTCCACACTGTCATACAAAGAACTTCTCGGGTCTAAAGGTGCCAAAGAACTGATTCCGGAACTTTCACTGTTAATTGACGTCACAGAGCTCCTGCGAGAGTAGGCCTGGGATGGTAGTGATGAGTAAGTACCATATGCAGATGTGTCCTCTGTGAGGATGTCTGATCTGTTATCACAACTCACTGGAAAACAAGATGTTACAGAGATTAGGGGTCTGGCATTTGATTGACTTAAAGGTGACAGGATGGACGAATGGAATACTGGACCTTGTTCTCTGATGTCACAATAGAAAGCACTGAACTCTGATTTCTCAAAAATAAGATCACATTTTACAAGCCCAATTACATCTTGATTGTATTAACATGGGGATTAAAATGATCTTGGCTAAACAGGTCTCCCTTTAATAACAACGTGTATACTATATCTGATTTCCTATTAGCGCGGCTTTGGTCTGATTAACCAAGCCAATTCTGAAGGGGTCGAGTGGCATTGGTCTATTAGACATGGAATGACCCATTCATGTTTCATATATTTATTACAGCCCCATGGCCAAACAACTACTAACTCAGTGCAATGTGACCCAATCTCAATGGGACCCAATTATGCTATAATACCTGCTTCTGACTGTGTAACTGGCATTTGTTCAACTGAGATGTACAATATGTGTATAATGATAATATATTGTGTATATATAATGTTATAAAAGTATTTTCACTTTTAGGGGGAGTCATAATGCTTCCCTCTAGGTCCAGGTCCTCCATTCGCTCTGCCAGACATTCAGTCATCTTGTCCGTCTTCATTTTCTGATCATCTGCATTCCACCAATTAAACACACATGTTTGCAGAATTATATGCAAGTAAATTAGCCCAGCCTCCAGTTGTTTACTCAGTTATTTAGACAGTATGTATTGAGCAATCAGTTTGATTAATTTTCTGTATTCTTATTTTGGTGTGTTAAAGTATATTGTAAATGTTTGAACTGGCATCCAGTGTAAAAATAAACATGATAAAATTTGTTTTATTTGACACCAAATAAAATGCATTTGTATCTTTTGTACTACATCAGCTCATTGGAACTTACGCTGAAGGAGTGTAAGTTCTCTCTCTTCCACATGCCTCCTAATTTCTTGTGTTTCTTCTGGTCTCATTCTGTCCTTCTCAAAGTATCGGCCACCATTTCTTACCACCATGTCTTCTATCTTCTCCAGCAGCTCAGTCACCTGTGTGTCATCTGTCATGTCCTCATTATTGAGCATATGATATCTGTTCCCACATTTCTCTATGATCCATTTCAGGGCTTCTCCTTCACTCTCTATGTGCTGCTCAATGCTTGTGTCTCCCAGCCAGTCTCCATATGTGAATAGCACAATAGTGTGACTCCAGAGATCTTCACAGACAAGTGTCAAGTGTTCCTCCATATTTTTTCTTTGTTGCTCTGTGACAGAATAGACTGCACCAATGACAAGTAGAATAGCATGTGGTCCTGGAGGACACAGAGACACACTGTGGAGGATCTCCTTCCTAGTGAGATCAGGAGTGTCTTTAACAGAATGATTCATCCACCATCCTGGAGTGTCGACTACAGTGACCAGTCTGCCTGCTACTTCTCCCTGTCTCTTCACACACTGAGCTGTTTTTGTCTCCAGGTCAGTTGTTATTCTCTTCAGGTCAAACTCATCTCTGCCCAGGATGGTGTTTACTGATGAACTCTTCCCGGCATTGCTGTATCCCAGTAACAAAATCCTCACCTCGGAGAGATGTGGACTATCACCTGCATTGAGAAACAGTAATTAATGTAATTAATATCTTTCAGTGATGACTCATTCAGTATCAAGCCTGCTTCCTGCCATCAGATATTGTCTTAAACTGAAGATGGCATTTTGGCATGGATCTAATAACACATCACCCTTTTCCCTCAGACTTCTTTCTTCCATAACAAAACAAAAATAGGATTATAATTATGATCAAGGGTGTGTGTTAATGTTAATCTTAATCTAATCAGATTAACCATACTCTAATTTAGCATTGTACATTTTGTTTCTTTGCACCAGTATATCCACTTGCTTATTAACAATGGTGGACAGTGAAAGATCAGTTGTAGTGCAAATTTTTCATCCAACACAATGAAACATAAACAGACCTAAAACTAGACATAAGACCCTCGTTCTACACTTTCATTTCTTATAGAAGATCTGGACATTCAGTAGTGAGATTCTATTGCTTGCTTGAGTTTAAAAAGACTGGGCCCAGCCCCTAAATGATGGCTTGCCGTGATTAATAGCATTCTAGCTTTCACAAAGCCTCTCTCTGTTTGCTAATTGAACAGTTTAAAATGCCTGCTGAGACAATGGGATCAAATCCAGTCTAGCACTGTAGGGAGGTGATAATCAAACGGAGGCAAGGCAAGTCCAGATAAAGACAGACTTAAGAGTTTATATTTGTAAGTAGATTTGAATATGAATTCAGTGCATAAAAGTGAAAAGAAAACTTTCCCCTCAAACTGTCCAGTCTATTAGTCATGAACACAACTAACATTTCAGAGAGTTGCTGAATTTTCAGCTCTGATCGTGATGTTTTTATGCTTGCACTGGAAGTCCATGTAATCTATTTTTGGGCAGAATTATTCTGGTTATTTCCAGGTCTTCTCAGGGGTGAAAATTAATTGGGAATTAGAATGTAGGCCTACTGAAGGTCAATGCTGGCCATTATTTTGTGAAAGTTCAACTTCAGCTTTTTCAGCTTACTTAACCCATCACTACACACACACAGTAAGCCATTCATTATGTGGGATGACTATACAAAGGTTTCTGTAAATCGGTTATCAATTAACAATGATAAAGTATTGAATTGTAATATTATTGTTGGGTAATTTTCCACTTACCCACTGAAAACCTTAAAGGTGCTCTCTGCCTGTAGACTCGCATATGTCTGTCCTCTGCTCTCTGCATCTGTTGCTTTTTTCTCTCCTCCATCTCCTTCAGTCTCTTTCTGTCCATCACATAATGATGGCCATCATTTCCTGCAACAAGCTCTTCAATCTTCTCCAACAGCTGTGTGACCTGATCATCAGTCCTACTATTATTATTGAGGACATGATATCTGTTCCCACATTTCTCTACCAGATACCTGAGGTGTTCTTCACTCTCAATGTACTGTTCAATGCTTGTGTCTCCCAGCCAGTCTCCATGGGTGAACAGCACCATAGTGTGACTCCAGACTCTGTCACTGATAAACTCCAGATGTTCTTGGATGATTCTTATGTCATTCTGTCCATATAAATCACCTACTTTTATCAGCACTAAGAGAATGTGAGGTCCAGGTGGACACAGACACACACTGTACACAATCTCCTCCTTAGTGATCTCACAGGACTCTTTGAGGTTCTCATTCTTCCACCATCCCGGAGCCTCAACTACAGTGATGTGTTTGCCTGCTACTTCTCCCTGTCTCTTCACACACTGAGCTGTTCTCTTCAGGTCAAACTCCTCTCTGCCCAGGATGGTGTTTCCTGATGAACTCTTTCCAGATTCTCTGTGTCCCAGCAGCACAAGTCTGAACTCTGATATGGGAGGTGATTTGTCTGAAAAATATAGAATAATGTAAATACACGAGAAGGTGCCATTGATATTCCTTTTCACCATTAAACTCTTCCCACCAGAGATTTTGGTACCATTGCAAAAACGCATGCTGGTAGGAAACTAAGGTTTGCCTTTTGTGCCTCTGTTTAGCAATCCCACTTGTTGTTAAGAAGCACAAGACCATCAGATATTCCCTTAACCTGAAGACAGCATTTTACCCCTAGATATGGATCTAATAACACATCACCTTTATTCCCCTAGACGACTTCTTTCTTCCATAACAAAACAAAAATAGGATTATAAATATGATCAAGGGTGTGTGTTAATGTTAATCTTAATCTAATCAGATTAACCATACTCTAATTTAGCATTGTACATTTTCTTTCTTTGCAACAGCATATCCACCAGCTTGTTAACAATGGTGGAAAGTGAAAAGTCAGCCGCAGTGCAACTTTTTTCCCCACATCCACAGTCAACACAATGAGACATAAACAGACCCCACATTGAAGTGTGTTCCTTGGTGTCTGCTGTATGGGCGGCAGGCTTAAGAGTTTATATTTGTGAGTAGATTTGAATATGAATTCAGTGCATAAAAGTGAAAAGAAAAAGTTGCCACTTTCTCCTCAAAAGGTCCAATCTATTGGGCATGAACAGAACTAACATCTCAGAGTGTTGTTGAGTTTTAAGCTCTGAACGTGATGTTTGTATGCTTACATTGGAAGTTCATCTAATCTATGTTGGACAGAATTATTCTAGATGAATATAAACTCAAATGATTTAGTGTGTAGGCCTACTGAAGTGAATACTAAGTGCTGGCCATTATTTTGTAAAAGTGCTGCAACTTCAGCTTTTATACATGTTGCTGATATTTAACCCATCACTACACACACACAGTAAGCCATTCATAATGTGGGATGACTATACAAAGGTTTCTGTAAATCAATTATCAATCAACAATGATAAAGTATTGAATTGTGATGATATTATTGTTGGGTAATTTTCCACTTACCCACTGAAGACCTTAAAGTTGCTCTCTGCCTGTAGACATGCATCTGTCTATCCTCTGCTCTCTGCATCTGTTGCTTTTTTCTCTCCTCCATCTCCTTCTGTCTCTTTCTGTCCATCACATAATGATGGCCATCATTTCCTGCAACAAGCTCTTCAATCTTCTCCAACAGCTGTGTGACCTGATCATCAGTCCTACTATTATTATTGAGAACATGATATCTGTTCCCACATTTCTCTACCAGATATCTGAGGTTTTCTTCACTCTCAATGTACTGTTCAATGCTTGTGTCTCCCAGCCAGTCTCCAAAAGTGAACAGCACCATAGTGTGACTCCAGACTCTGTCACTGATAAACTCCAGATGTTCTTGGATGTTTCTTATGTCATTCTGTCCATATAAATCACCTACTTTTATCAGCACTAAGAGAATGTGAGGTCCAGGTGGACACAGACACACACTGTACACAATCTCCTCCTTCGTGATCTCACAGGATGATTTGAGGTTCCAACTCTTCCACCATCCCGGAGCCTCGACTACAGTGATGTGTTTGCCTGCTACTTCTCCCTGTCTCTTCACACACTGAGCTGTTCTTCTCTTCAGGTCAAACTCCTCTCTGCCCAGGATGGTGTTTCCTGATGAACTCTTTCCAGACAGTCTGTCTCCAAGCAGCACAAGTCTGAACTCTGATATGGGAGGTGATTTGTCTGAAAAATATAGAATGATGTAAATACACATGAGAAGGTGCCATTGCTCTTCCTTTTCACCATTAAACTCTTCCCACCTGAGATCCACATGAGTGGAAGAGATTGGGAGAAGTTAGACTTCATACAAATACACACACACAATTTTGGTACCATGGCAAAAATGCATGCTGGTAGGAAACTAAGGTTTGCCTTTTGTGCCTCCGTTTAGCAATCCTACTTGTTGTTAAGAAGCACAAGACTATCAGATATTCCCTTAACCCGAAGACAGCATTTTACCCCTAGACATGGATCTAATAACACATCACCTTGTGGAAGACCGCTGTGGCCCACCCACTTGTTGGAATGTGCTTGGAGAACCAGATGGAAGCAATACAAAGGAGAGGTGTAACAATAGCCAAAACATATTTATTTGCCTTCCAAGGTCAAACACTGATAATAAAAAAAACATCCAATAAAACCACAAAAAAGGTACTTTAACTAGCACTCACAACAATGCCATTCATCAACATGCCTTACAACGGAGACAAGCTTCTTCCTCCACCTTTCTCGACCAACTGAGCTGCCCTGCCTAAATATGCCCACCTATCAAGTCCTAATTGCATGAAATTGGGTAACAGGGCTGAACTACCCAAAAGGGAAGCTCTTTTCACGAATATCCATATAACATAAACAAAACTCAAACAAAAACATTTAGAAAAAATATACAACATGACAATGACAAAATATAATTCAAAACCCCTAAATATCAATCCCCAAATATTATTCAAAAACACCCCATAAACATACAGTGATTGAATGGCGTCAACAAACACCCCTGTGCAGCGAATGCAGAGCTCCTTCCCCTAGAGAGGGAGCTAAAAGCATTGCCCCAGCGCAGAGCGCGCTTCCGCTATGGGACGGCTGGATGGGACACCAGGAAGCGTAAGTAAATGTTTGTTACGAGTCTATGGATAAAACAGAAATGTAAATGCGCAGTGGATGATATGATAGCGGGTGCCACCCTATATGTAGACGGACAGAGTAGATGGAACAGTTAACACTATAAGAAAGACACATCAAGTGTAACACATAGCGACCGACCAAACAATTGGTCAGGATCGCGCATAAACGCCGAGTCAGCAGTAAACTTCGGTGGGAAACACCAAACCCCAAGCCCAAAACACAGGATCCCCGTAACTGCACATACACTGCGACAATTGTCCATAAAGGGTGATTGGGAAGGAGAAATGCCGTCTGTGTGTGTATGGATGCGCGTAGGCAAGTCAGTGTGTGTGCCCGCGGGAACAAGTCTTTCTCTCCCTCTCCGCCTTTATGGCAGCGCAGGAAAAAAGTTGACCCATCACTGCACACACACAGTAAGCCATTCATTATGTGGGATGACTATACAAAGGTTTCTGTAAATCAGTTATCAATTAACAATGATAAAGTATTGAATTGTAATGATGATATTGTTGGGTAATTTTCCACTTACCCACTGAAAACCTTAAAGATGCTCTCTGCCTGTAGACACGCATCTGTCTGTCCTCTGCTCTCTGCATCTGTTGTTTTTTTCTCTCCTCCATCTCCTTCTGTCTCTTTCTGTCCATCACATAATGATGGCCATCATTTCCTGCAACAAGCTCTTCAATCTTCTCCAACAGCTGTGTGACCTGATCATCAGTCCTACTATTATTATTGAGGACATGATATCTGTTCCCACATTTCTCTACCAGATATCTGAGGTGTTCTTCACTCTCAATGTACTGCTCAATGCTTGTGTCTCCCAGCCAGTCTCCCCTGGTGAACAGCACCATAGTGTGACTCCAGACTCTGTCACTGATAAACTCCAGATGTTCTTGGATGTTTCTTATGTCATTCTGTCGATATAAATTACCTACTTTTATCAACACTAAGAGAATGTGAGGTCCAGGTGGACACAGACACACACTGTACACAATCTCCTCCTTAGTGATCTCACAGGACTCATTGAGGTTCTCATTCTTCCACCATCCCGGAGCCTCAACTACAGTGATGTGTTTGCCTGCTACTTCTCCCTGTCTCTTCACACACTGAGCTGTTCTTCTCTTCAGGTCAAACTCCTCTCTGCCCAGGATGGTGTTTCCTGATGAACTCTTTCCAGATACTCTGTGTCCCAGCAGCACAAGTCTGAACTCTGATATGGGAGGTGATTTGTCTGAAAAATATAGAATGATGTAAATACACATGAGAAGGTGCCATTGCTCTTCCTTTTCACCATTAAACTCTTCCCACCAGAGATCCACAAGAGTGGAAGAGATTGGGAGAAGTTAGACTTTATACAAACACAAACATACAGTCACATTCACACTGACAGTGGAGATGATTCTGAGCTGAACACCTTCACCATCTTAGAGGGACTTTTCATTTTTTGTTGCAGGGTTCTGCAACAGAGGGACAGTCCAATAAACTCTCTCTCTCTCTCATACACACACACATACACACAGAAACACACACACACTCACACATTCACACATGCACACACTTTTTGTACCATGCCACAAATGCATACTGATAGCAAACTAAGGTTTATATGATAAAGTCTTGAATTGTGATGATATTATTGTTGGGTAATTTTCCACTTACCCACTGAAGACCTTAAAGTTGCTCTCTGCCTGTAGACTTGCATCTGTCTGTCCTCTGCTCTCTGCATCTGTTGCTTTTTTCTCTCCTCCATCTCCTTCAGTCTCTTTCTGTCCATCACATAATGATGGCCATCATTTCCTGCAACAAGCTCTTCAATCTTCTCCAACAGCTGTGTGACCTGATCATCAGTCCTACTGTTATTATTGAGGACATGATATCTGTTCCCACATTTCTCTACCAGATATCTCAGGTGTTCTTCACTCTCAATGTACTGTTCAATGCTTGTGTCTCCCAGCCAGTCTCCAAAAGTGAACAGCACCATAGTGTAACTCCAGATATTCCCACTGAAAGCTTTCAAATATTTTTGTACTACTTGTCTGTAGAAATGGTTGAAACAAAAATCCACACGGAAGAGCAATAAGAGAGCATGTGGTCCAGGATCACACAGGGACAAACTCAGAACAGTTTCCTGTCTGAGGCTGAGAGAAGTTTCATTGATCCACCCCCAGCCTGGAGTGGTAACCACAGTGACCTGCCTTCCTGCTACCTCCGCCTGTCTCCTCTCACACGTTGATGTAGAACACAACTCAAACGCATCTTTGCCCAGGATTGTGTTCCCTGTTGAAGATTTGCCTGTATACTTGAATCCCAGCAGTACTATCTTCAGGGAGGGCTGATGTATGGGGCCTACAATGTGTGGTAACACTTTAGATTTTGGTACACATATTCACCATTAATTAGCAGCTCATTACCATGCAGATTAATAACATACTAGCCATTTGTTAGTCATTTGTCAAGTCACTTATTAATACCTTATACTACATGAGCTTATTCTACCCATAGTAGACCATTAACTAGATTTTTCCAATTACTAATTACTGCTTACTCATTGTAAGAAAATTAGTTGTTGTATATGAATTATGATCTCAATATGCTTTGCTCAGTAAGGGGCTTAAAGGGGTAGTACAACAGGAACAGTTATTTTCAGAATCAATCAAAAAGATGTAATTAGGACTTATTTGGACACTATTAGACACTTATATTAATAAGTAACTTGTGATGACTAATAGATGGCTAGTATGTTAGTAATTTGCATGGTAATAAGATGCTAGTTAATGTTGAATATGTGTACCTTAATCTAAAGTGTTACCAAATGTGTTTGAAGCCAAAACAATGCAATATTTAGGTGATTTACAATATTTCATCTCTTCCATGTTTACAGTGTATAATGCATTTTACATGAGCTGCCTTGTTCCAAAGTCTCATAACACTCGAAGTTAACATTATCACAGCCTTTCCTCAGGACTCACTGTTACTCACCCATTGATGTCTTGAGGTTCTCTCTTTGTTTCTTCACCTTCATCATTCTCTTCTCTGCGCTGATATTCTCTGTCTTTTTCTGCTCTTCTAGCTTTTGAAAAAGACCTGCATTCATGTTATTGCTGGAGTTGATGTTTGTTGCTAACATTTCTTCTATCTTCTCCAGCAGGTCCATGACCTGAACAGTATTGTAACTATTCTGATTGTTGAGGACATGATATCTGTTCCCACATTTCTCTACAATAGTCTGTAGGGCTTCTCCTTCACTCTCTATGTGCTGCTCAATGCTTGTGTGTCCCAGCCAGTCTCCATGTGTAAACAGCACTATGGTGTGACTCCAGACTCTTTCACTGAGAAGAAATAAGTGTTGCTGGACTGATATCTTGTGTTTCTCTGTGAAAGCCATATCCGCTCGTATGACCAAACACAATGCCTGAGGACCTTGATCACACAGACTCTGACTGAACATAATCTCTCTTTTGACCATCTCAGGGCTGTACTCAGAGGGTAAATATCCCCAACATCCTGGAGCCTCCACCACAGTGACTTGTCTACCAGCTACCTCTCCCTGCCTCTTCACACAAACAGCAGATCTCTGTCCAGACTGAAACTCCTCTCTGCCCAAGATGGTGTTTCCTGATGAACTCTTCCCAGATCCCAGCAGCACAATGCTGAAGTTTGGAAGGGCTTTGGGTCCTGCGGGAGTAAATGACAAGACTTCAACCATTAGCAGGGTTAAAGCTGTGTTGTACGTGTGTGCATGTGTGCGTGTGTGCATGTGCCTGGATGTGCTTGTGTGTCTGTGTGCATGTGAGAGATGGACAGAGTGATTCAGAAACTCACCTGTTGATGCCCTGTTTTCTCTCTGTCTCTGCAACTCTCTTTCAGTTTGTCTTTGTCTCTCTTTTGCTCTCTTTTCTTCTCTCCCTCTTTTCTCCTCAACATTCTGTAGAATCTCCCTCTTTATTTCATAATAATCACCACGGTTAACTGCCACCATCTCTTCAATCTTCTTCAACAACACTAAGACATTATTGTCATCCCTCTTCTTGGTGTTGAGGACATGATGTCTGTTCTCGCATTTCTCTAACAGCCACTGGAGCATTTTCCCTTTAACTTTAAAGGTTTTCTCTGCTGCAGGAGTCTCCTGAATGAACAGAACTAGAGAGTGTTTCCAGGCTCCATGGCCCAGAAGACTCAGGTGGTTTGATGTGGCATTTCTCTCTTCCTCTGTGAAGGTCATGTTCTCATGGATGACCAGCAGAAAAGCATGAGGTCCTGGAGGACACAGAGTCAGACTGAGAACAATCTCCTGTTTTAGTAGTTTAGGAGTGTCTCTCCTGAGTAAAAGATCATAATCCTTCCATCCTGGAGTGTCCACCACTGTGACCTGTCTCCCTGCAACATCTCCTTTTCTCTTCACACACTGCAGTGTTCTCACATCAGGGTCAAACTCCTCTCTGCCCAGAATGATGTTTCCTGCTGAACTCTTCCCAGCTTCTCTGTTCCCCAGAAGCACAATCCTCAACTCTGAGAGGAGGGGGAAACCTGTTCACAAGACAACTAGACTCATATTGCTCCTCAAATACTAATACTACTGCTAATAAAATTAAATCATTTTCCATATTAATTCAAATTGCTGAAGAAACACTTAAGCAGCATGTATACACACACACACACATATCATTTTGATTACTGTACTGTACTGGCTTGTTACTGATAAACTGATGACCTCACCACTTGATGACCCCTCTGCAGCCATCTCCTCTGTTTCCCTCAAATGGCCTCACAGTAATGAAGAGAGTCTTGAGAGAACCTACTACTTAAGGGGAGAAAATGTGCATGGTAAAAAGTTTGCTCCATAGATAATGTTGATAATTGTGTTAGCAGTTAGGTACACACTTGTAAGGCCCATTGGATGTGCCCTCATCCCTGAGCTGTGGTTTGTCTGTTTATGTCAGTGTGTCTCCCATATAGGCAGATATTTCATGTATGATGTTTTGAAAATCATTTTAATACCAGTAAATCATTTCCCAGTAGGATTTGTTCAGAGATGGAAAATGAAATGGAAAATACAGTAACATACACTTCTGAGGATTTGTTCTATTCAGCAGTACAAAATACGTACATATATGTATATATACCATGCTGTCTTGTGTTCTGTCACACCCTTAGAGCGGTAAATAACAGTTATCTCATAGCTACATCAGCAGTTTTCCTCAACAAGATTTATCAAATACTTATTGTGTTTACAAATATTCTCTAAACAACACAGATGTATTAACACAACTGTTTAATTGTTTTAACACAACAACATCATTTCGAGTTTGGGTAAAGTTGTGAGAAATAATAATGTACACTAGATGGCGGTGCACAACTTTTCTGGTTTAGCTACTACAGTCATTGCAATCTGCAAGTGCTCTCTAATTTTACAGTAACCGAAGAGAGATTGAAAGAGATTATGAAGGTCTGAAGCTGCACTCAAATGTCCACTAGGTGGCAGTGTTTACAGCAAAATACTTCTGTAGTCACAGAACTCCTCGTGGCCCAAGTCATTCAGTTTATCTGATCTGCTGTTGATCCATACTGGCAGCTAAACTAAAAACTAAACTACTGCTGTTCAGTTAAAAGTCTGGTTTATCTGCTCATTTCAGTTCATCTGTAATACATCCCTTTCAGTTTTGGTCAAGTGAACACTAAATTATGGTTATTTGCAGTTCTGTTCTCATAAGTAATTAGGCTTTGTGGTTCCAGACTTTTTAATGGTTTAAAACTTGGGACTAACTGAAGACACTACCAGGGGCCTCTTCAGAACAGATGCACCTGTACATGCACACATTTTGCATTTCCCCTCATATCTTTCAGGTGCCTCTGATATCTTAGGGTTTAAACCTGTCTAATGCATTCATACGTGTAAAGACGTCTTTCAGTGTCTTAAGAAATGATACTGGTGATAATTTGAATCCAATGAAATAGAAGGGATCATTATTCACGCAATGCAACATTGTAAATTACATGTAATGTAGTGGACAGCCATAACACCATCACAAAACTTCAAAACACTCTGATTATCATATAAAGTATCATACTGTATCTTATTGAAACACATGAGCAAGTAAATGTACTTACTTGAAATAACTTTGATCACCTAAGGCATATTCCAGCTCTACTGGCTGACAACTACTTCAAAGTGAACTTTGTGTTCCTGTAACAAGCTGATCCAAAAGATTTTACTGCTTAGATAACAGTGATATATTACAGCTAAAGTCCATCCTTCAGCCTTGACATCACCTTCTTAAAGAAACAGTAACAGGTGCAGACAGAGTTTTATCATGTGTTCCTACTCACAGTAGCACAACGGCCACCTCAATGTGCTTTTGCACAGGCCAGGCCATATGATTACAGTTTTTCTCAATTGTTTACACACAAATTCTGGTACTTGAGACACATTGACCACAACATGTAACTCATTTACCAACCCCCTGAACCAATTCTGCTAAACTACAAGTTAAACTACAAGCACAGTTCCTGCTTTACACTCAAACTGCAGTTCTAAAAGTCATTTCTTTCAAAAAAGTACACACAAATCTCTGCTTTTGGCACAATTTTCATGCAGAACATATCTTGTTTTCACAAGGAACACACTGCCAAGGGCAAACACCCATCACATAGTTTTCCAATTAGCAATCAGAGCTTTAGCTTAGAAGGGCAACAGGTGAGCTCTTCTGTTTTGGAGCAATGGATTTCCACAGGGTTGCTCTGATATATTTTTC
Organism: Tenualosa thibaudeaui; assembly: GCA_027481765.1. Taxonomy (NCBI): domain Eukaryota; kingdom Metazoa; phylum Chordata; class Actinopteri; order Clupeiformes; family Clupeidae; genus Tenualosa; species Tenualosa thibaudeaui. The sequence continues at coordinate 517,520 of JAIFZK010000072.1, forward strand.
ATTCCTCAGTCCTATTGAGGATTTTTTTTCTGCCTGGAGATGGAAAGTGTATGACCAAAACCCACAAACGAGTATACCTCTTCTCCAAGCTATGGAGGACTATGTGGAGATATGGCAGCTGATGCTTTTCATGGCTGGATTCATTCATCCATGCTAGGTGATATTTCCCCCGCTGCTTGACCAGGGAAAACATTGCTTGTGATGTGGATGAGGTGCTGTGGCCAGACTGCAACAGAAGGGAGGATGCAGCATAGTTTTGTTTTGTTTTGTTTTTTTTTTTTTTGCTTTTTCTGTACTATAACTGTATACAGTAAATTCTTCTGCTGTTTTGTATGTAGTGTATGTTCAACTTTGTGTTGGTTGGGAATGGGATGTACACTGTGTACATTGTTTTTGCGGGAAAAATAAAATAAAATTTTACCATGTATTTGTGTGTTCTAAGTATAAAAACAATATTCTCAAATATTTTACAACACACTTATGTATGTACTGTCTGTAGTAAGTGTAACACTGAACCAAAAAAGGCCCAAGTCAATATGATGAATGGAGAAGTGTTTTCCATTCATCATAGAGTTTTACACTGAGCACATCAGTGTTCAGCTGGTTCTTATAAATGTCTAACCCATTTTGAGAAGGAATAACATTATTTAGAATGTAACTTTTCATTTTGCTAGAGAATTGAGGGGTTTTGCCTGTGTTTTTTTGGATTTGTGTGTAGAGTTCGAGAATATGAAGCATGCTTTCAGGATATGTGTGTAAACAATTGAGAAAAACTGTAATAGGTGTGTGTGTGTGTGTGTGTGTGTGTGTGTGTGTACATTTTTGTGTGTGTGTGTGTGTTTGTGTGTTTGTGTGTGTGTTTGTGTGTGTGTGTGTGTGTGTGTGTGTGTGTGTGTGTGTACATTTTTGTGTGTGTGTACATTTTTGTGTGTGTGTGTGTTTGTGTGTTTGTGTGTGTGTGTGTGTTTGTGTGTGTGTGTGTATGTGTGTGTGTGTATGTGTGTGTGTGTGTGTGATCCTCTCAACCTGTCATTGCTCCACCACTGAGGTCAGGGAGCCAGGCGTAAGCTTCCGTTTGCATCGTCTCTCAGATCTGGGAGGATCCAATCAGTGAGCAGAGGAAAGGCTGAAAATGATAACACTGAATTCAAATTATATTTTCCCAGTCATATCATCATGATCAAACAGCAGTGATTGGTTGAAACAGAAAGTATCTGCCCACCACGGAGAGCACACATGCCAATTGCTAGTGTTTGGACGCTTTGTACGTGATGTGAAAACGACTGATGCATCAGACAAGTCAGACTACACATTTTGGCAAAAACTATTGGTAGATGAGAAAACATGTCTATAAGTACAGCATATGATTCACATAATATCTTCTGTACTGTATGTGGCCAAGCAAATGCTATCCACTGGTAATCAAACTCCAAGTTAAAGATTAAAATCTTTGTCCACACTTTTTCTGTTGTTGAGGCACAGATGTGGACGATGCTGTTGAACAGTATTGTTGAAACTGCCTGTCTGTGCCTTAGGAGAACGGTCACCAAAGGCTGTTGAGGGCTGGCTATTAATTAAACTGGCTATTGACTGGCTATTACTGCAGTACATTTGTGCAATTTTATTACCTGGTCCTAATATTCCACAGAAGTGTTCAATTAATTTCAGTTATATTTATACAGCGCCTTTTACAATAGTATTGTCTCATGGCGCTTTACAGCAAGGAGCACCCAAGAGCAACAGGGGCAAGAAAAACTCATTTATGTTTAGTTAGTTTTGGAAGAAACCTTGGGCAGATCCACGACTCAAGGGGCTAACCCCACAGGGGTCATGGAGGAAAAGTACAATCAATAGTAACCAGTAGACAATAGACTACAAGTTGTCCATGGTTTTAGCTAAGCATCATAATAGATCCAAAATATTGTCCCACAACATTAAATGGTTGTCAGTCTATAGGCGGTTATCAAGAATTATGGCTGGACAGTTTAGTAGCAGCCAGACATGGTGTTAAAGTCAAGGAGTGAGATGGGTCATGGGGGTAACATAGTGGAACTGGTCTCAATAGTTTTGTCACTCTTGACCAGGGTTCAGGACTGGTGCTTCACAATGGCCTCATTTGCCCCTTACTTTGGCCTTGATGCCCCTTTTAAAAACCAACTACGTTCTAAGGCCATTGTGTTGTGCCACATTGACTTCATAAAGGCTACATATAGTGCTGTTTAGCCTGTATTTCAATGCAGCTAATTTTTGCATAAAATCGTCCCCCTGCAAGCTTATTGACTGGTAGCTTTTCATCACAGAAGTAGCCTAAAGACACAACCAATCAGAGCTGGACGTCATGCAGGATCAACCTGTAGGGGTCTGTACTGTATAGCAGCACACACACCGACCCGCCATCGTATCCAAAGTGATTTTTTTTTTTTTGATGACTGATGACTAATAAAAAAAACTACTGACCTACCATTTTTTTCCTCTCGACATTGACTGTGTCTACTGATACATATTATTGTTATCATTATTGTTATGTATGTACTACCTATCATTTATCGCCCAGGCCTACAAGTCAGAGTTCAACAGACTCGATTCAAATAGGTTCCTCATTACTGACTTAGGTTCCTCAAAATGAATCTGAATTGGATCATCATTACCCATTAGGGTTTTACAGTAAGTAAATGAATCTGAATTGGATCATCATTACCCATTAGGGTTTTACAGTAAGTAACCAATCTGGCACAGAATTCTGTTAGAGTTGGTCAAAGTTTCATCACTATGACAAGTTTACAGAGCCATGCAGGTTCTGAATAGACTGAGTCACTGTTTACTCTAAAACATCAATGAGAGAGTTTTGTATTTTCCTATCTCTTTTTTTCCTCAAATCTTTCCATCTTTTGTTCATTATTTTTTCTGTCGTTTTTTTAACCATTTAATAATTCATCGCTCTATAGCTCCAACAGTTGGAGGAAACCTTGTTGATCCCCCCCCCCACACACACACACACACACACTCACAGACACCACACACACTCACACATACTCACACACACACACACAACACACACACATACATACACCAACCCCTTCTAAGATCCTCTTCCTTGCCCTCCTAGAGGGCAGGGCTGTCATGTCAATGTGCAAAGCCTCTGCAAGGACTCCTATTGTCCCTGTACATGTGTGTGTGTGTGTGTGTGTGTGTGTGTGTGTGTGTGTGTCTGTGTGTGTGTGTGAGTGCGTATGAAAGAAAGACGAGAGAGAGTGAGAGAGAGAGAGAGAAGGAGAGACAGAGACCTGTGTGTGTTTGTGTGTATGTCTGTGTGGCAGGTGTTAGTAATGTGTGTTGGTGTTTTCTTTCAAATTTTAGGAGTGCTTCTGAGGTCACCAAAGCACAGAAAATGAAAGAGAAAAAATGAGAGAGAGAGAGAGAAAAATCAGAGAAAGGCAGAGAGAGAGAGAGATGAATGTAAACACAATAAAAGATTATTTCAAACTCTACTGTGGACTTTGTAAGCCTTGATGAGTGTGAGAAGATGTTTGTTTACAATAAAAAGATTTTCTGTATCTGACCATATGTGTGTGTGTGTGTGTGTATGTGCGTGTGTGTGTGTGTGTGTGTGTGTGAGCATGTGTGTGTATGTGTGTGTGTGTGTGTGTGTGTGTGTGTGTGTGTGTGTGTCTAGGGGACGCAAAAGATTTGGCTGGGCTCAATGGGGGACACTGCAGGGGGTCAACTCCAATTTGTTGAGGTGGAGACTCCTTCATACAGTACTCACACACACACACACACACACGCCCACTTGACCAGTATTATTTGGCAGATGGTGCATGGGTCTGTGCGTGTGGGTATATGGTTGTGTGTGTGTGTGTGTGTGTATCTGTCTGTCTGTGTGTTTGTGTGTCTATTTGTGATTCTGACCCTGATAATTCAAGACAGTCTGCATGCATAACTCTATCGTTGTGTGTGTGTGTGTGTGTGTGTGTGTGTGTGTGTGTGTGTGTGTAGTATAGAATAGTGTGTGTGTTTTTGCCCTTGCTCTGTTTGCGTCCATGTGCACCCTTAGATTTTGGTCGTTCCAGTCACCCCCACCCCCCCAACCAATTCTACCCCCCTTGCCCCCTTCCCAAATTCTCCTTTTGTGGCCGTTCAGAGGTCTACAACAACAGACCCCCCCCCCCGCCCTCCCGCCCCTCTCTCTGCGGGACCCATTGTTATAGAGGCGCAGCTCACACCCCTGAGGAGGAATGAAGGGGGGGTCAGTCAGGTGTCCTAATGCGCCTGTCAGTGCCCCCAAAAGCCCCTCTAATTACCCCAGTCGTCTGTCACAGCCACTCCCGTACCCCTGCTAGTAGCCCCTCTGCCCCTACACACACACACAGATGCACACATAAACACACACACAGACACACACACACATACACAGATGCACACACACAGACACACACACACATTTGTGAGCACATACACGTGCATACACATATGCACACACACACACACACAAACACACACACACACACGCCCCTCTCTATCTGATCCATTATTATCTTGTCTCCTGCTCTTCTCTCTTCCCCGACTCCTATAGGAAACTTGCCAACTTTTCTTTTTCTCACCCAGCCTCTCTCTATCCTGTGAAAGATAGATAGAGAGATAGATAGAGAGATAGATAGATAGATAGATAGATAGATAGATAACCTATACTTTATAGACTATTTTTTCCCTCCAATGATCTGTTCTGTTCTGTTCAGCAGCCATTCACATGACTAACTGTTAATCTTGAAAAGAGTTTATTCAGCCAAAAGTGAGAAGACTTTTAATCTGGAGAAGAGTTTATTGACCCAAAAGTGAGAAAAAACAAGGAAATTAAATAACAACATGTATGAGTTTTTTTGTTTGTTTGCTTGATTGACACACTGGACACCCAGTAGCTAAATGCAGGTGAATAAATAAATTCTTTGTATCCTTGTAATTTACATATAAATGCCTTGATGATTTTCCTTCTTTTTGACCTTGTAGACAAACATACCATAACCGTAGACTATAACTGGTGGTAGATGGGTATCCCTTATGAATGAAATGGATACAGACAGCTCCATAGATTAGAGTGGTTCAACAACCTCGCCAAGCAGCACAGAGTCACACACACACACACACACACACACACACACACACACACACACACACACACACACACACACACATACACATACATTGCAATGAAAGTATTTTCAATAAATTGCCAGTGCACAGATATACCTGTTGCACCGGCTTCATATAACAACTTCAGTGTTAGTGTTAAATGGGGCCTGAAGGAGGCGCATTATTTCACTGCTTTAACTTTTGAAAGGTCAGACTAATCTATAGTACATTTGTAAGATTGCCTTGCTTTGTATGTAATTGAAATTCAACAACTGTATTGTTGGTGAAGTATGTGTCAAATGGGGCCTGAAGGGGGCGCATTATTTTGAAGTTGCCCCCAAAAAAGAGAATTCTGAAAAAAAAAAACTAAAACAAAACAAAACAAAAAAAAAAAAAAATATATATATATGATATGTTATATGTTATATATGTGTGTTATATATATAACAACATGGAGAGCTTTTTTTTGTTTGTTTGATTTAATTATACATATAATTATTTATATATAAGATTTATTACACCTTACACACACACACACATATATAAATATAAATATATATATATATGTGTGTGTGTGTGTGTGTGTGTGTGTGTGTGTGTGTGTGTGTAAGGTGTAATAAATCTACACAGTAATCTGTTCTCACTTCAGGCTAAATATTGCAGCTACATGGAGGGACTGCTCTGTGCTTGTGCCGCTAAGAGGAAACATGTTGATTTTATTTTATAGTACGCTTATAAATCACTATAACACAAGAATAGTACGCTTATAAATCACTATAACACAAGAATAGTACGCTTATAAATCACTATAACACAAGAACGCATATGGTGACTTAACAAACCGCACCAGATTTATTAGTTTATTATTATTATTGTATTTTTTTTTAAGCGAGCAGTGTTGCAGTATTCCTGTTATTTCAATTCACTGTCCCCATGTCCTGCATCACAGCATTTTCAATGTTTTATATCAAATGCATAAATGTGTATAATGAGTGTGGCCTTCAATGCATTCAGTTTCATCATATTGAAACTATGTAACGTAATAACATGATGAGCCTCAATTTGAAAGAGCTCTTATTATTATTATTATTATTATTATTATTATTATTATTATGATTATTGTAGGCTATCTTCCTGTTTAAGTCTATCTCTTCTTAAAACATATTCCATACATTTTCACTATTTGTGATACTGTGATTTTAATCCAAATATGTTGGCTGTATGTCAAGATTGTTTTTGTGATGTTTGAGTTGCTTTGAATGTGTAGTCCTTTCATTACATTTGTGTAGATGCTCTCATAATCTGACTACCCAGGTATGAACAAGATCAGAGAAGAAGAGACAATTGTAATGATCATAGTTGTGGTTTCATAGTTTATGCGGGGTTGATATGAGGGGTCCACATGCACACACACACACACACACACACACACACACACACATATATATATACAGTAAAATAGAGCACCCTGTCCTTTGAATGAATGACTGTGGTTTTGTAGTTCAAGTGGCATAGTTCTCATGTTATTGTAATCTGAACAGTGGGGTTGATACCAAAGGTCCACACACACACACATACAGGCACCTGCTCTCTCTCTCACAAACACACACACATACACACAAGCATCAGCTCACACACACACTCACATGCGTGCACACCTGCCCACACACACGCACACACATGCACACACATGCACACACACACACACACACACACACACACATGGGCAAACACACACACATACAGGCACCTGCTCTCTCTCTCTCTCACACACACACAGACACACTCACACGAACACACACACACACACACACACACACACACACTCACACACATAAACAAATACACACAATAAACACACTAACAAATAAACGAATGAAAAACAAAAAAAAACACAAACTGATAGGATTTGTTAGGTTTGTTTTCGATGCAACTTTAAGAAACTTAAACTCTCTGTGTTTCATAGTTGTTAGTGAATGATGACATGAAAATGCTCACTCTCGTGACAACCATAAAACAAGAAAAAACAAACAGCTTTTTAAAAAACTGATCACAATTAGGGATTCAACCACATTATATACGTGGTACACATGGTAACCATAAAACAAGACAGAGAAATGCTATAGGCATTATCTATGCTATAGGCATATAGAACTTTTTACATTTTAATGTGATTGAAATCACAGATTCAACCAAATGATATGAAACCACATGAAACACAAAAGACCTCACAGAAAGATCCGGAACATGCCTTGCAACGTCACACTCCTAACCTGTCACGCTCCTGTTATGTAACCGTCAGGGGAGTTCCGTATCCCACAAGTCCTTTGCATATGACCCCGAGGGGTGGCGTC
>JAIFZK010000072.1:530000-550000 GCA_027481765.1 Tenualosa thibaudeaui
TTTGAGGTTGCAGAAAGAAAGAGAGAGAAGAAGAGAATGACAGAGCAAAAGAGAACGACAGAGATATGTGCAGACATAAACACACAGAGAAAGGGGGATACAGAGACAGATGGAAAAGAGAAAAGAATGGAGAGAGGGTGTGAAAGACTGAGTGAGAGAAAGAGAGACAGGGGGATAGATAAAGAGAGGGAGAGGAATAGAAAGGTAGAGAGAAGGGGATAGAGGGATGTAGAAATCATGCAATAGAGATAGCATGAGAGCATGAGAGAGGGATAGAAAGATATATAGGGAGAGGGATATAAAGATAGAGAGAAGGCATCATAGAGAAGGAGGTACGGAAAGATAGAGAGATGTAGAAAGAGAGCAAGAGGGATAGCATAAGGGAGAGAGGGATAGAAAAATAGAAGGATAGATAAAGAGAGGGAGAGGGATAGAAAGATAGATAAAACAGTATAGAGAAGGAGGTATGGAAAGACAGAGGGATGTAGAAAGAGAGCAATAAGGATAGCATGAGAGAGACGGATAGAAAGATAGAGAGAAGACAGTATAGAGAGGGAGAGGGATAGAAAGATAGAGAGAAGGCAGTCCAGAGAAAGAAATATAGAGAAGGAGATATAGAAAGATAGAGGGATGTAGAAAGAGAGCAGGAGAGATTGCATGAGAGAGAGAGGGATAGAGAGCAGTGGGGTTGGATGGGGGGTGGAAAATCAATACTTGTTTTTGTAGCCCGTATCCAGTGGAGCCAGGGGATGATGAATGTCTCGATGGGGAGGAAGAGAGAGAGAGAAGGAGAGAGAGAGAGAGAGAGAGGAGCCTCTGTGTAGGATAGATCGAATAAGAGAGAGGGACTGGAGGAGAGAGAGAGAAGGAGAGAGAGAGAGAGAGAGAGAGAGAAGCCTCTGTGTAGGAAAGGTAGAATAAGAGAGAGGGACTGAAGGAGAGCGAGAGAAGGTGATAGAGAGAGAGAGAGAGAGAGAGAGAGAAGCCTCTGTGTAGGAAAGGTAGAATAAGAGAGAGGGACTGGAAGAGAGCGAGAGAAGGAGATAGAGAGAGAAGTCTCTGTGTAGGAAAGGTAGAATAAGAGGGAAGGACAGAGTGAGAGAAACTGAAGGAGAGATAGAGAGAGGGAAAAAGAGAGAGAGAAAGAAGAAGAGAGCAGCAAAGATAGAATAAGAGAGAAGTAGATGAAGAGAGAGAGGGGGGAAAAGACAGAAGGAGAAAGGGAAGAAGAGAGAGAGAGAAAGAAGAAGAGAGCAACTTCTGACAAGTAAAGACAGAATTAAAGAGAGAGAGAGAAATGGAAATAGAGGGAGAGAGAAACAGAGTTAGGATGAAGACAGGGAGAGAAAGAAACAATAGAAACGCTTTAGGAAGACAGAGAGAAAAAGATGAAGAGAATAAGGAGAAGAGAAAGAAAACCCAACTGCCCCCTCCACACACACCACCACCACCACCTTCCCCCTCAAACCGCTGTTGCACCTGCCATAGAGAGAAAAAGAGGGAGCGAGAGAGAGAAAAAGAGAGAGACAGAGAGAGATTGGGGCGTATCAAATAGTAAGGAGGGGTACGCAACGCAAAAAAGGGAGGGAGAAAGAGAGAGAGAAAAAGGGATAGAGAGAGAGAGAGAGGGAGATTGGGGTGTATCAAATATGAAGGTGGGGTAAACAGGGGGAGAGATGGGGGGTGGTCATCTCTCTTTCCCTCCCTTAACTCAGAATGACAAGCGGTAAGAGGGGGAGAGAGGGGGGTGGGACAGAGGGAGGGGAAGAGGAGAGGAGAGGGGAGGGGCAAAGAATCCCCCCAACCCCTCCCCTCCTCTCCTCTCCCACTCACCACTCCTCTTCCTCTCTCTTTTCTACGATTCTCAAACAGGACTAGGCAGCAACAGGGACCCTGGGAAGGAAAGAAGGCCCTGGTACCTCGCTGTGTTATTTTTCTCTCTCTCTCTCTCTCTCTCTCTCTCTCTTTCCCTCCCTCTGTCTCCTGTTCTCTCGCTCTTGTCTCACTGAGTCGCATGAGCAGGGACTGACTGCTTCTTTGCCTCTCCTGTCTTCTTCTCTCCTCTCCACACCTCTCCTCTCCTGTACAATAATCTCCCATCCCCTCGACTAACTGCTCTTCGATGCCCGTGCAATGCTAATCAAAAGGTAAACAGTCTCTCTCCTTTACTCTCTCTCTCTCTCTCTGTTTAAGTGTTTATGTAATGATTTGTCTGCCTGTCTCTGTGTGTATCTCTCTCTCACACACACACTCTCTCTGGTCTGTTCTGTCTGTCTGTCTTTGTATCTGTGTGTTTGTCTGTCTGAATCTCTGTTTCAGTGTTGAGAATAGGAAGTTGTTGTCTCTGTACTTGTGTTGCATGTGTGTGAACTTCAGACGTAGACTAACGGCAGGGGGAATTAGCAAGGTGTTAGCGGTGACGACGAGCTTTATGCTGATAGCCAATGTGTGGGTGTGTTTTGTGCTACGAGAGTTACCCTGTTGGCTAAATGACGCTAAGCGACGGAAAATCTGAGAGCAAAATGTCACTTGGTCATACCACCACCATCCCCTTCTGCGATTCTCCCTAGGCCAGTCAAAGGGGATATATATATACACATACTATATATGTAGTATACATAACGACTTGCGATCTATCAAGTGATTCTGTCAAGTAAAAAGACCATAAAAACATAAAACGCAAATTTTGCAAAAAAGTTAAGTGGCATTCTTTTCAAATAAGAGATCATTTTAACCATAGTTTTTCACATGTAAGGTTGTGTGTGTGTGTGTAACATTTGCTTTCCTTTTGCTGTAACCTCTGATACACCTGCCACACTAAAGGAACAGAACAAGCATAGGCATCACTAATGTGGCATAATCTATGCGAACAAATTTCCATATCCTCTTGTTAATGCAGCCATGTTTTAAACCCGTGAAGCAAAAAACTATAACTACAACACAGACTGAACTGAACATACCTAAAACCTAAATCAAACATTTCTGTGTGAATAGTCTAACATCCTGTGTGACTGAAAGTGCACTTGTAAGGTACACGCTATGCATATATATTCTTAATGTGTCTGGTGAAATTGTGAATACTCTGTGTTCGCACGTTGAGACAAACAAAACCTGTGTATGAAAACACAGAGGAGCCAGTGGCAGTGCCATGACCTGTAGTGTGTTTGTGAAACAGGGCGACACAAACTTAGCTTTGTTCGCAGACCACAATTAGCAGCTTTGCATCGTCTAGTAATAATATTCTCAACTCGATCGATTCGTCTTTGCAACACAATGCAGTGTGATGCAGCTCAGCTTTGATGATTAATTTGTTATGGTTGTTATTCGACACATCTGCTGTTTTATACATGACAAAGTAACCAACATTCACTTGTGTAACTCAACTCTGGTAAGATGTAAATTACTTTGAAGTGTATGATTAAAAGTTATAAGTATTGCGGTCAGACCTACAGAGATAATGCTGTCTGAATGTTTGTTTTGTTGTGAATTGAGTATTTTGCGTATAGCTTTGTTAGACCTGGCAGGTGTTTTGAGTTTAACCAGAGTCTGTGTGTGTGTGTGAGTGTGTGTGTGTTAGTGCGCATTTGTTTGTGTGTGTATGTGTGTGTGTGTGTGTGTGTGTGTGTGAATGAGTGAGACAGCCGAACAATGAGAACAAGAACTTTACATTTTACATGATTGTGTTGTGGAGGCAAATGTGTTGAACTTGTGTAGTGGTACTGTATGTGTGTGTGTGTGTGTGTGAGAGACAGAGAGAGAGAGAGAGAGAGATACAGTAAATTTGGTCTGTAAGGGAAGCAGTTATATGTGTAAACTGACTTATTGCCCAAGGGGCGTTTTCATTTCCCCTTGGTAAGTTCAGTAGAAGTTGATTAGTGTTTTCAAGATTTGACTCGTCTTGACTTGTGTATGAGGGGAGTTGGCCAGTGGTTTATGGATTTTATGTTTAATGAAACCAGATGGTGCTCAACAGCACATGCAGAGCTTACACCTTGCCTTAAAAATTCACATTTCTTATAAGTACAAGTTTTTAAAAAGTGAAAAAACAGAACAAAACAGAACAAAACACATTTTCACCCTCAGTGTTATTTATTTATTTTATTTTATTTCTTTATTTGTACAACATTCATGTAGAGCACATTCGTAAACGTGTCCCCTTTTTTAATTTGAAGTTATTTTTAAATTTTGTATTCCCAAAGGCATTTAACATTTAAAAAGATCTTACATAGGGGTATAGTGGTATAAAAAAGAGATGGCTAAAACTATTTGCAAATTGTGATAAGGTTCATGATATCCTTCATGATAATCGTTTTCCATGGTTATTAAATGTTTCTAGAGGGCTGATGAGTGTAGGTCTACTTATTATAATGTGGAGTAAAGGGCTTGTGAGTAACTGTCCTGTTCTGGTAGACCGTAAATCTGCAGTTACAGTTGCATTTGTTGCCTAAACCCTATTGGGAGATGAGAGGTGCATAAATCCTATTTTAGGGACTTGAGAGGTGCATAAAGTGTGTTTACTTGTATTTGCCCTCTGCTACGGTTCTGGTTTTACACTAATGTTTACTGAGAAAGGCCTTACTTCCCCATTCTTTTATACTGAAACACGAAGATGCTTAAACTTTGAATTTGAAGTAAAATTTAAAAAATCATTTAAGTGAGCATGTATGCACATGTGTTCTCATCAAGAGTTTTTGCATGCGGCTGGCTCCATCCCTAAAAGAAAAGAAAATGTAGACTGTGTGTGTGTGTGTGTGTATGTGTGCATGTGTGTATTTGTTTGTGTGTGTGTGTGTGTGTGTGTGTGTATTTGTTTATGTGTGTGTGTGTGCGTGCGTGCGTGTGTATTTGTTTGTGTGTGTGTGTGTGCGTGCGTGCGTGTGTATTTGTTTGTGTGTGTGTGTGCGTGCGTGTGTATTTGTGTGTGTGTGTGTGTGTGTATTTGTGTGTGTGTGTGTGTGTGTGTGTTTGTGTATTTGTTTGTGTGTGTGTGTGTGTGCGTGCGTGTGTATTTGTTTGTGTGTGTGTGCGTGCGTGTGTATTTGTGTATGTGTGTGTGCGTGCATGTGTATTTGTTTATGTGTGTGTGCGTGAGTGTGTATTTGTTTGTGTGTGTGTGTGATTTGCTCTTGTCACTGGGCCCTTTTCTCACTGAGAACAATGGACACACTTCTGTCCTTATTGCCCTAGTAAAACATTAACCCTTCCTTTGAGCCGCACGTATTGACTGGTTAATACCATTATCCCTCATGCAAGCGGCTACAGCGTGTCTGTTTGAGAGTGTGTGCGCGTGTGTGTGTGTGTGTGTGTGTGTGTGTGTGTGTCCGAGCGTAGGGTCAGCATTCCATTGACCCTTTTGTGCAGGTGCCGTTGAGGCGTTGAGGCGTTAGTGTGTGCGTGTGTGTGTGTGTGTGTGTGTGTGTGTGTGTGTGTGTGTGTTTGGTCAACAGAAGGCCTCAGTGGTCATCTTTCAGTTTCGCTCCTTGGTCCCCATAGGTCACTAAAGGTCAGCGGAGGTCGGAATGAGCCAAAGGCTAATTAGTTGAACCCTCCAGGGCCATTTTGGAGATTTGAGGATTGGAGAAGAGTGCCTAATCAATCACAACACACACACACACACACACTCACACACACACACACACACAGTATGTGACAATGCATAGGTTACACACACGCAAAGATATCAGACCGTTGCTTTGACCTGTCTATCTATGCAATATGTGACAACACATTGGCCACACACACACACACACACACACAAGATCTCGGAACATTGTTCTGAGCTGGTCTATCTATGTAGTTTGTTACCACACACACACAAGATCTCGCACCATTGTTCTGAACCTATGTATCTATGCAATATGTATCTATGGAATATGCACCATTGTTCTAAACCTATGTATCTATGCAATATGTATCAATGCAACACACACACACGCCCACACACACACACACACAGGTAGGTGTTGAACTCTTTGTTGTGAAACTACCTATCTATGCCATATCGCTCATTTTAAATGCACTTTTGACACCGTTGTGCTTAACTAAGCGATCAACCTGCACAAAAATGTAATGAACAGGTACCACATCAAGTTGTCTCAAGCCTGCTCATCAGAGTTGCACATGCATGTTTATATAAGACATATAATCATATATCCATATAAATACATTCTAGAGTAAAATAATATAGATTCTTTGCATATGGGAAGTATACTCTGATTCAGCTAAGAAGCCTATAGGGTTTGTCATTATAGGCTACATTTTTATATGTCCTGCATACAGCCTGAAGTGCAGCACACATTGTATTCAGATGTAGGAAAGTGTAGGTGATATTGGAAAGCTGTGTCGGTGATATTGGAAAGCTGTGTCGGTGATATTGGAAAACTGTGTCGGTGATATTGGAAAGCTGTGTAGATGAACAGCCCTGTCATTGTTCATGTGTTTGCGTGTTTTTGTTGCACTGAAAATCTTGAAAATCTTTGAATTTTTCAGTTACCATAGTCTGTTTGTATCTTTGTTGCTTGTGTACTGAAAATCTTTTTAGATAATACCTAGATAAATACACACCTATTTACTTACAAATAAATAAATAAATCCTGACATAATTAAAACATAACATAACTTACAGTTATTGAAAGATGAATAAATTAGATCAGCAAAACATTTAAAAAGTGGAACGTCTTGATAAATGCTGTCATGTTTTTAAAATTTGCCAATCTAAAAGTGAAGCATTTTAATCAATTCTTTTATTTTGCATGTTATAATAGTGTCCCCTCCGATCTAACCTGTTTATTTTGCTCATTTTACAATAGTGTCCCCTCTGATCTGACCTGTTTATTTTGCTCATTTTACAATAGAGTCCCCTCCGATCTGACCTGTTCAAACATGTGCATAAAGATGTGAGGCTTTTGGCTGCCATTTTGTAAGCTGGGGATGAATGCAGAGGTGTGCCCAGTATCTCAAACTGAAGATACTCAATCTGCATCTTTTCTCATTACATTATGAGAATAATTATCAGTATATATCTTCATTATCTTTCAATATCAAAATTGGGATTTTTTTTTTATCTGCGTTTTTGGTCAGTGTCCCGTTTTGGCTGTTGGCCTGTGGGACAAAAGGTATTCTAATCTAACAGTCTGTGTATCACTGCATCAGGTTTTCTCATTATGTTACTATAACTTCAACAATTTACCCACTCACTGCGGTATACCATTAATGTCTAGTAAAAATAATAAAATTTACTGTTACAGACAATAGATCGCTTTTTTTAACTATTAAATACTATTAGGACACACTTTTATTTAAGGCATACAGTATACTTGAATCAAACTCATCCTACAGAAATTGTATATCCACTATTATTACACCTGGCTGCTCTTCATTAGATTTCTCTCTGCTTGACGAGTATAATTTGGCTCAAATTAAATCATCCCTCAGCCCAGTAGAATCTTTTTTTAAAAGAAAGAAATTATATTTAATTTAATCAGGCGTATTAAATTAGTCGCTGGGGCACTTGCTTACCACTGGAAGCTTTATGTCTGTATCCTTAGAACGAAGAAAAAAAAGCAGGCAAGACAAAACAAGAATGATAAAATATATCTCTTTGTGAACCAAGTTTGCATTTTCGCTGTCAAGGTTTCAGATGCCAGACTTTGCTCGCTTTGTGTGCTTATGGAGGGACTGGAAACAAAGCATCCTGCCATTCTTTGGAAGGTTATGTACAAGTGTGTAAACAATAATCCTCTAAGACAGAGAGAAAGAAAAGAGGAGGAAAGAGTCACAAAAAAGGGCTCAAATTGGGATTTTTTTTTGTTTTGTTTTGTTTTGTTTTGTTTTTTTTTTTGTTTAAATCTGCATTTTGGACAATGTCCCGTTTTGGATGCTGACCTAAGGGAGAAAAGGTATTCTAATATAACAGTTTGTGTATCAATCACTCTATATGCGTCAGGTTCTCTCATTATGTTACTAACTTCAACAATTTACCCACTTACTACAGTAAACCATTAATGTCTAGACACCTTATATTGTAGAATTTAAGAATGGATACCTGCACTTCATGAAAGTGAAGTGAAGAAAGAAATAAGGAGACAAAGCATCGGTCAGAGAAAGAGAATGAGAGAAAAGAAAAGTATGAAAGAAAGATAGAAACGGCAGAAAGTACTGTAACTGTATAATGGCATGAAGAATGTTTGAGGTTGTAAGTAGCTGTCAGTAGCTCTGGTAAAAAGAGATGCCTGTGTGCACCATAATGGGTAACATCAGACCCAGTGGGTTTCTCAATCAACTGATCTGGAGTCTGGCATGGGTGTGGCTACAACCTGATCTGATCCACCCAACAACGTGTGTGTCTGAGCTGTGCTGTGCTGTGTTAATATTTGTGCTGTGTTAATATTTCAGTTCTGGCACATTCGCAATACATATCAAACATCTAGTGTCCATTAGTGGTTTTATACTATGACTGAGCTTTGTCCCCTTCTCAAAAAATTCATTCTCATGTTTGCAAAGTCAGACCTCAGATTTCTAGCGACCTTTTGACTATTCCACCCCAACGATCAGGTTCATGGGCACCTCTAAGTTTGCAAAGCACAACAATGTTAGAATTGTTACTAAATTGACAAAGTGGTCAATGTACTGGGATAATGTTAGCATTCAAGGTAATAATTATAAAATTACACTACATGGGTTATATTCCTGGATGGTTAAGTACAGTACACACAGTATGCCCAGTGCAATGCCTAGTATGCCAGGCAAGCAGTGGTGAAGAGAAACACCATTCACAAAATTATGTTTCTTTAACACTAACATTTAACACATTTATAATCAGGATGTGGAGATTAAAAGTAGGATGACTCGTGATAACAACCAGCAATGCTGGAATATGTAGCAGCTGAGAAGATGATGTAATACAGACATGGTTGAAATGCTTTTTTTGGACTGTGTGACTAACAGCTCTGAAACATATTCCATCAAAAATCAAGTTAACAACCAAAAGAAACACAAACAACAATGACGCTTAAGCATTATTAACACTTTGTTTTTTGGGCTGAAACTTTCTAATTCTTTCTCTCACAGTCTGACATTCAGCAATTCAGTGTATTTTTTTTGTTACCATAACAATAGGAGTTGACTGAGGTGGATATTGTGATCAGATCAAGTCTGATTGAAACCCTCATTTTGGACGGGATTGTCTGTAATTCCTTAAGAGACAGACTGAGAGAAAGGGGAAGTCACCAGGAGAGCCCCACTGTTATTTACTTTTGTACTGATATTCATTTACATCATTTACATTGTTTACATTTGAATTGATTCTTAAACAGTAGATGCTTTTATTCAAAACAACTTACTTATTGTCGTTACGTTTTGAAACGTCAACGGTTGTCTCCTCTGTGTATCAAAGCCATGAATTACTTTTGTATCAATGATTTACATTTTTTTACATGAATCCTTTAGATTTATAGTAGACTCTTTTATTTAACCCTCTAACCGACCACTCAACAATTTGGTAGAGCCCATTTCAAATGAATACCTCACCCAATTTCCACCTGTTATGGATTCAACCATATAGAGCTCTTGCCACCACTTGGCCACTAAATGATGAGCACAAATATTTTAATACTTTAAATAAACAAATACTTTTTTTTACTTTAAATAATTACAGTACTGTCTTGACTTTCATTATTTATCCACGGATGTTAACTCTATGTATCAAAGCCTTGATCACAGACCTTTTTTCCTTTTGAGAGTGGGACCAGCACAAGGCTTTTCTGAGGCATTTGCTGATCGTAAACTGCAATAACAAAAGAAAAAAAAAAGCGACAAAACGTAAAACTATGAAACAAACAAAGATGACACATATGCAGTAGGCAGTTTTCTGGAAATAGTAAAATACTACCTATCTGTTGTTAAATAGCTCTGGTGTTAGCATTACACTACCCTAGTTCACCCTGCCACTGCTCCAGAATAGAACAAAGACTGGTCAGGGCCCTGCCTGGCCTAGGAGATGGAGGACAATAGGCAATAGGCAAGTAGGCTAACTGCAAGAGCTAGGAACTCACAAGTTTATGGCTTTGTTTCAATTCATCCCCAGGTAAACTCACATACATACATACATACATACATGTGTACATACATACATACATACATGTGTACATACATACATGTGTACATACATACATACATACATACATACATACATACATACATACATACATACATACATACATACATACATACATACATACATACATACATACATACATACATACATACATACATACATACATGTGTACATATACGCATAGCCTACATGCACACACATATAAAAGGCTACATCAGGGGGGTCAAACTCATTTTTATTCAAAGCCTCATGAGCATTATGCTATTCCTCAGAGGGCCGCCAAACCTCAAACTGTCGGGTGAAAAAAAATGTGCATTTGCCAGTGTTTCTGACCATCACCAGCACAATCCTAATGGGTCTGTGTTCTGTGTGCTGACTTCACCACTTTTCAACATTTTCACTTCCTTTCCTGTCAGTAAGCAGGATGCATCTCACAGTTGAGTTACATCGTGACAGAACCAGGGTAATTATTTCTGCATCTTTAAAGCTATTTTCAGTCAGGCTACATTGCTACAATTCTTTTCAAGCTTTTGGAATCGGGCTGTACAAAATGATCCAGTCCCCAGGCCGTATATTTGACACCCCTGGCCTAGATATGCACATGCAAACATATATACATACATACATACTCACACACACATACATACATACACACATACACACACATACATACATACACACATACATACACATACATACAAACATATCTACATACATACACACACATGCACACACATACAAACATACATACATACATACATACATACATACATACACATACATACAAACATATCTACATACATACACACACATGCACACACATACAAACATACATACATACAGTACAGTACATACACACATACATTAGGAACACATACAGCTACACACTGCGACCTATACATTCGATCACTCCATAAGACCTGCAGGTGAGGGTGAGGGTGGTCGGCGCAGTGGTCACCACAAGGAGGACTGCAGTGGAATTGTAACACAGCTGTGGAAGTCTATGGGAGAACTAGCAGATGCAGTCCCTGTGTGTGTGTGTGTGTGTGTGTGTGTGTGTGTGTGTGTGTGTGTGTGTGTGTGTGTGTGTGTGTGTGTGTGTGTGTGTGTGTGAGTGTGCGTGTGTCTAAAAGCAAACTCTGCTGGCAGATCGTGAGACAGCCACAGGCTGGACACAGGAACTTTAGATAAGAAGGGGGCGAGATGAAGGAGACACTTCTAGAAAGTTCTTTCTACATCCAACTCTCTCTCACTCTCTATTTCAATGACTTCCCTCTCCTCTGCTTCAAAGTCAAAGTCAAAGTCAGCTTTATTGTCAAAAGCCATATGTACAGGTTGCACACATAGGATTTGAAATTACAGGACTCCCAAGGCCCACAGTGAACATTAAACATCTTATAAACAATATCAATATAATGACAATAAATATAGTGACAAAGCTTAACAATATACACATAGCAAGGACTATATACAAATAGCAAAAAGTACAAATAGGCTTATATATAATACAAATAAGTGAAATACCCAATACACAATGTGTAGCGTATGTGTATAGCAGTGTGTGCTTCTGCTTCCCATTAAACATATCCCACTGTGTGTATGTCCTGTCAGTGAAACTTCAGGCCATTCTCCCTGCTCTCCTGGCGTGGCTTTGTGATATTGTCCACCTCTACGGCCAAAACAGTTTCTCTTTATCTTTTTTTCCTTTTTTCTCATTTATATGGGGCACTGGGTAAATGCTATGGAAATCCATCTCTCTCTCTCACACACACACACACAAGCACACTCTCAGACACACACACACATGCACACACACACACACTCTCAGACAGACAGACACACACACACACTCTCTCTTCGACACACAACACAACTGCACACTCTCTCTCACATGCACACCCACACACACATGCACACACACACACACGCACACTCTCAGACATACATATAGACACACACTCTCAGACACACACGCACACACACTTTTAACATCAGGGGTGTGGTTGACCTATAGAATCTTCATCACCACAGATACACATACACATACACACACACACTCACAGCGTTTTGTGTGTGTAGAATACCTGCTCTTCTCACACACACACTCACAGCATCGGGAGTGTGGCACATGGAGTCCTCGCTGTTTGTAGCTTGTGTGGTCTCGGCATCCATTTTAAGGTTAATCATCAACCTGCAGTTGTGGTTGGGCCCATTCAACTCTAAGGCGATTTCACTGGCTTGGAAAACCCAGACACAAAATGTCTGTCAGATGTCGCCACTTGGGGCAAGATGATGTAACGGTTGAAAAAAAAAAGAAAGAAAGAAAAACATAAAACATAAAATAAATATTAATAAATTAATGATCTAATTCCAACTTATTCCATTCTTGGAATATGACTGTATAGACAATTTTTTTTCATCTTTGACTTTACGACTTCCACTGAAATGGCATTTGAATTGCCATGGTATTTGTACAATATGAATAATTATGTGAATTAGTAAAGTAAAGAAAATTGGTTCCACAACCCACATCTGATATACAAATAGGAACTTGGTTTTCCCACATCGGATATACAAATAGGAACTTGGTTTTCCCACATCAGATATAACTTTATGACTTTTTACTGTACAATTGTGTGCAATACCGCTCTACATACCAAAACCCCTCATGGTCTTCTGAGGTATCTCAAAAATTCAGCTAATGCACATTATACATAAACATAAATATTCAATCACACATGCATTACATGGTTGTTTGTACTCATTTGTACACACATTAGTGTGTATGTTAGTGTGTATGTTTCATATTACACATATTGTGCGTCAATTCCACATATCAGTATTCTATACATTTCTATTAAATATATCCCCACTCACAGTACCCCTACAGGCAGACAGAGAGGCATCAAACTGACAGTGGGGAGGTGTGGAGACCATTCGATAGATACTGTGACTAACAGTGGGAATGGGAGTGGGAGACAGACACGCGCACACACACACACACACACACACACACACACACACACACAGGATGTAGCACAGTGTGAATGTGACACACTGAGAGTTGGTCAATGTATGCAAAACACACACACACACACACACACACGTGGTAATCTGTTCGATCCTCCGCCGCATCTTTGTCTAATATACAGTACACTTACACACGTTTTGCCATCGTGTGTGTTTCTGTGTGTGTAGGGGGGAATTTTTTTTGAGGGTATGTTGGGTAGACATCCTTAAAAAAAACTCTGGGGGTGTCCAGGGGCATGTTCCCTTGATGAAAATGTAGATTTTGAAGTTAAATGCTCTAATGAAATATCCTTATCTAGACTATTAAATCTACACTGTTATATCCTAATCTACATATGTGCACCATTAGAATAAATGAAAAGGTAGATATTTTCATATGAACACTCAGATGTGTATTTAAATTCATTTCAATTTGTACTGTAAACTCTCCCTCTCCTTCTCTGTGTGTGTCCGTGTGTGTGTCCGTGTGTGTGTGTGTGTGTGTGTGTGTGTGTGTGTGTGTGTGTGTGTGTGTGTGTGTGTGAACCTGCTGCTTTTCTTTGATTCCAACGCAGTAGTCGCAATCTTCAGTTCATTTCAGTTTCATTCATTTAAATGGTGCCATTAGCAGACAACAGGCATTCTCTCTCTAGGTGCTTCACACAGCCGAGGGAGGGCCTGTGTGTACAGCACCTTCTGAAAGAACGCGACCTGGCAAAACTACTACAAAATTATACATGACCGTTACCTCAGTAGGCTTCTGTTTTACATTTGTAGTAGTAAAGGCAGATTATTTTTGTTAGTATTCAAGCATAAATACATCTGCATGGTACTGAATAAGCCATCACAGTGACAAATTGTCTGTATTTCTGTGTCTGAATATGTCCATTTGTGTATAGCCTATGTGTCTGTAAATCTGTGAATGTGGAGGATCTGTGTGTGTGTGTGTGTGTTCGTGTGTATGTGTGTGTGTGTGTTTGTGTGTGTGTTTGTATGCATGAGTGTGCGCGTGTGTATGTGTGCGTGTGAATGTGTTTGTGTTTGTGTGTGTGTTTGTGTGCATGAGTGTGTGTGTGTGTGTGTATGTGTGTGTGTATGTCTGTGTGTGTGTGGCGAGGGACAGGGGCGTTTACCCTGTCTGTGGCACTCATAGGGCAGGGCTGTAGTAGGTCGTACTGAGCATGCGTGGACGAGGGTAGCAGTGCAGCATGCTCTGGACGCATGTCAACGTTTGCACCGGGAGGCTTAGAGTCAGTGTGTCAGGACGAGCAGCCAAGAGCATGCGTCTGTCTGTGTGTGTGTGTGTGTGTGTGTGTGGGCGTGTGTGAGAGTGAGTGTGTGCATATGCATGTGTGTGTGTGTGTGTGTGTGCACTGGTGATTACTACCGGGCTATCCATGGGTTGGTTTCAGCATAAATGTTGCGTCTCAGGATCCGTAAGTCTCAAAGTCGTTTAGTGTGTTGTTTAGTCCAGAGTCTACTTCATGGTCAATAATGTTTTTCTCATTACAGTTATTGTGGTTTTGTATAAGTAAGACTTTCTCATGTTTAATATCAAGAGTGGCTGTATATTATGACAACCTGCATCAGCTTTTTTCTCGTACTCAGAGAAGAACGTACAGGATTAGGGTCACTAGAAAAAAAAATCATGGGTGTTCAAATACTCAAACACCTAAATCGCTGTTACCTGCAGTTAATCTCGGAAGACTTTTTAACACCATATTGAGTATCAAGTTAAGGCAGTAAAGTTCCCATCCCATTCATTTGATATTCACATTAATGGTCAGCCCTCCACTCCTGCCTGGTATGGGAAAGACTCTAATCCATATGGTGAGCGAGTTTATAAGTCTCTGCTGGAGTAGTCTAACTTTATGTACGACTGTTTTGTAAACATGTGAAAAACATTTTATTTACAATCACAAATTGCAATTTGTTTAAAACTTTGCATGAATTAACAGAGTTAAATGCACAGAGAGAGAGAGAGAGAGAGAGAGGGAGTTCTACTTGTGATCAAGACTTGGGAGTCGGGCCCCCGCGTTGCTGTTGCCTTTTGCTTTGGGAGACACCTAAAAGTGCTACGATTTAAACACTCGCTATACATGCAGTATCATTATATTGTCACCCAGTGCGGACAGCATCGCGCAGAGGTGTGTTCACATGCGGCTCTTCATTAACTTATTTTTAATTAACATATTAGGCTAAATATTACTTTAAAAGGTTCAGCTACTGGATGATGTAAGGTGCAGTGAAATGGGTTGTGATAGGAAAGGAAGGAAGGCAATTGATAGATGTGATAATATGCAGCTAACAGTGTGAATGAATACAAGGGAGTAGGAAGGAGTCTGTGTGGTGAGGGCCAAATACGCAGCGGGCATTGCCTAAAGACTCCGATTCCACATTCTGGTGCTAGAAGGTAGTCTAAATAATTCTAGTTCCATTATGACAGGGAATATTAATAACACATAGATAAGTAAATAAGAACTTAAAGATTAAGCGAGTGATTACATACAGAAGTCATGTGTGAGTGTGAGTCTGGCCTATGACACAAACATTCTGGAACAATCTTGGAGTGGTTAAACATGGAGGCTGTCAGGGGTGAATGGCACCACACAACACGTGTCACGAGTCAAAGTTTGCTGCCAAAAGATCAGGAAATGTTTTAATATACAAATTGCAAAGCTGATCTACAATAAGACGGTTCTAATTTCAATGTTTTTGACATAAGCTCATCGACTCATACAATGTAGCCTTTCTTGCATGCAGAAAATAAACTGCTAAAAGTGTTATTTAAGTGGTATTTACTGCTAAAAGTGTTATTTAAGTGGTATTTACTAATGTGACAAATTTTAACTTTACAATGATATACAACAGCTGAAGTATTGCAAGCTCATACTACAGTCGTCACAAAAGTCCATATATGAATTAATTTCATTTTAAAATATAAAAATGATTCAACACCTTGAACCCACACAGATATAAGATAAATGAACACCTCAAAGACAAAAAAATCTAGGAGCCCATAAGCCCAAGCCCAACAGTTAATGCGTCATTAAATGTGTAATTCAGTCAGGGAGAATCCTAGTGTAGCCAGTGAATTATTTTAATCATCGGATCAAACGATTAAAGAGTAAGATTAGAAGCAATTAGACAGACTTATGCAAAATTTATATTGAAAAAGGGCAATAAAACAGGAGGAAAAATGAATCATATTTGGGTATTTTCCATCTGTTCTGTCTCTCTGGAGTTCTCCATGGTCTCATAGAGACTGGTGTTAAGTAAGAATGGGTGGGGAGGGGTGGGGTAGGGTGAGGTGGAGACGGATTGGGTGGGGTTGGGTAAGTTCAGTTGTTACTGCTTAACGAACCTTCTTCAAATTTTCGCTTTGTCTTCGGGGTTCCTGCGGCTGGCTTCCATCGGAGCTGCAAAGAATTCGGCAATTCATCGTTGAATGCGGAAACAAAAACCAAACGTCAGACCCTCTCACGTAGATGGCGATTGTTCCGGGTCACGTTTGTGTGCCTCTGGGCCTGTCCAGGAGTGCCTACGAGAAGTAGAAAAAAAAGCACAAAACAAAGAGAGTGAGAGAGAGGTAGTGAGAGAGAGATAAGGACACAATGACAGAGAGAGAGAGAGTGAGAGCCCGTTGTTTTCTTCTCCTCCTCGCTCTCTTTTCTCTTCATTTTACCCACGTTCTGTCCGCTTCGTTACTGTAACTGCCCGTGCTCTCGTCTTGACCTCTACACCGCTGGACGGCTCATGAAACAATACCCTCTCCTCCACAGGGGTCTGCGCCCTGAACAAACCCCACTCTCCAATTCTCATGCTACCGCCATTGTAAGTTAGGGTCCTTTGAGTATGGCCACCAACTGACAAAACACCCCCCCCATACACACACACACACACACACATACACACACACACACACACATTGCCTTATTATGAGGAAACAAGATGAAGGCCGAGACCCTGTCAAAAATATAACCTCCTCGTTCGTCACCAGCGTCTTAAGGAGAACTGGTGGTGGTGCTCTAACAATGGACCACTGTTTTTCACACGCACTGACGTGACCAATTAAGAGACTCCACCAGCGGTTAGACTAATGAATGGGCTTGAGCGGACAGGCAGGCGGGCAGGCAGGCGGACGGACGATGTAAATGGGCATGGTTCTCTGTGAAATAATCATTTTCTGACGAATTAAAGGGCCTCGGTTTAAGAGTTTATATAAACGTTGTCTCATTATGGGTGTGTCTTTACTATCACTATTATTCATTATACCATTATTAGTGAATGACAATGCTATACACAGCTAACCTCATACCAATAGATGCCTATGAACACATATTACACTTAAGTAAAAACAGTAAAAACATGCTTTATACAATAACAACTGTAAGTTACATAGTCATCAAAGTAACAAATGATGGCATGACCAAAAAAAAATGAAATGCGTGAAATGAAATAATTTTACTGATTTTTTTTATTCAAAGCGAACAACTCATTTACCCTAAAGACACATACAAGCAAGAAACGCAACTTTCATATTTTTACATTTGCTCTCGCAACCCACCACTCCCAATGGTCACAAATGAAGCCGTGACAAAAAATGCTAAACATGAAGGTTTCCACTGCAAAATGATTCATTTTTCATCCTGCTTTCATTCATATTTATTCATGTGAACCTGAAGAAGCAAAACATTTAACATTTAACTTCCTCTCATCCACCAGTGCCCATTCTCGGCCCTTACATAAATGATACCATCTTCTGTGTTCATGATCATGATGACGATGATGATGATGGTCATCATCATCATCATCATTGATATCTATGTCAGTGGTTGGGTTGATTAGTCAATATAACACAAGTGAGAGTGAGGATAGCTACTCCATGAACAACCTCCTACCCAGCCTTTCCTTACTCCTAGTGACGCATAGAATGTCTCGTCCAATCAGAAATTGCTAAATGGTTCGACTGGCCCTAACTGTTGTATACATATCCAATATATAATATAAAAACAAGTCACCCACGGTACATCTTTGACATCCTCATCGTGTCCATAACCAATATTTTATCCTCTATAAACTCCTCTTCTTCATCATCATCATCAACCATTGTGACATCTTTGTCTTTGTGGTTTCCTCGACGGCTTGTCAGAACAAGCCCTCTATCTCTCGTCTTCATTTTCTTTCATTCTTCTTTCTTCTGTTTCTTACCCATGTTTATGCATTTTATTATGTTAAGATTTTGCTCCCTCTCAAACTGTATGGGTCCAATTGACTTGGATCATTAATCTGGCACTTCTTTTATGCATTTAAAAAGTATGCATTTACTAAGAGGCTTTTATCCAAAGCAACATACACTCTTTTAGTCAACCCTAATACTGACGCAGGATTTTCCCTTGATGAGGTATTAATACTTTGATTAGAAGGTAAAAATCCAAACTCTTCAGTCACAGACGATCATTGGAACTATAGCCATTATAGTAACTTCTAAAATGAACATCAACAAGGTTTGATCCTCGAACCTGGCCTTGCATAAATATTTCACATAAAACAAAAACATTCAGATAAAAGATGTTTAACATCTCCAAGAATATCAATCAAATATCAGTTGACTGGTGCAGTGTGATTGAATCATACTGTTTAGGGCCTCCACAGACTTGCAATTAATGATCAGTCTCACAGCCATCAGTGGTAGCCATCAACCCCTTAGCCATTCAGTGCTAGCCATCAGTCCCCTGGTTATTCAATGCTAGCAATCCATCTTCAGCGTGGGCCAAAGATAGTGATGTCCTGCTTAGTTGGCGGCGCATATGGTTTCTGTTGACATGTTTACAGTCTTATGCAGCCTGGTTAACCTCGGGGGTTGGGGTGGAATCTCCGCCGTCTATATGTATGTGTGTGAGTGTGTTTGTGTGTGTGTGTGTGTGTGTGTGTGTGTGTGTGTGTGTGTGTGTGTGTGTGTGTGTGTGTGTGTGTGTGTGTGTGTGTGTGTGTGTGTGTGTGTGTGTGTGTGTGTGTGTGTGTGTGTGTGTGTGTGTGTGTGTGTGTGTGTGTGTGTCTGTGTGTGTGTGTGTGTGTGTGTGTGTGTGTGTGTGTGTGTGTGTGTGTGTGTGTGTGTGTGTGTGTGTGTGTGTGTGTGTGTGTGTGTGTGTGTGTGTGTGTGTGTGTGTGTGTGTGTGTGTGTGTTTGTGTGTGTGTGTGTGTGTGTGTGTGTGTGTGTGTGTGTGTGTGTGTGTGTGTGTGTGTGTGTGTGTGTGTGTGTGTGTGTGTGTGTGTGTGTGTGTGTGTGTGTGTGTGTGTGTGTGTGTGTGTGTGTGTGTGTGTGTGTGTGTGTGTGTGTGTGTGTGTGTGTTTGTGTGTGTGTGTCTGTGTGTGTGTGTGTGTGTGTGTGTGTTTGTGTGTGTGTGTGTCTGTGTGTCTTTGTGTGTGTGTCTGTCTGTGTGTGTGTGTTTGTGTCTGTGTGTCTTTGTGTGTGTGTGTGTGTGTGTGTGTGTGTGTGTGTGTGTGTCTTAACCCCGAAAGTCTGCATGTATTACCAGGCTGGAATCTCTGCTGTCTATCTCACACAGATGGCCATGCGCGTATAGTCCCTGCTGTGCACAGCCGGAGATCTAAGCTTAGCTACTCTGTGTGTGTGTGTCTGTGTGTGTATCTGTGTGTGCATGTGTCTGCGTCTGTGTCTGTGGGTGGGTGTGGATTTGTGGGCGCGGTCAGAATAGAAGGACTTCATTCGAGAGCAGAGGGAGGCGTGTGTGTGCGTTCGCGCAAACTAGCTAGCGAGTTAGCGAACGAGCCAAACTTGCCAGACCCGCTGTGTGTGTATCTCCTAGCTCTGGTTCTCCCGTGCCGTCTGCATGACACTGTTGTGTGTTTTCAG
>JAIFZK010000072.1:555000-627500 GCA_027481765.1 Tenualosa thibaudeaui
ATATTGGACAATGACTGTTTGCAGCCACAGTTCCTGTACCTATATGTCCGTCAGTTGTCCGATGCTGTGCAGTCAAAAGAAGCAATACAATATTCCGCCAATAACGTAATAGCCATCCAATAACGTAATGACGTTTTATATTATTGGCAAAACGTTGTTACACGTTATTGGCAAGTTATTACATTATTTGCTTTATTACATAAAAACACACCCATTGGCCATTGTAACATTATCAGCTGTCACATACCCTGTTGTAATAATAATAATAGTTGTAATAATAATAATTCATATTCGCTTAATTATTTTAGGCCTAATTGAAATAATTAGGCTATAAAAATAGATAGATAGAAAACTTGTGACTGCACGTGACGGTTGTGATGACAACTCTTCGATGGCAGTATTCCAGGGCCTACATGTTTTCTGCATCATTATGCGGTTCAATTGATTCCAGATACACTCGAAGTGGAAAAGTAAAAAACACGGGGTAAGTATATTATTTCGGAAAACTGGCACCACCAAAATCAGCGGTTGGGGAGAGGAAAATGCCCTGAGAGTCACAGAATCCTACCGTTTGTGTATGACATCATCGCACAAAGTGTACCTTCGAAGAAAATAAATAAACAGCTCAGTAATGCGACACACTTGCGTTTGAAATACAGCTACAGAAAATACATGTAAGCAGGCCTACCAATGTAATTTCTTTACAACGTAAAATATATCTTTATTCATATCTATTTTGTTTTGCTCTCTTGCCTAATAATGTGTAAATGTACATCTAAATAACAGATTGGCTACGTTGTATTATTATTATTATTATTATTATTATTATCAGTAAAGGATATCCCAAGTTTTTCTGTTCACCGTCAATACGTGGAAAACCGCTAGATGGAGCTGTGCATATTGGTTAAAGTTACCCTCAGGAAGGCAATTAGGCCTCACTTTTGAACTTGAAAGGGTAACATACACTGCGAAGTGTGTGTGTGCGTGTGCGTGTGCGAGTGCGAGTGCGTGTGCGTGTGCGTGTGTGTGTGCGTGTGTGTGTGTGACGCGCGTCTCCCACCCCCTCCATCACCTTTTTTAACACCCATCGGTCAGAAGTGGTTTCAGAAATCAGAATTCACCAAGCTGTGCCAAAAGAACTGTCCACGGAACTTGTCAACGTTGCAGGAGTCTACACTTTGAAAGTAACGATAACTGTGACAACAAACGCAGCAAAAAATATCTCCTTGTTCGCAGTTCCTCGTCATAATCTCAATCCTTTGCATCACTGCAGACACTTCATACGGTAGGTAGTTGAATTTAATAAACACTATGCCTTTGTATTCTACTTAATCTTGTGTATGTTCATTTGCAAATACTCATCAGTTACCCTAAACGGCCCATGCAAAGTTGTTGCAGAACGCACCATGATTACGCACGTGTTTAACAGTTTAACATCGTATAACATCTAAGTTGGAATACACATATTGCCACACCATAATGTCCGATGACAGGGGACGTGTTAATATGCCTGAAGCGAGACTCAAAACTGTTCATCCGTATCGTGATTCGCAGATTAGCAACTTTGGCGCTTAGCACACTGACCTCATAAATGTTTATTGCAAGTGTTATCTTTCTCACTTGTTTGATAACTGCGGAACGAGAATACGAGATGGTCTACGTAAACTGACATCGGGAGAGAACAAGAAGAGAGAAAGAGAGCTATCTTCTCTGTAAACAAACAAAAACAAAACAAAAACAACTGGGTGCAGGTTTGGAGAATGGGTGGTGGTTAGGAGAGAGACAGCCGTGGGGTATTGTCAGATCTGAGCCAATAAACATGGTGGCACGGAGCAAGACGGGAGAAGTTGGGACTTGTCGACACAGCTCCTGAGGGGGTAGAGTGATCATTTTCGTGTTCACATTAGTGTTGTGGGTCGTTATAGTGCTGTGCGGTTTATACAGTACATTGTCAAGGCAGCCGTTTAGCCTCGTTTATTAGAGTCAAAAAGAGACATTCTTGTGTGTGTTTGTGTGTGTGTGTGTTTGGCCGAACGATGCCACGGCTTAATTACTGCACATCTTTTTTCCCCTGCGACCGAGCGCGCACATTAAACTTGTGGATGATGGAATCCTTGCGCATGGACATTCCACAACCTTGACCGTGTCGGTTGTGTGTGAGCGCGTGCGGCTCCCTGACCAAATTTAATAGCCGGATGCACTGACATGCATAACATACACACACCTGGCGAACCCCCGCCAGTCCTCAGAAATAGACATCAGAAACAGTAACGTGTTTTATGGAAAGAGATTTCCACACATCTTGTTGCACGCGCTGGGTGGTCTGGACGCCTTAAAGCGCAATACAAACACTACAAGCACCGATTAAGTCATGCTTTAGCACTAGTCAAGTTTTCGTTTTTTTCTCAACATGTGTTTATAAAAATCGAAATGTTTATTTGTGTGTTTCAAGAGTTCATGTTAACACAGCGATCTCTATGTTATTTTCTGTAAACGACCGCCGTGTCACCTTTTTTAATCAATCATATGGCAAGTCATATTGTTCAGTGACCTCTCTTTTCAGCAGCCTTATTTAAGTGAACCTTGCTTTCATGCAACTACTTTGGCTTGAGAGCTCAGGGCTTAGTGAGACACTGGGGTTCAGTTATGCTTTTCAAGTCATATATCTCTCTCTCTCTCACTCTGTCACTCTGTCTATCTCTGTCATACATTTGTCCTGTGTCTGTCTGTCTCTCTATATCTGTCTCTTTTCCTCTCACCATCTCTCTCTCTTCTCTCGCTCTCTCTCTCTCACTCTGTCACTCTGTCTATCTCTCTCATACATTTGTCCTGTGTCTGTCTGTCTCTCCATATCTGTCTCTTTTCCTCTCACCATCTCTCTCTCTATCTCTCTCGCTCTCACTCTGTCACTCTGTCTATCTCTCTCACACATTTGTCTTGTGTCTGTCTGTCTCTCCATATCTGTCTCTTTTCCTCTCACCATCTCTCTCTCTATCTCTCTCGCTCTCACTCTGTCACTCTGTCTATCTCTCTCACACATTTGTCTTGTGTCTGTCTATCTCTCTATATCTGTATCTGTTTTTCTCTCACCATCTCTCTCTTCTCTCACACACAATTGTCATGTGTCATCTCGCCCTCTCTTCACCATGTTAAGGAACTCTCTCTCACACGATTGTCCTGTGTTGTTTCAGATCTTGCCCTCCCTCTACCATGTTAAGGATCTGTCTCTGTGTAAGTCTCATCATTAATGTTGTCGTATCACAACAGGATGCTGAGGAGCCTGCCACCTACACGGTAACTACTGTACACACCACTAAGAGCCAACAATCTCCAGTCCCACACACACACACACACACACACACACACACACTTTTAGTTACCAATCACTATAAACCATGCTTATTCATAAATGTGTGCTTGTACATGTACATATTGATATCTGCCTATCAATGTACTGTACACATCCTGCAAGCTCACAGGTGAAATACATTACGTCTTAGTCACACACATCCTCCTTCTTCTTCTTCTTCTTCGTCTTCTTGTCCTCCTAACCTAGGTTTCTGTGATGGTAAATGTTAGAGAACTTGTTCTCTGCATTGTAAAATGAATGTTCTGTTGATTGTGGTTGCCAGTACCTTACCGTTAAAGCAGTAAGATGGATAAATGGATCGCTGGCTAAATAATCTATAATAAAGGAAATGCTGAATAAATAGTTTGTTGTTGCTGCAGTCACACATTACAGCACCAAGTATATGTGGTAGCAAGAAGTCAGTCACTGTCAGGCAATGAGTTATTATAATGAACAAACAGAGATAGACCACTCAGGGTTTGGCTTGCCTGTGTGTGCTATTTGTGCTGAAGGGTTTAGTTACTGAATTTAATGCCTCAGATGAAAAGAAAGAGATGAGAGAAGTCAGAGATGAGAGATTGGAAAAAGGAGAGAGAGAAAGAAGAAAAGAGAGATATGAAGATTGTGAAGGAGAGATAGTGAAAGAGTGAGTGTAAAAGAGAGAGAATATGTGCACTGTAGGTCAAAGAAAAAAAAACGGCGGAAGTTTTTTTTTTGGTCAAAGTTGTGTTTGTATAAGTGGTGTGTCAACACATTTTGTGGATGCGGTTTTGGAGATTATGTGTCTATTTTGATCCACAGAGAAGACACACACACACACATACAAATTGTATTGCTGATTGTGTGCTTGTGTGTGTACGCCTATCTGTTTTATCCTGCAGTACACAGATGGGTATATTAATTGTATCTGTACTACTGTGACACTGTGTGTGTGTGTGTGTGCGTGCGTGCGTGTATGTGCATGTGCGTGTGTTTGAATGCTTGTGTGTGTATATGTGGATATGTTTGTGTGTGTGTATGTGCATGCTTGTGTGTGTGTGTGTGTGTGTGTGTTTTTCTGCAGTGCACCGATGGCTACGAGTATGACAGCACGAGACAAGTCTGCCGAGGTAATTGCCTGTTTTTCGCCCTGCATGGAAAAAGCAGCTACATTGTGCTTGATACACTTGTATAGACATGCCATAAGCTGTCAACAGTCTGGTAATGACCTGGGTTTCCTGATTAAAAACCTCAGGGAATCTTGACTGCAGTTATTCTCTCTTAGTCCTGCTTTTGCACTCTTCTGGGGGTATAATGGTATGGAAATTTAACGACAGGATAGTAGCAACATGAAATATCACGAATATTAGTATAATCCCGGTTTTGTCTCTTAGTCGTTCTTTGGTAGCATGGCAATAAAACCAGCCCCTCCTTTTACAATTTGTTTTGTACAGAGGGTCTGGCCTTTTCATAGTGAGAAACAATTGCTTTCCGGAGGTGTTCAAGTTTTAAAAGATTGTCTCAGCCTCTGACTGATAGCATTCTAGCTCTGCATTCACAACACCTCCCTCTGATTGGATGCAGCAAAAATGCTACCAGAGGCAACAAGATCAAGGGATCAAATCCAGACTAGCACTGTTGGAAGATGATAATCCAGATCAAGCGATCAAATCCAGACCAGCACTGTAGGAATATGATAATCAAGCTCAAGGGATCAATTCCAGACCAGCACTGTAGGAATATGATAATCAAGATCAAGGGATCAAATCCAGACTAGCACTGTAGGGAGATGATAATCAAGATCAAGGGATCAAATCCAGACGAGCACTGTAGGAATATCATAATCAAGATCAAGGGATCAAATCCAGGCTAGCACTGTAGGGAGATGATAATCAAGATCAAGGGATCAAATCCAGACGAGCACTGTAGGAATATGATAATCAAGATCAAGGGATCAAATCCAGGCTAGCACTGTAGGGAGATGATAATCAAGATCAAGGGATCAAATCCAGGCTAGCACTGTAGGAATATGATAATCAAGATCAAGGGATCAAATCCAGGCTAGCACGGTAGGAATATGATAATCAAGATCAAGGGATCAAATCCAGACTAGCACTGTAGGGAGATGATAATCAACTGCTATATTGCAGTTGTCTGACTTCGACAGGCTTGTTAAACATAATGAAGATGGACTGTTAAGACTGTAATGTTGTTAAGACTAAGGCCTGTTAAAGCTAACATGTTAATAGTGTGTTATTGGATCTTTCGTCAAAACACACACACACAGAAACACACACACACAAACAAGAGCGAACTCAGCTATATTAGTGGAAGTAAGACACAGATTTTTTCTGCAGTGACTGGTACGTGAAATAAAGCCATAACAGTAACTTTCTGGTAAAATGTAGCTCTACGGCTTGTTGAGTGAACTTGTAACATTAGCCAATGTAGTCCACATGTGATTACTTTAGTTTACTTTTAGTTTTACTGCTTGTACCATGTTTTTTTGTTTTGGTTTGTTTGATTTCAAAGATTTTTGTTTTAGTCAAGTCAAGTAGGATTTTATTGTCGTTTCAGCCATATACACAGTACATAGTGAGACGAGACAATGTTTCACTGGGAACAATTGGTGATACACAAGACAGATACGTAATAGTGCCTACATACACTATTGCGGGACTACACAGATTCACTCACACACGCACTCCACACACACAACTACACACGCACGCGTGCACACTCTTGTACACATATGTACATATGTTACAACACAGTTGTAAACAATTGGCAGGTCAAGAGACAGGTGACCTAAAACAAACACGCTAGACAGGGCATGGCTTTTAGCAGAGCACTGTGGCTAGTGGTGTTATTTGTAAACAGAAGACTGTTCTATATAAATATAAATAATAGCAACAAGGCTAGGGGTTAGGATTTGTAAACAAGAGACTATTCTACATAAATATAAGTGATAGCAGCAAGAAAGTGCGGGGGGCATAAAGGTGCAGTACCCTGTGACGCGCTGGTTTGCATCCTGAGTTACTAAGAAACTCAGTCCAGTCCAATTGCACTACAGGTTGTTCAGCAGTCTGACTGCCTGCGGGAAGAAGCTCTTCCCCATTCTGTAGGTGCGGGCAGTGATACTGCGGAACCTTCTGCCAGATGGTAGTAAGGTGAATAGTCCATGGGAGGGATGGGTAGTGTCTTTGGTAATGTTCTTGGCTTTCCGCAGACAGTGGGTGCTGTAGATGTCTGAGAGGGGGGGGCAGAGAGACTCCAATGATCTTTTCGGCTGTCCTCACAATCCGCTGCAGGGCCTTACGGTCTGCAGTGGTGCAGTTGCCGAACCACGCTGTGATGGCGCCGCTGAGGATGCTCTCAATCGTCCCTCTGTAGAAAGTTGTGAGGATGGAGGTTGGGAGATTGGCTTTACGGAGTCTTCTCAGAAAGTACAGACGCTGCTGGGCTTTCTTTGTGATGTGTGTGGTGTTGAGAGTCCATGAGAGGTCATCAGTTATGTGTTGTGCCCAGAAACTTTGTGCTCTGGACAATCTGTACTGGAAGGTTGTTGATGCACAGTGGGATGTGTTTATGCAAAGTCCGCCTGAAGTCGATGACCAGTTCTTTTGTTTTGTCCACTTTGAGGGACAGGTTGTTGTTAGTGCACCAGTTGCTGAGCTGAGCCACCTCTTCTCTGTACGGGGCCTCGTTGTCTCCGCTAATCAGACCCACCACGGTAGTGTCATCAGCAAACTTGATGATGTGATTTGAGCTGTGCGTTGCTGCACAGTCATGGGTGAGGAGTGTGAACAGCAGCGGACTGAGCACGCAGCCTTGAGGTGCTCCTGTGTTCAGTATGGTTGTGCTGGAAGTCTTGCTCCTGATCCTGACTGCTTGTGGTCTGCCCACCAGGAAGTCCAGGATCCAGTTGCAGAGGGTTGTGTTCAGGCCAAGTTCACCTAATTTCGTTATCAGCTGCTGAGGGATGATGGTGTTGAATGCTGAGCTGAAGTCAATGAACAGCATCCTGACATATGCGTCCTTTTGGTCCAGATGAGACAGAGCCAGGTGGATGGTAGTGTTGATGGCATCATCTGTGGAGCGATTAGGGCGGTATGCAAACTGCATTGGATCCAATGCGGACAAACAGTAACCTAGTAGTAACTATACAGCTTAGTATTTGAATTTGTATTTATACATTTGTGAGATATTTATATGTTTTTGGAAGAAGATACGTCCCTTGTGTTGCTGATGTGACAGTTTCCGTAGTGTAGTGGTTAACACGTTCGCCTCACTCGCAAAAGGTCCCCGGGCAGAAACAAGAGGCAGCCTTTTCTGAGATGGTGCTGTTGGCTGGATGGATGTAGCTACAGATTCCGGAATTGTAGATGTAGTTTCTAGACATGCAACAAAGTGCTGTTGGCACATTGCCTGCTAGAAGCCTGCTACACAGTGAACAAGCCACACAGTGTAACTTTTACCACATTCAAGCATTACTGAGATTCTGAACATGCCCCCTTTGTGAAACAATGACTGAGATTACTGATATAAGACAACTACTGAAATAACTGATATAAGACAATGACTGAGATTACTGTATAAAACCATTACTGAGATTACTGATATAAGACAACTACTGAGATTACTGAGATAAAACAACTACTGAGATTACTGATATACAGTATGTCACAAAAGTGTGTACACCCCTCACATTTTTGTACATTCTTTGTTATATCTTTCCATGGGAGAAGTCTGAAGATATAACACTTTTCCACAACGTAAAGTAGGCAGTGTACAACTTATTTAACAGTGCAAATTTGCTGAGCATGTGCACTCAACTTCTTTGGTCGACTATGGCAAGGCTTATTCTTAGTCTGTCCTCTTGAAGCGCTGTATAGTCTTGGCCACTGTGCTGCAGCTCAGTTTCAGGGTGTTGGCAATCTTTTTATAACCTACACCATCTTCATGTAAAGCAACAATTTTCTTTTTTAAATCCTCAGAGAGTTCTTTTCCACGAGGTGCCATGTTGAACTTCCAATGACCAGTATGAGAGAGTGTAAGAGTGATAACACCAAATTTAACACACCTGCTCCCCATTTACACCTGAGACCTTGTAACACTAACGGATGACATGACACCAGGGTGGGAAAATGGCTAACTGGGCACAATTTGGACATTTTCACTTAGAGGTGTACTCACTTTTGTTGCCAGTGGTTTAGACACTAATGGTTGTGTGTTGAGTTATTTTGAGGGAACAGCAAATTTAAAACAAAAATGTGTGTGTGTGTGTGTGGCTTTTTGGAGGCAGTGGCCAAGCTGTGTGTGACTGAATGAGTGTGTGAGAAACGTAGTGAAACAAACATTTGTATTTATTATTTTGTGTCAACAATAAAAAAAACAAAAACAAAAACTGTTCCTTCTGCTTGTGGTACCTCCTCAGACATTGATGAGTGTGTGACCCTCTCGGATGCCTGCAAAGGTGGCATGAAGTGTGTTAACCACTTTGGCGGCTACCTCTGCTTGCCCCACAACGCCCAGATCATCGTCAGCAACGGGGAGGAAGAGGAGGTGGCAGACCCGACGCCTCCTCTGCGTTCAGGGAGCGTGTCCGTTCCTTCGTCCAGCGTGGATCTCACCCGGGTGTCACGCCTCCCTGTGCAAAGCCACACCATCCAGTGCTCCACCGGCTTTATAGCAGACGAACATGGCTACTGCCAAGGTAGGTGTCCGACTTGCACTGACTCTTTTGCACTCTAGACAAAAATCTATCTGTCTATCTATCTGTCTATCTATTAGTTTGTGCAAGGAGTCAATTAACAAACACACACACAAACTCATATATAAACATGCTCACACACTATATGTGAACATATGGACATGCTTTATGTATCTATCTATCTATCTATCTATCTTTCCCCCACGTGGAGCAGACAGAGCTTTGTCTCGAACTCATGCAGTAAACTCAGGCATTACTTAAGAATCAGGATTGTGTATCTCCACAGTATGAGTGTGTGTGTGTGTGTGTGTGTGTGTGTGTAGCTGGGCCCACGTGGAGCAGACAGAGTTGGGTCTCAACTCATGCAGTAAACTCAGGCATTACTTACGTATCAGGGTTGTGTATCACACACAGCAGGTAGCAAAGTGTGTGTGTGTGTGTGTGTGTGTGTGTGTGTGTGTGTGTGTGTGTGTGTGTGTGTGTGTGTGTGTGTGCTTGTGCGTGCGTGCATGTGTGTGTGTATGTGATTAGAGGAAGGGTGTAGCTTGGATAAAATTTGTCTGTTGTGTTTGGCATGAGATAGAAATTCCCCTCAAGTGGCTGATTTTGCGTCATTTATCAAAAATATTGTGTCATTGTGTGTGTGTGTATGTGTGTGTGTGTATGTGTGTGTGTGTATGTGCCTCCTCATTCTGTGATCTCTTTGGCAGAGGCCTGTAGTCTCAGTCCTGTTGCAACACGCTCAAATTGACAGCTCAAAAAGAACACATCAGTTACATAAACCATGGTGTGTGTATGTGTATGTGCATGTGTGTGTGTTTTATTGTATGCTTTTGGGAACTTCTTGTAAGGATGTGTGTGTATGTGTATGTGTGTGTCTGTATGAGTGTGTTAAGGCAACAAGAAATGTGCATTAGGGTTATCAGTCAGAAACACTTCAGCTTCCTTCTATCAACGCTGCCCCCCACCCCCTCTTGAGTTTATTCTACCCCTCATTGTTCCCTGTCATTGCCCTGTGGGGCACGCCTACGAATGAGCACATGTGGGGGCCAGTGGCGCAATGGATAACACGTCTGACTACGGATCAGAAGATTCTAGGTTTGGCTCCTGGCTGGCTTGGGAAACCACTCTTTTATAAAACAAACAAAAAAATAACCATTAGGACAGTTTAAACACTTGTGTTTTCTTGTCACTGGAATTGATACCACTTGCTATAACTGATTCCATGCGGTTGTACCTTCTGATTCAGTTTTTCTGTGTGTGTGTGTGTGTGTGTGTGTGTGTGAGTATGTAGATGTGTGTGTGTCCTGTAAATGTTCTTTTAGAAAATACATATAATATGGTAGTTGCTAGAACTGGATGGTGTGTAGTAATGCTATTCTCATAAAGTAAACATTCTAACACAAATTTCTCAGAACTATTGACTGTTCATTGTCACTTTATCACTCACCCTTACTCCCCGGCACGTTCATTACGCTCTATTCTCTTCAATGGAACTTCCCAACGTTCTAAATTCTGATTTTTTTTTATAATGGACTGTTGCTAAGTATGTCATATTTCCATAATCAGTCAGTTGATCTGTAAGTTAATGGACTTGTTTTTCTTTTATCACTGTAGCTATTACCTATCCTAATCAATAAATTACTGTGAAGGCAATGATAAACAATGCTTTGTTGTAATTTTATTGATATTTTCAGTAAGTAGCCATGTAATACGATATGGGATAACGTTCTGCGGTCTGCGGTCTCCCTTCAGTGTGATTCAAGCCCTCCGCTGCCATTGTGCTCCTGCATTGTTCCAGTATCATTCTTACTACTGTACTTGGTATGTGTAGTATTCAACATTCAAACCTTATATAATTTGTTGTGAATTGTTGTCATGCTGATATGACCACAAACCATCTTATGTTGGTTTCCATTGTGGAGTGGTTATCATGTTTGCCTGAAATGCGAAAGGTCCCCACGGAAACAGGTGACTTGTTTTCTGACAGAATCCTATGCCTCCTCACAGGTCCTATATTCTCTCTCCCATTAATTTGTCTTGAGTATTAATTTATTGTTGCAATTATGTGACAGTTATTTTACTGGAGGAGATATGAACTGTGTCTACATATGATGTGTATCTATGTCCTTAAGAGTTGCTGTTAACTATTAACTGATTTGTTGCTTTGGCACTGATGTTGTTAGTTTCATCAGCTTTGAAAGGTCCCGGTTAAAGGAAACAAGTAGTTGGGTTTTAGAGGCAGTGGCCTACCATTTGCTCTGAATACCTAGTCCAACAAATGTGAGTGAGAAAGGTGGAGAGAAGACAATAACCAGTTCTGTGTGATGTTAAAGTGCTCTCCCACACAATGGATTTACTGGAGGCAGGTGTTTGATGTAAACTCCTAGTAGATAAATAGGTTTTACAGGGCTTATCAGCAAAAATATTGCCTCTCCCTCACCTTTTACATACTCTGCATCATGTGAGTCAGCTTCACTCTGCTTGTGTGTTTGTGGATATGTGTGTGTTTGTGCGTGTGCGTTTTATTCTGTGTGTGTATATCTGTGTATCTGTATGAGTGAGTGTGTTAAGGCAACAAGAACTTTGCATTGGGGCTATCAGTCAGAAACACTCCAACCTGCTTCAGTGCCGCTCCCTCTTCCTCTCCCACTTGAGTTTACCCCCCCCCCCCCAATTGTTCCCTGTGATTGCCCTGTGGGGCACCCCTATGGATAAGGGACTTTAAGACAGTTGAGCCACTTTTCTTTACTTAAAACTATGTTACACTGCATTTAGGAGTATAGGAGACGATGATTCCACAAAAGTCAAGACAGGATAGAATGCTTGAGTATGATGGTTGACAACGACAGATTGAACTAACGACCCACTTTTGATCAAAGCAACTATCTGTTTAGAGCTAGTAATGGCAGTTTATTCCTGTGCGGCAGAAAGAAGCAGTTCTGCAAATGAGCCTAAGTTAGCTACCAAAAAGTGTAAATTATTAGCAAAACGATATAGCGCAGATGTGGCAACAGCGGAATGATGAATATGTATGTCCGCATTGGGGCCTTATTTATCACCACCTTGAACGTGCAACGTACGTCACGTAAATGTGACATTCTAACCTTGTACGCTGAATACCCAGAAATAGGTGAGTGAGAAAGGTGGAGAGAAGACCTTAACCAGTTCTGTGTGATGGTAAAGTGCTCTCTCAGATGATGGATTTGACTTGTCCCATTGTTCCCTGTGATTGCCCTGTGGGGCACCCCTATATACAAGAGCACGTGTGGGCCAGTGGCGCAATGGATCACGCGTCTGACTATGGATCAGAAGATTCTAGGTTCGACTCCTGGCTGAGTCGGCAAAAAACTTATTTATATAAAAAAAACCTTGTAAGACAGTTGCGCCACTTTTCTTTACTTAAAAACTATTTTACACTGCATTTAGGATTATAGGAATCGATGATTCCACAAAAGTCAAGACGGGGTAGAATACTTGAGTATGATGGTTGACAACGACAGATCGAACTAACGACCCACTTTTGATCATAGCAGCTATCCATTTAGAACTAGTAATGACAGTTTATTCCTATGAGTTTTAAATGAGTCGATGTGCGGCGGAAAGAAGCAGTTCAAGCTTAAGTTAGCTACTAAAACATGTAAATTCTTAGCAAAACTATATAGCGCAGATGTGGCAACAGCAGAATAATGACTCTCTTAATACTTTTCCGTTCCGCGTTGGGGCCTTATTTATCACCACCTCGAACGTGTAATATTAACCGATATCATACGCCATGTCATTCATTATCTTACATAGCGGACCATTGCTAAGCATAACAGGCCGCTGTTAGGAAAAGTGAAACAGAACGTTGCCATGACCAATTAGCTGACCTGTAAATGAACAGAGTACTTTTTTTTTTTTCTTCACAGAAGCTATTACCCTTCTTAATCATTTAATTTACTGTGATAGCAATCATACTTTGTCATGTTATTGATGTATTCAATAGGTAGCCATGTAATAAGCAGGATAACATTTCTCTGAAACGGTCATTATTGTGGAATACCTCCCTTCAGAGTGATTCCGCTCTTCCAAGAATATCTCCTATCTTGAATTCCTGAATACTAGGAATGCACTTAAACTCTTATTCTTAATCTCTCTCCATACTGCATTTTTTATTACACTATTGCACTTTCATCTCAAAATACTGTAAATTTCATGTTAGCAATATGCACTCTTTGTTAGTTTTTCATTGTGCTATTGCTTGAATGTTATCCTCTTTCGTAAGTCGATTTGGATAAAAGTGTCTGCTAAATGCATAAATGTAATGTAAATGTAACATTCTGACCTTGTGCTACTAATGTGTTGTTCCCATGCTAACATGACCACAAAACATGTCACGCAGGACCACAAAACATTCCGAGTTTCCGTAGTGTATATAAAAACCCTCTAAGAGACAGTTGAGCCAGCTCTTGTTTACTCTTGTTTACTTAAAACTATGTTACACTGTATTTAGGAGTATAGGAGACGATGATTCCACAAAAGTCAAGATGGGGTAGAATACTTGAGTATGATGGTTGACAACGACAGATTGAACTAACGACCCACTTTTGATCAAAGCAACTATCCATTTAGAGCTAGTAATGTCATTTTATTCCTGTGCGGCAGAAAGAAGCAGTTCTGCAAACGGGCCTAAGTTAGCTACCAAAACATGTAAATTCTTAGCAAAACTATATAGCGCAGATGTGGCAACAGTGGAATGATGGATCTGTTAATCTTGCTCCGCTCCGCGTTAGGGCCCTATTTATCACCACCTCGAACGTGCAACGTACGTCACGTGTTACGTAAATGTAACATTCTAACCTTGTACTGCTTAGCACAAATTGTTTCCATGCTAACCACAGGAGACATCTTGCAGGTTTCCATAGTGTAGTGGTTATCACGTTTGCCTAACACGCGAAAGGTCCCGGGTTCGAAACCGGGTGGAAACATATGGCTTTTTTTCGGACAGGATTCTAGGTCTCCTCAGTTGTCGTATGTTCCTTCTCCCGTTCTTTTGAACTGTGCCTTAAATATGAACTGTGTGCATGTATCGACATGTCCTTGAGAGCTGTTGTAGCAGTTTCCGTAGTGTAGTGGTTATCACGTTCGCCTCACACGCGAAAGGTCCCTAGTTCGAAACCAGGCGGAAACATCTAGTCGGTTTTTAGAGGCAGTGGCCTACCATTTGCCCTGAATACCCAGAAATAGCTGAGTGAGAAAGGTGGAGGCAAGACGTTTACCAGTTCTGTGTGATGTTGAAGTGCTCTCTCAGATGATGGTTGCCCTGTGGGGCACCCCTATAAACAAGGGCACGTGTGGGCCAGTGGCACAATGGATAACGTGTCTGACTACGGATCAGAAGATTCTAGGTTCGACTCCTGGCTGGCTCGCCAAAAAAACTCTATTATATTAAAAAAAAAAACCTTGTAAGACAGTTGCGCCACTTTTCTTTACTTAAAACTATTTCACACTGCATTTAGGATTATATGAATAGATGATTCCACAAAAGTCAATAAGGTTTAGAATACTTGAGTATGATGGTTGACAACGACAGATCGAACTAACGACCCACTTTTGATCATAGCAGCTATCCATTTAGAACTAGTAATGACAGTTTATTCCTATGAGTTTTAAATGAGTCGATGTGCGGCGGAAAGAAGCAGTTCAAGCTTAAGTTAGCTACTAAAACATGTAAATTCTTAGCAAAACTATATAGCGCAGATGTGGCAACAGCAGAATAATGACTCTCTTAATACTTTTCCGTTCAGCGTTGGGGCCTTATTTATCACCACCTCGAGCGTGCAATATTAACCGATATCATGCGCCATGTCATTCATTATCTTACGCGGACCATTGCTAAGCATAACAGGCGCTGTTAGGAAAAGTGAAACAGAACGTTGCCATGACCAATCAGCTGACCTGTAAATGAACAGAGTACTTTTTTTTCTTCACAGAAGCTATTACCCTTCTTAATCATTTAATTTACTGTGATAGCAATCATACTTTGTCATGTTATTGATGTATTCAATAGGTAGCCATGTAATAAGCAGGATAACATTTCTCTGAAACGGTCATTATTGTGGAATACCTCCCTTCAGAGTGATTCCGCTCTTCCAAGAATATCTCCTATCTTGAATTCCTGAATACTAGGAATGCACTTAAACTCTTATTCTTAATCTCTCTCCATACTGCATTTTTTATTACACTATTGCACTTTCATCTCAAAATACTGTAAATTTCATGTTAGCAATATGCACTCTTTGTTAGTTTTTCATTGTGCTATTGCTTGAATGTTATCCTCTTTAAGTAAGTCGCTTTGGATAAAAGTGTCTGCTAAATGCATAAATGTAATGTAAATGTAACATTCTGACCTTGTGCTACTTGTTACGAATTGTTCCCATGCTAACATGACCACAAAACATGTCACGCAGGTTTCCGTAGTGTATATAAAAAAACCCCTCTAAGACAGTTGAGCCACTCTTGTTTACTTAAAACTATGTTACACTGTATTTAGGAGTATAGGAGACGATGATTCCACAAAAGTCAAGATGGGGTAGAATACTTGAGTATGATGGTTGACAACGACAGATTGAACTAACGACCCACTTTTGATCAAAGCAACTATCCATTTAGAGCTAGTAATGTCATTTTATTCCTGTGCGGCAGAAAGAAGCAGTTCTGCAAACGGGCCTAAGTTAGCTACCAAAACGTGTAAATTATTAGCAAAACTATATAGCGCAGATGTGGCAAAAGTGGAATGATGGATCTGTTAATCTTGCTCCGCTCCGCGTTAGGGCCCTATTTATCACCACCTCGAACGTGCAACGTACGTCACGTGT
Source organism: Tenualosa thibaudeaui (assembly GCA_027481765.1). Lineage (NCBI taxonomy): Eukaryota > Metazoa > Chordata > Actinopteri > Clupeiformes > Clupeidae > Tenualosa > Tenualosa thibaudeaui. The sequence continues at coordinate 570,902 of JAIFZK010000072.1, forward strand.
TACGTAAATGTAACATTCTAACCTTGTACTGCTTAGCACAAATTGTTTCCATGCTAACCACAGGAGGCGTCTTGCAGGTTTCCATAGTGTAGTGGTTATCACGTTAAGCTAACACGCGAAAGGTCCCGGTTCGAAACCGGGTGGAAACATATGGCTTTTTATAATTCTTGAGTATGATGGTTGACAACGACAGATCGAACTAACGACCCACTTTTGATCATAGCAGCTATCCATTTAGAACTAGTAATGACAGTTTATTCCTATGAGTTTTAAATGAGTCGATGTGCGGCGGAAAGAAGCAGTTCAAGCTTAAGTTAGCTACTAAAACATGTAAATTCTTAGCAAAACTATATAGCGCAGATGTGGCAACAGTGGAATGATGGATCTGTTAATCTTGCTCCGCTCCGCGTTAGGGCCCTATTTATCACCACCTCGAACGTGCAACGTACGTCACGTGTTACGTAAATGTAACATTCTAACCTTGTACTTCTTAGAACAAATTGTTTCAATGCTCTCCACAGGAGATGTCTTGCAGGTTTCCATAGTGTAGTGGTTATCACGTTCGCCTAACACGCGAAAGGTCCCCGGTTTGAAACCGGGTGGAAACATATGGCTTTTTTTCGGACAGGATTCTAGGTCTCCTCAGATGTCGTATGTTCCTTCTCCCGTTCTTTTGAACTGTGCCTTAAATATGAACTGTGTGCATGTATCGACATGTCCTTGAGAGCTGTTGTTGTTGATGTTGAAGTGCTCTCTCAGATGATGGTTGCCCTGTGGGGCACCCCTATAAACAAGGGCACGTGTGGGCCAGTGGCGCAATGGATAACGCGTCTGACTACGGATCAGAAGATTCTAGGTTCGACTCCTGGCTGGCTCGCCAAAAAAACTCTATTATATTAAAAAAAACCTTGTAAGACAGTTGCGCCACTTTTCTTTACTTAAAACTATTTCACACTGCATTTAGGATTATAGGAATCGATGATTCCACAAAAGTCAAGACGGGGTAGAATACTTGAGTATGATGGTTGACAACGACAGATCGAACTAACGACCCACTTTTGATCATAGCAGCTATCCATTTAGAACTAGTAATGACAGTTTATTCCTATGAGTTTTAAATGAGTCGATGTGCGGCGGAAAGAAGCAGTTCAAGCTTAAGTTAGCTACTAAAACATGTAAATTCTTAGCAAAACTATATAGCGCAGATGTGGCAACAGCGGAATAATGACTCTCTTAATAGTTTTCCGTTCCGCGTTGGGGCCTTATTTATCACCACCTCGAACGTGCAATATTAACCGATATCATACGCCATGTCATTCATTATCTTACATAGCGGACCATTGCTAAGGATAACAGGCGCTGTTAGGAAAAGTGAAACAGAACGTTGCCATGACCAATCAGCTGACCTGTAAATGAACAGAGTACTTTTTTTGGTCTTCACAGAAGCTATTACCCTTCTTAATCATTTAATTTACTGTGATAGCAATCATACTTTGTCATGTTATTGATGTATTCAATAGGTAGCCATGTAATAAGCAGGATAACATTTCTCTGAAACGGTCATTATTGTGGAATACCTCCCTTCAGAGTGATTCCGCTCTTCCAAGAATATCTCCTATCTTGAATTCCTGAATACTAGGAATGCACTTAAACTCTTATTCTTAATCTCTCTCCATACTGCATTTTTTATTACACTATTGCACTTTCATCTCAAAATACTGTAAATTTCATGTTAGCAATATGCACTCTTTGTTAGTTTTTCATTGTGCTATTGCTTGAATGTTATCCTCTTTCGTAAGTCGCTTTGGATAAAAGTGTCTGCTAAATGCATAAATGTAATGTAAATGTAACATTCTGACCTTGTGCTACTTGTTACGAATTGTTCCAATGCTAACATGACCACAAAACATGTCACGCAGGTTTCCGTAGTGTATATAAAAAACCCCTCTAAGACAGTTGAGCCACTCTTGTTTACTTAAAACTATGTTACACTGTATTTAGGAGTATAGGAGACGATGATTCCACAAAAGTCAAGATGGGGTAGAATACTTGAGTATGATGGTTGACAACGACAGATTGAACTAACGACCCACTTTTGATCAAAGCAACTATCCATTTAGAGCTAGTAATGTCATTTTATTCCTGTGCGGCAGAAAGAAGCAGTTCTGCAAACGGGCCTAAGTTAGCTACCAAAACGTGTAAATTATTAGCAAAACTATATAGCGCAGATGTGGCAAAAGTGGAATGATGGATCTGTTAATCTTGCTCCGCTCCGCGTTAGGGCCCTATTTATCACCACCTCGAACGTGCAACGTACGTCACGTGTTACGTAAATGTAACATTCTAACCTTGTACTGCTTAGCACAAATTGTTTCCATGCTAACCACAGGAGACGTCTTGCAGGTTTCCATAGTGTAGTGGTTATCACGTTCGCCTAACACGCGAAAGGTCCCCGGTTCGAAACCGGGTGGAAACATATGGCTTTTTAGAATACTTGAGTATGATGGTTGACAACGACAGATCGAACTAACGACCCACTTTTGATCATAGCAGCTATCCATTTAGAACTAGTAATGACAGTTTATTCCTATGAGTTTTAAATGAGTCGATGTGCGGCGGAAAGAAGCAGTTCAAGCTTAAGTTAGCTACTAAAACATGTAAATTCTTAGCAAAACTATATAGCGCAGATGTGGCAACAGTGGAATGATGGATCTGTTAATCTTGCTCCGCTCCGCGTTAGGGCCCTATTTATCACCACCTCGAACGTGCAACGTACGTCACGTGTTACGTAAATGTAACATTCTAACCTTGTACTTCTTAGAACAAATTGTTTCAATGCTCTCCACAGGAGATGTCTTGCAGGTTTCCATAGTGTAGTGGTTATCACGTTCGCCTAACACGCGAAAGGTCCCCGGTTTGAAACCGGGTGGAAACATATGGCTTTTTTTCGGACAGGATTCTAGGTCTCCTCAGATGTCGTATGTTCCTTCTCCCGTTCTTTTGAACTGTGCCTTAAATATGAACTGTGTGCATGTATCGACATGTCCTTGAGAGCTGTTGTTGTTGATGTTGAAGTGCTCTCTCAGATGATGGTTGCCCTGTGGGGCACCCCTATAAACAAGGGCACGTGTGGGCCAGTGGCGCAATGGATAACGCGTCTGACTACGGATCAGAAGATTCTAGGTTCGACTCCTGGCTGGCTCGCCAAAAAAACTCTATTATATTAAAAAAAAAACCTTGTAAGACAGTTGCGCCACTTTTCTTTACTTAAAACTATTTCACACTGCATTTAGGATTATAGGAATCGATGATTCCACAAAAGTCAAGACGGGTAGAATACTTGAGTATGATGGTTGACAACGACAGATCGAACTAACGACCCACTTTTGATCATAGCAGCTATCCATTTAGAACTAGTAATGACAGTTTATTCCTATGAGTTTTAAATGAGTCGATGTGCGGCGGAAAGAAGCAGTTCAAGCTTAAGTTAGCTACTAAAACATGTAAATTCTTAGCAAAACTATATAGCGCAGATGTGGCAACAGCGGAATAATGACTCTCTTAATACTTTTCCGTTCCGCGTTGGGGCCTTATTTATCACCACCTCGAACGTGCAATATTAACCGATATACGCACGCCATGTCATTCATTATCTTACGCAACGGACCATTGCTAAGCATAACAGGCCGCTGTTAGGAAAAGTGAAACAGAACGTTGCCATGACCAATCAGCTGACCTGTAAATGAACAGAGTACTTTTTTTTTTTCTTCACAGAAGCTATTACCCTTCTTAATCATTTAATTTACTGTGATAGCAATCATACTTTGTCATGTTATTGATGTATTCAATAGGTAGCCATGTAATAAGCAGGATAACATTTCTCTGAAACGGTCATTATTGTGGAATACCTCCCTTCAGAGTGATTCCGCTCTTCCAAGAATATCTCCTATCTTGAATTCCTGAATACTAGGAATGCACTTAAACTCTTATTCTTAATCTCTCTCCATACTGCATTTTTTATTACACTATTGCACTTTCATCTCAAAATACTGTAAATTTCATGTTAGCAATATGCACTCTTTGTTAGTTTTTCATTGTGCTATTGCTTGAATGTTATCCTCTTTCGTAAGTCGCTTTGGATAAAAGTGTCTGCTAAATGCATAAATGTAATGTAAATGTAACATTCTGACCTTGTGCTACTTGTTACGAATTGTTCCAATATAAAAAACCCCTCTAAGACAGTTGAGCCGGTTTCCGTAGTGTATATAAAAAAAACCCTCTAAGACAGTTGAGCCACTCTTGTTTACTTAAAACTATGTTACACTGTATTTAGGAGTATAGGAGACGATGATTCCACAAAAGTCAAGATGGGGTAGAATACTTGAGTATGATGGTTGACAACGACAGATTGAACTAACGACCCACTTTTGATCAAAGCAACTGTCCATTTAGAGCTAGTAATGTCATTTTATTCCTGTGCGGCAGAAAGAAGCAGTTCTGCAAACGGGCCTAAGTTAGCTACCAAAACGTGTAAATTATTAGCAAAACTATATAGCGCAGATGTGGCAACAGTGGAATGATGGATCTGTTAATCTTGCTCCGCTCCGCGTTAGGGCCCTATTTCTCACCACCTCGAACGTGCAACGTACGTCACGTGTTACGTAAATGTAACATTCTAACCTTGTACTACTTAGCACAAATTGTTTCCATGCTAACCACAGGAGACGTCTTGCAGGTTTCCATAGTGTAGTGGTTATCACGTTCGCCTAACACGCGAAAGGTCCCCGGTTCGAAACCGGGTGGAAACATATGGCTTTTTAGAATACTTGAGTATGATGGTTGACAACGACAGATCGAACTAACGACCCACTTTTGATCATAACAGCTATCCATTTAGAACTAGTAATGACAGTTTATTCCTATGAGTTTTAAATGAGTCGATGTGCGGCGGAAAGAAGCAGTTCAAGCTTAAGTTAGCTACTAAAACATGTAAATTCTTAGCAAAACTATATAGCGCAGATGTGGCAACAGTGGAATGATGGATCTGTTAATCTTGCTCCGCTCCGCGTTAGGGCCCTATTTATCACCACCTCGAACGTGCAACGTACGTCACGTGTTACGTAAATGTAACATTCTAACCTTGTACTACTTAGGACAAATTGTTTCCATGCTAACCACAGGAGACGTCTTGTTGCAGTTTCCATAGTGTAGTGGTTATCACGTTCGCCTAACACGCGAAAGGTCCCGGTTCAAACCGGTGGAAACATATGGCTTTTTTGGACAGGATTCTAGGTCTCCTCAGATGTCGTATGTTCCTTCTCCCGTTCTTTTGAACTGTGCCTTAAATATGAACTGTGTGCATGTATCGACATGTCCTTGAGAGCTGTTGTTGTTGATGTTGAAGTGCTCTCTCAGATGATGGTTGCCCTGTGGGGCACCCCTATAAACAAGGGCACGTGTGGGCCAGTGGCGCAATGGATAACGCGTCTGACTACGGATCAGAAGATTCTAGGTTCGACTCCTGGCTGGCTCGCCAAAAAAACTCTATTATATTAAAAAAAAAACCTTGTAAGACAGTTGCGCCACTTTTCTTTACTTAAAACTATTTCACACTGCATTTAGGATTATAGGAATCGATGATTCCACAAAAGTCAAGACGGGGTAGAATACTTGAGTATGATGGTTGACAACGACAGATCGAACTAACGACCCACTTTTGATCATAGCAGCTATCCATTTAGAACTAGTAATGACAGTTTATTCCTATGAGTTTTAAATGAGTCGATGTCTGCGGAAAGAAGCAGTTCAAGCTTAAGTTAGCTACTAAAACATGTAAATTCTTAGCAAAACTATATAGCGCAGATGTGGCAACAGCGGAATAATGACTCTCTTAATACTTTTCCGTTCCGCGTTGGGGCCTTATTTATCACCACCTCGAACGTGCAATATTAACCGATATACGCACGCCATGTCATTCATTATCTTACGCAACGGACCATTGCTAAGCATAACAGGCCGCTGTTAGGAAAAGTGAAACAGAACGTTGCCATGACCAATCAGCTGACCTGTAAATGAACAGAGTACTTTTTTTTTTTCTTCACAGAAGCTATTACCCTTCTTAATCATTTAATTTACTGTGATAGCAATCATACTTTGTCATGTTATTGATGTATTCAATAGGTAGCCATGTAATAAGCAGGATAACATTTCTCTGAAACGGTCATTATTGTGGAATACCTCCTTCAGAGTGATTCCGCTCTTCCAAGAATATCTCCTATCTTGAATTCCTGAATACTAGGAATGCACTTAAACTCTTATTCTTAATCTCTCTCCATACTGCATTTTTTATTACACTATTGCACTTTCATCTCAAAATACTGTAAATTTCATGTTAGCAATATGCACTCTTTGTTAGTTTTTCATTGTGCTATTGCTTGAATGTTATCCTCTTTAAGTAAGTCGCTTTGGATAAAAGTGTCTGCTAAATGCATAAATGTAATGTAAATGTAACATTCTGACCTTGTGCTACTTGTTACGAATTGTTCCCATGCTAACATGACCACAAAACATGTCACGCAGGTTTCCGTAGTGTATATAAAAAAAACCCTCTAAGACAGTTGAGCCACTCTTGTTTACTTAAAACTATGTTACACTGTATTTAGGAGTATAGGAGACGATGATTCCACAAAAGTCAAGATGGGGTAGAATACTTGAGTATGATGGTTGACAACTACAGATTGAACTAACGACCCACTTTTGATCAAAGCAACTGTCCATTTAGAGCTAGTAATGTCATTTTATTCCTGTGCGGCAGAAAGAAGCAGTTCAAAGCAAACGGGCCTAAGTTAGCTACCAAAACGTGTAAATTATTAGCAAAACTATATAGCGCAGATGTGGCAACAGTGGAATGATGGATCTGTTAATCTTGCTCCGCTCCGCGTTAGGGCCCTATTTCTCACCACCTCGAACGTGCAACGTACGTCACGTGTTACGTAAATGTAACATTCTAACCTTGTACTACTTAGCACAAATTGTTTCCATGCTAACCACAGGAGACGTCTTGCAGGTTTCCATAGTGTAGTGGTTATCACGTTCGCCTAACACGCGAAAGGTCCCCGGTTCGAAACCGGGTGGAAACATATGGCTTTTTTTCGGACAGGATTCTAGGTCTCCTCAGATGTCGTATGTTCCTTCTCCCGTTCTTTTGAACTGTGCCTTAAATATGAACTGTGTGCATGTATCGACATGTCCTTGAGAGCTGTTGTAGCAGTTTCCGTAGTGTAGTGGTTATCACGTTCGCCTCACACGCGAAAGGTCCCCGGTTCGAAACCGGGCGGAAACATCTAGTCGGTTTTTAGAGGCAGTGGCCTACCATTTGCCCTGAATACCCAGAAATAGCTGAGTGAGAAAGGTGGAGGCAAGACGTTTACCAGTTCTGTGTGATGTTGAAGTGCTCTCTCAGATGATGGTTGCCCTGTGGGGCACCCCTATAAACAAGGGCACGTGTGGGCCAGTGGCGCAATGGATAACGCGTCTGACTACGGATCAGAAGATTCTAGGTTCGACTCCTGGCTGGCTCGCCAAAAAAACTCTATTATATTAAAAAAAAAAACCTTGTAAGACAGTTGCGCCACTTTTCTTTACTTAAAACTATTTCACACTGCATTTAGGATTATAGGAATCGATGATTCCACAAAAGTCAAGACGGGGTAGAATACTTGAGTATGATGGTTGACAACGACAGATCGAACTAACGACCCACTTTTGATCATAGCAGCTATCCATTTAGAACTAGTAATGACAGTTTATTCCTATGAGTTTTAAATGAGTCGATGTGCGTGGAAAGAAGCAGTTCAAGCTTAAGTTAGCTACTAAAACATGTAAATTCTTAGCAAAACTATATAGCGCAGATGTGGCAACAGCGAATAATGACTCTCTTAATACTTTTCCGTTCAGCGTTGGGGCCTTATTTATCACCACCTCGAGCGTGCAATATTAACCGATATCGCACGCCATGTCATTCATTATCTTACGCAACGGACCATTGCTAAGCATAACAGGCCGCTGTTAGGAAAAGTGAAACAGAACGTTGCCATGACCAATCAGCTGACCTGTAAATGAACAGAGTACTTTTTTTTTTTCTTCACAGAAGCTATTACCCTTCTTAATCATTTAATTTACTGTGATAGCAATCATACTTTGTCATGTTATTGATGTATTCAATAGGTAGCCATGTAATAAGCAGGATAACATTTCTCTGAAACGGTCATTATTGTGGAATACCTCCCTTCAGAGTGATTCCGCTCTTCCAAGAATATCTCCTATCTTGAATTCCTGAATACTAGGAATGCACTTAAACTCTTATTCTTAATCTCTCTCCATACTGCATTTTTTATTACACTATTGCACTTTCATCTCAAAATACTGTAAATTTCATGTTAGCAATATGCACTCTTTGTTAGTTTTTCATTGTGCTATTGCTTGAATGTTATCCTCTTTAAGTAAGTCGCTTTGGATAAAAGTGTCTGCTAAATGCATAAATGTAATGTAAATGTAACATTCTGACCTTGTGCTACTTGTTACGAATTGTTCCCATGCTAACATGACCACAAAACATGTCACGCAGGTTTCCGTAGTGTATATAAAAAAAACCCTCTAAGACAGTTGAGCCACTCTTGTTTACTTAAAACTATGTTACACTGTATTTAGGAGTATAGGAGACGATGATTCCACAAAAGTCAAGATGGGGTAGAATACTTGAGTATGATGGTTGACAACTACAGATTGAACAACGACCCACTTTATTGTCCTATGAGTTTTATTCCTGTGCGGCAATGCAGTCGATGTGCGTGGAAAGCAAGCAGTTCAAGCTGTAATGTTAGCTACTAAAACATGTAAAGGTCGGTTTCCATGAAACACCGCAGGTGGAAACATATGGCTTTTTTTCGGACAGGATTCTAGGTCTCCTCAGATGTCGTATGTTCCTTCTCCCGTTCTTTTGAACTGTGCCTTAAATATGAACTGTGTGCATGTATCGACATGTCCTTGAGAGCTGTTGTAGCAGTTTCCGTAGTGTAGTGGTTATCACGTTCGCCTCACACGCGAAAGGTCCCCGGTTCGAAACCGGGTGGAAACATCTAGTCGGTTTTTAGAGGCAGTGGCCTACCATTTGCCCTGAATACCCAGAAATAGCTGAGTGAGAAAGGTGGAGGCAAGACGTTTACCAGTTCTGTGTGATGTTGAAGTGCTCTCTCAGATGATGGTTGCCCTGTGGGGCACCCCTATAAACAAGGGCACGTGTGGGCCAGTGGCGCAATGGATAACGCGTCTGACTACGGATCAGAAGATTCTAGGTTCGACTCCTGGCTGGCTCGCCAAAAAAACTCTATTATATTAAAAAAAAAAAACCTTGTAAGACAGTTGCGCCACTTTTCTTTACTTAAAACTATTTCACACTGCATTTAGGATTATAGGAATCGATGATTCCACAAAAGTCAAGACGGGGTAGAATACTTGAGTATGATGGTTGACAACGACAGATCGAACTAACGACCCACTTTTGATCATAGCAGCTATCCATTTAGAACTAGTAATGACAGTTTATTCCTATGAGTTTTAAATGAGTCGATGTGCGGCGGAAAGAAGCAGTTCAAGCTTAAGTTAGCTACTAAAACATGTAAATTCTTAGCAAAACTATATAGCGCAGATGTGGCAACAGCGGAATAATGACTCTCTTAATACTTTTCCGTTCCGCGTTGGGGCCTTATTTATCACCACCTCGAACGTGCAATATTAACCGATATACGCACGCCATGTCATTCATTATCTTACGCAACGGACCATTGCTAAGCATAACAGGCCGCTGTTAGGAAAAGTGAAACAGAACGTTGCCATGACCAATCAGCTGACCTGTAAATGAACAGAGTACTTTTTTTTTTTCTTCACAGAAGCTATTACCCTTCTTAATCATTTAATTTACTGTGATAGCAATCATACTTTGTCATGTTATTGATGTATTCAATAGGTAGCCATGTAATAAGCAGGATAACATTTCTCTGAAACGGTCATTATTGTGGAATACCTCCCTTCAGAGTGATTCCGCTCTTCCAAGAATATCTCCTATCTTGAATTCCTGAATACTAGGAATGCACTTAAACTCTTATTCTTAATCTCTCTCCATACTGCATTTTTTATTACACTATTGCACTTTCATCTCAAAATACTGTAAATTTCATGTTAGCAATATGCACTCTTTGTTAGTTTTTCATTGTGCTATTGCTTGAATGTTATCCTCTTTCGTAAGTCGCTTTGGATAAAAGTGTCTGCTAAATGCATAAATGTAATGTAAATGTAACATTCTGACCTTGTGCTACTTGTTACGAATTGTTCCCATGCTAACATGACCACAAAACATGTCACGCAGGTTTCCGTAGTGTATATAAAAAAAACCCTCTAAGACAGTTGAGCCACTCTTGTTTACTTAAAACTATGTTACACTGTATTTAGGAGTATAGGAGACGATGATTCCACAAAAGTCAAGATGGGGTAGAATACAGTATGATGGTTGAAACTGACTAGTTTATTGTCCTAGAGCTAGAATGTTTTTATCAAAGCAACTGTCCATTTAGAGCTAGTAATGCGTGCGGCAAAAGAAGCAGTTCTGCAAGCTTAAGTTAGCTACTAAAACATGTAAAGGTCCCGTTCATAACCGGTGGAAACAGTGGAATGGCTTTTTTTTGGACAGGATTCTAGGTCTCCTCAGATGTCGTATGTTCCTTCTCCCGTTCTTTTGAACTGTGCCTTAAATATGAACTGTGTGCATGTATCGACATGTCCTTGAGAGCTGTTGTAGCAGTTTCCGTAGTGTAGTGGTTATCACGTTCGCCTCACACGCGAAAGGTCCCCGGTTCGAAACCGGGCGGAAACATCTAGTCGGTTTTTAGAGGCAGTGGCCTACCATTTGCCCTGAATACCCAGAAATAGCTGAGTGAGAAAGGTGGAGGCAAGACGTTTACCAGTTCTGTGTGATGTTGAAGTGCTCTCTCAGATGATGGTTGCCCTGTGGGGCACCCCTATAAACAAGGGCACGTGTGGGCCAGTGGCGCAATGGATAACGCGTCTGACTACGGATCAGAAGATTCTAGGTTCGACTCCTGGCTGGCTCGCCAAAAAAACTCTATTATATTAAAAAAAAAACCTTGTAAGACAGTTGCGCCACTTTTCTTTACTTAAAACTATTTCACACTGCATTTAGGATTATAGGAATCGATGATTCCACAAAAGTCAAGACGGGGTAGAATACTTGAGTATGATGGTTGACAACGACAGATCGAACTAACGACCCACTTTTGATCATAGCAGCTATCCATTTAGAACTAGTAATGACAGTTTATTCCTATGAGTTTTAAATGAGTCGATGTGCGGCGGAAAGAAGCAGTTCAAGCTTAAGTTAGCTACTAAAACATGTAAATTCTTAGCAAAACTATATAGCGCAGATGTGGCAACAGCGGAATAATGACTCTCTTAATACTTTTCCGTTCCGCGTTGGGGCCTTATTTATCACCACCTCGAGCGTGCAATATTAACCGATATCATGCGCCATGTCATTCATTATCTTACGCGGACCATTGCTAAGCATAACAGGCCGCTGTTAGGAAAAGTGAAACAGAACGTTGCCATGACCAATCAGCTGACCTGTAAATGAACAGAGTACTTTTTTTTTTTCTTCACAGAAGCTATTACCCTTCTTAATCATTTAATTTACTGTGATAGCAATCATACTTTGTCATGTTATTGATGTATTCAATAGGTAGCCATGTAATAAGCAGGATAACATTTCTCTGAAACGGTCATTATTGTGGAATACCTCCCTTCAGAGTGATTCCGCTCTTCCAAGAATATCTCCTATCTTGAATTCCTGAATACTAGGAATGCACTTAAACTCTTATTCTTAATCTCTCTCCATACTGCATTTTTTATTACACTATTGCACTTTCATCTCAAAATACTGTAAATTTCATGTTAGCAATATGCACTCTTTGTTAGTTTTTCATTGTGCTATTGCTTGAATGTTATCCTCTTTCGTAAGTCGCTTTGGATAAAAGTGTCTGCTAAATGCATAAATGTAATGTAAATGTAACATTCTGACCTTGTGCTACTTGTTACGAATTGTTCCCATGCTAACATGACCACAAAACATGTCACGCAGGTTTCCGTAGTGTATATAAAAAAAACCCTCTAAGACAGTTGAGCCACTCTTGTTTACTTAAAACTATGTTACACTGTATTTAGGAGTATAGGAGACGATGATTCCACAAAAGATGACAGTATTAATGACAGTTTATTGAACCTTTATGAACTGTCATTTAAATGCAATGTCGATGTGCGGCAGAAAGAAGCAGTTCTGCAAGCTTAAGTTAGCTACTAAAACATGTAAAAAGGTCCCCGGTTCGAAACCGGGTGGAAACATATGGCTTTTTTTTCGGACAGGATTCTAGGTCTCCTCAGATGTCGTATGTTCCTTCTCCCGTTCTTTTGAACTGTGCCTTAAATATGAACTGTGTGCATGTATCGACATGTCCTTGAGAGCTGTTGTAGCAGTTTCCGTAGTGTAGTGGTTATCACGTTCGCCTCACACGCGAAAGGTCCCCGGTTCGAAACCGGGCGGAAACATCTAGTCGGTTTTTAGAGGCAGTGGCCTACCATTTGCCCTGAATACCCAGAAATAGCTGAGTGAGAAAGGTGGAGGCAAGACGTTTACCAGTTCTGTGTGATGTTGAAGTGCTCTCTCAGATGATGGTTGCCCTGTGGGGCACCCCTATAAACAAGGGCACGTGTGGGCCAGTGGCGCAATGGATAACGCGTCTGACTACGGATCAGAAGATTCTAGGTTCGACTCCTGGCTGGCTCGCCAAAAAAACTCTATTTTATAAAAAATTAAAACCTTGTAAGACAGTTGCGCCACTTTTCTTTACTTAAAACTATTTCACACTGCATTTAGGATTATAGGAATCGATGATTCCACAAAAGTCAAGACGGGGTAGAATACTTGAGTATGATGGTTGACAACGACAGATCGAACTAACGACCCACTTTTGATCATAGCAGCTATCCATTTAGAACTAGTAATGACAGTTTATTACTATGAGTTTTTAATGAGTATATGTGCGTCGGAAAGTAGCAGTTCAAGCTTAATTTAGATACTAAAACATTTAAATTCTTATAAAAAATATATAGCGCAGATGTGGCAACAGCGGAATAATGACTCTCTTAATACTTTTCCGTTCCGCGTTGGGGCCTTATTTATCACCACCTCGAACGTGCAATGTTAACCGATATACGCACGCCATGTCATTCATTATCTTACATAGCGGACCATTGCTAAGCATAACAGGCCGCTGTTATGAATAGTGAAACAGAACGTTGCCATGACCAATCAGCTGACCTGTAAATGAACAGAGTACTTTTTTTTTTTCTTCACAGAAGCTATTACCCTTCTTAATCATTTAATTTACTGTGATAGCAATCATACTTTGTCATGTTATTGATGTATTCAATAGGTAGCCATGTAATAAGCAGGATAACATTTCTCTGAAACGGTCATTATTGTGGAATACCTCCCTTCAGAGTGATTCCGCTCTTCCAAGAATATCTCCTATCTTGAATTCCTGAATACTAGGAATGCACTTAAACTCTTATTCTTAATCTCTCTCCATACTGCATTTTTTATTACACTATTGCACTTTCATCTCAAAATACTGTAAATTTCATGTTAGCAATATGCACTCTTTGTTAGTTTTTCATTGTGCTATTGCTTGAATGTTATCCTCTTTCGTAAGTCGCTTTGGATAAAAGTGTCTGCTAAATGCATAAATGTAATGTAAATGTAACATTCTGACCTTGTGCTACTTGTTACGAATTGTTCCCATGCTAACATGACCACAAAACATGTCACGCAGGTTTCCGTAGTGTATATAAAAAAAACCCTCTAAGACAGTTGAGCCACTCTTGTTTACTTAAAACTATGTTACACTGTATTTAGGAGTATAGGAGACGATGATTCCACAAAAGTCAAGATGGGGTAGAATACTTGAGTATCATGGTTGACAACTACAGATTGAACTAACGACCCACTTTTGATCAAAGCAACTGTCCATTTAGAGCTAGTAATGTCATTTTATTCCTGTGCGGCAGAAAGAAGCAGTTCTGCAAACGGGCCTAAGTTAGCTACCAAAACGTGTAAATTATTAGCAAAACTATATAGCGCAGATGTGGCAACAGTGGAATGATGGATCTGTTAATCTTGCTCCGCTCCGCGTTAGGGCCCTATTTCTCACCACCTCGAACGTGCAACGTACGTCACGTGTTACGTAAATGTAACATTCTAACCTTGTACTACTTAGCACAAATTGTTTCCATGCTAACCACAGGAGACGTCTTGCAGGTTTCCATAGTGTAGTGGTTATCACGTTCGCCTAACACGCGAAAGGTCCCCGGTTCGAAACCGGGTGGAAACATATGGCTTTTTTTCGGACAGGATTCTAGGTCTCCTCAGATGTCGTATGTTCCTTCTCCCGTTCTTTTGAACTGTGCCTTAAATATGAACTGTGTGCATGTATCGACATGTCCTTGAGAGCTGTTGTAGCAGTTTCCGTAGTGTAGTGGTTATCACGTTCGCCTCACACGCGAAAGGTCCCGGTTGAAACCGGGCGGAAACATCTAGTCGGTTTTTAGAGGCAGTGGCCTACCATTTGCCCTGAATACCCAGAAATAGCTGAGTGAGAAAGGTGGAGGCAAGACGTTTACCAGTTCTGTGTGATGTTGAAGTGCTCTCTCAGATGATGGTTGCCCTGTGGGGCACCCCTATAAACAAGGGCACGTGTGGGCCAGTGGCGCAATGGATAACGCGTCTGACTACGGATCAGAAGATTCTAGGTTCGACTCCTGGCTGGCTCGCCAAAAAAACTCTATTATATTAAAAAAAAAAACCTTGTAAGACAGTTGCGCCACTTTTCTTTACTTAAAACTATTTCACACTGCATTTAGGATTATAGGAATCGATGATTCCACAAAAGTCAAGACGGGGTAGAATACTTGAGTATGATGGTTGACAACGACAGATCGAACTAACGACCCACTTTTGATCATAGCAGCTATCCATTTAGAACTAGTAATGACAGTTTATTCCTATGAGTTTTAAATGAGTCGATGTGCGGCGGAAAGAAGCAGTTCAAGCTTAAGTTAGCTACTAAAACATGTAAATTCTTAGCAAAACTATATAGCGCAGATGTGGCAACAGCGAATAATGACTCTCTTAATACTTTTCCGTTCGCGTTGGGGCCTTATTTATCACCACCTCGAGCGTGCAATATTAACCGATATCACGCACGCCATGTCATTCATTATCTTACATAGCGGACCATTGCTAAGCATAACAGGCGCTTTTAGGAAAAGTGAAACAGAACGTTGCCATGACCAATCAGCTGACCTGTAAATGAACAGAGTACTTTTTTTTTTTCTTCACAGAAGCTATTACCCTTCTTAATCATTTAATTTACTGTGATAGCAATCATACTTTGTCATGTTATTGATGTATTCAATAGGTAGCCATGTAATAAGCAGGATAACATTTCTCTGAAACGGTCATTATTGTGGAATACCTCCCTTCAGAGTGATTCCGCTCTTCCAAGAATATCTCCTATCTTGAATTCCTGAATACTAGGAATGCACTTAAACTCTTATTCTTAATCTCTCTCCATACTGCATTTTTTATTACACTATTGCACTTTCATCTCAAAATACTGTAAATTTCATGTTAGCAATATGCACTCTTTGTTAGTTTTTCATTGTGCTATTGCTTGAATGTTATCCTCTTTCGTAAGTCGCTTTGGATAAAAGTGTCTGCTAAATGCATAAATGTAATTAAATGTAACATTCTGACCTTGTGCTAAAAGTGTCTGCTAAATGTTCCCATGCTAAATGTAATGTAAATGTAACAGTTCTGACCTTGTGCTACTTGTTAAAAAACCCTCTAAGACAGTTGAGCCACTCTTGTTTACTTAAAACTATGTTACACTGTATTTAGGAGTATAGGAGACGATGATTCCACAAAAGTCAAGATGGGGTAGAATACTTGAGTATGATGGTTGACAACTACAGATTGAACTAACGACCCACTTTTGATCAAAGCAACTGTCCATTTAGAGCTAGTAATGTCATTTTATTCCTGTGCGGCAGAAAGAAGCAGTTCTGCAAACGGGCCTAAGTTAGCTACCAAAACGTGTAAATTATTAGCAAAACTATATAGCGCAGATGTGGCAACAGTGGAATGATGGATCTGTTAATCTTGCTCCGCTCCGCGTTAGGGCCCTATTTCTCACCACCTCGAACGTGCAACGTACGTCACGTGTTACGTAAATGTAACATTCTAACCTTGTACTACTTAGCACAAATTGTTTCCATGCTAACCACAGGAGACGTCTTGCAGGTTTCCATAGTGTAGTGGTTATCACGTTCGCCTAACACGCGAAAGGTCCCCGGTTCGAAACCGGGTGGAAACATATGGCTTTTTTTCGGACAGGATTCTAGGTCTCCTCAGATGTCGTATGTTCCTTCTCCCGTTCTTTTGAACTGTGCCTTAAATATGAACTGTGTGCATGTATCGACATGTCCTTGAGAGCTGTTGTAGCAGTTTCCGTAGTGTAGTGGTTATCACGTTCGCCTCACACGCGAAAGGTCCCCGGTTCGAAACCGGGCGGAAACATCTAGTCGGTTTTTAGAGGCAGTGGCCTACCATTTGCCCTGAATACCCAGAAATAGCTGAGTGAGAAAGGTGGAGGCAAGACGTTTACCAGTTCTGTGTGATGTTGAAGTGCTCTCTCAGATGATGGTTGCCCTGTGGGGCACCCCTATAAACAAGGGCACGTGTGGGCCAGTGGCGCAATGGATAACGCGTCTGACTACGGATCAGAAGATTCTAGGTTCGACTCCTGGCTGGCTCGCCAAAAAAACTCTATTATATTAAAAAAAAAAAACCTTGTAAGACAGTTGCGCCACTTTTCTTTACTTAAAACTATTTCACACTGCATTTAGGATTATAGGAATCGATGATTCCACAAAAGTCAAGACGGGGTAGAATACTTGAGTATGATGGTTGACAACGACAGATCGAACTAACGACCCACTTTTGATCATAGCAGCTATCCATTTAGAACTAGTAATGACAGTTTATTCCTATGAGTTTTAAATGAGTCGATGTGCGGCGGAAAGAAGCAGTTCAAGCTTAAGTTAGCTACTAAAACATGTAAATTCTTAGCAAAACTATATAGCGCAGATGTGGCAACAGCGGAATAATGACTCTCTTAATACTTTTCCGTTCCGCGTTGGGGCCTTATTTATCACCACCTCGAACGTGCAATGTTAACCGATATACGCACGCCATGTCATTCATTATCTTACGCATAGCGGACCATTGCTAAGCATAACAGGCGCTGTTAGGAAAAGTGAAACAGAACGTTGCCATGACCAATCAGCTGACCTGTAAATGAACAGAGTACTTTTTTTTCTTCACAGAAGCTATTACCCTTCTTAATCATTTAATTTACTGTGATAGCAATCATACTTTGTCATGTTATTGATGTATTCAATAGGTAGCCATGTAATAAGCAGGATAACATTTCTCTGAAACGGTCATTATTGTGGAATACCTCCCTTCAGAGTGATTCCGCTCTTCCAAGAATATCTCCTATCTTGAATTCCTGAATACTAGGAATGCACTTAAACTCTTATTCTTAATCTCTCTCCATACTGCATTTTTTATTACACTATTGCACTTTCATCTCAAAATACTGTAAATTTCATGTTAGCAATATGCACTCTTTGTTAGTTTTTCATTGTGCTATTGCTTGAATGTTATCCTCTTTAAGTAAGTCGCTTTGGATAAAAGTGTCTGCTAAATGCATAAATGTAATGTAAATGTAACATTCTGACCTTGTGCTACTTGTTACAATTGTTCCCATGCTAACATGACCACAAAACATGTCATGCAAACATGTCCGTAGTGTATAAAAAAACCCCTCTAAGACAGTTGAGCCACTCTTGTTTACTTAAAACTATGTTACACTGTATTTAGGAGTATAGGAGACGATGATTCCACAAAAGTCAAGATGGGGTAGAATACTTGAGTATGATGGTTGACAACTACAGATTGAACTAACGACCCACTTTTGATCAAAGCAACTGTCCATTTAGAGCTAGTAATGTCATTTTATTCCTGTGCGGCAGAAAGAAGCAGTTCTGCAAACGGGCCTAAGTTAGCTACCAAAACGTGTAAATTATTAGCAAAACTATATAGCGCAGATGTGGCAACAGTGGAATGATGGATCTGTTAATCTTGCTGCTAGCGTTAGATTGCCCTATTTATCACCACCTCGAACGTGCAACGTACGTCACGTGTTACGTAAATGTAACATTCTAACCTTGTACTACTTAGCACAAATTGTTTCCATGCTAACCACAGGAGACGTCTTGCAGGTTTCCATAGTGTAGTGGTTATCACGTTCGCCTAACACGCGAAAGGTCCCCGGTTCGAAACCGGGTGGAAACATATGGCTTTTTTTCGGACAGGATTCTAGGTCTCCTCAGATGTCGTATGTTCCTTCTCCCGTTCTTTTGAACTGTGCCTTAAATATGAACTGTGTGCATGTATCGACATGTCCTTGAGAGCTGTTGTAGCAGTTTCCGTAGTGTAGTGGTTATCACGTTCGCCTCACACGCGAAAGGTCCCCGGTTCGAAACCGGGCGGAAACATCTAGTCGGTTTTTAGAGGCAGTGGCCTACCATTTGCCCTGAATACCCAGAAATAGCTGAGTGAGAAAGGTGGAGGCAAGACGTTTACCAGTTCTGTGTGATGTTGAAGTGCTCTCTCAGATGATGGTTGCCCTGTGGGGCACCCCTATAAACAAGGGCACGTGTGGGCCAGTGGCGCAATGGATAACGCGTCTGACTACGGATCAGAAGATTCTAGGTTCGACTCCTGGCTGGCTCGCCAAAAAAACTCTATTATATTAAAAAAAAAAACCTTGTAAGACAGTTGCGCCACTTTTCTTTACTTAAAACTATTTCACACTGCATTTAGGATTATAGGAATCGATGATTCCACAAAAGTCAAGACGGGGTAGAATACTTGAGTATGATGGTTGACAACGACAGATCGAACTAACGACCCACTTTTGATCATAGCAGCTATCCATTTAGAACTAGTAATGACAGTTTATTCCTATGAGTTTTAAATGAGTCGATGTGCGGCGGAAAGAAGCAGTTCAAGCTTAAGTTAGCTACTAAAACATGTAAATTCTTAGCAAAACTATATAGCGCAGATGTGGCAACAGCGGAATAATGACTCTCTTAATACTTTTCCGTTCCGCGTTGGGGCCTTATTTATCACCACCTCGAACGTGCAATGTTAACCGATATCCCACGCCATGTCATTCATTATCTTCATAACGGACCATTGCTAAGCATAACAGGCCGCTGTTAGGAAAAGTGAAACAGAACGTTGCCATGACCAATCAGCTGACCTGTAAATGAACAGAGTACTTTTTTTTTTTCTTCACAGAAGCTATTACCCTTCTTAATCATTTAATTTACTGTGATAGCAATCATACTTTGTCATGTTATTGATGTATTCAATAGGTAGCCATGTAATAAGCAGGATAACATTTCTCTGAAACGGTCATTATTTGGAATACCTCCCTTCAGAGTGATTCCGCTCTTCCAAGAATATCTCCTATCTTGAATTAATGAATACTAGGAATGCACTTAAACTCTTATTCTTAATCTCTCTCCATACTGCATTTTTTATTACACTATTGCACTTTCATCTCAAAATACTGTAAATTTCATGTTAGCAATATGCACTCTTTGTTAGTTTTTCATTGTGCTATTGCTTGAATGTTATCCTCTTTCGTAAGTCGCTTTGGATAAAAGTGTCTGCTAAATGCATAAATGTAATGTAAATGTAACATTCTGACCTTGTGCTACTTGTTACGAATTGTTCCCATGCTAACATGACCACAAAACATGTCACGCAGGTTTCCGTAGTGTATATAAAAAAAACCCTCTAAGACAGTTGAGCCACTCTTGTTTACTTAAAACTATGTTACACTGTATTTAGGAGTATAGGAGACGATGATTCCACAAAAGTCAAGATGGGGTAGAATACTTGAGTATGATGGTTGACAACTACAGATTGAACTAACGACCCACTTTTGATCAAAGCAACTGTCCATTTAGAGCTAGTAATGTCATTTTATTCCTGTGCGGCAGAAAGAAGCAGTTCTGCAAACGGGCCTAAGTTAGCTACCAAAACGTGTAAATTATTAGCAAAACTATATAGCGCAGATGTGGCAACAGTGGAATGATGGATCTGTTAATCTTGCTCCGCTCCGCGTTAGGGCCCTATTTCTCACCACCTCGAACGTGCAACGTACGTCACGTGTTACGTAAATGTAACATTCTAACCTTGTACTACTTAGCACAAATTGTTTCCATGCTAACCACAGGAGACGTCTTGCAGGTTTCCATAGTGTAGTGGTTATCACGTTCGCCTAACACGCGAAAGGTCCCCGGTTCGAAACCGGGTGGAAACATATGGCTTTTTTTCGGACAGGATTCTAGGTCTCCTCAGATGTCGTATGTTCCTTCTCCCGTTCTTTTGAACTGTGCCTTAAATATGAACTGTGTGCATGTATCGACATGTCCTTGAGAGCTGTCGTAGCAGTTTCCGTAGTGTAGTGGTTATCACGTTCGCCTCACGCGAAAGGTCCCCGGTTCGAAACCGGGCGGAAACATCTAGTCGGTTTTTAGAGGCAGTGGCCTACCATTTGCCCTGAATACCCAGAAATAGCTGAGTGAGAAAGGTGGAGGCAAGACGTTTACCAGTTCTGTGTGATGTTGAAGTGCTCTCTCAGATGATGGTTGCCCTGTGGGGCACCCCTATAAACAAGGGCACGTGTGGGCCAGTGGCGCAATGGATAACTTGGCGTCTCTCTACGGATCAGAAGATTCTAGGTTCGACTCCTGGCTGGCTCGCCAAAAAAACTCTATTATATTAAAAAAAAAAACCTTGTAAGACAGTTGCGCCACTTTTCTTTACTTAAAACTATTTCACACTGCATTTAGGATTATAGGAATCGATGATTCCACAAAAGTCAAGACGGGGTAGAATACTTGAGTATGATGGTTGACAACGACAGATCGAACTAACGACCCACTTTTGATCATAGCAGCTATCCATTTAGAACTAGTAATGACAGTTTATTCCTATGAGTTTTAAATGAGTCGATGTGCGGCGGAAAGAAGCAGTTCAAGCTTAAGTTAGCTACTAAAACATGTAAATTCTTAGCAAAACTATATAGCGCAGATGTGGCAACAGCGGAATAATGACTCTCTTAATACTTTTCCGTTCCGCGTTGGGGCCTTATTTATCACCACCTCGAACGTGCAATGTTAACCGATATACGCACGCCATGTCATTCATTATCTTACGCAACGGACCATTGCTAAGCATAACAGTCAGCTGTTAGGAAAAGTGAAACAGAACGTTGCCATGACCAATCAGCTGACCTGTAAATGAACAGAGTACTTTTTTTTTTTCTTCACAGAAGCTATTACCCTTCTTAATCATTTAATTTACTGTGATAGCAATCATACTTTGTCATGTTATTGATGTATTCAATAGGTAGCCATGTAATAAGCAGGATAACATTTCTCTGAAACGGTCATTATTGTGGAATACCTCCCTTCAGAGTGATTCCGCTCTTCCAAGAATATCTCCTATCTTGAATTAATGAATACTAGGAATGCACTTAAACTCTTATTCTTAATCTCTCTCCATACTGCATTTTTTATTACACTATTGCACTTTCATCTCAAAATACTGTAAATTTCATGTTAGCAATATGCACTCTTTGTTAGTTTTTCATTGTGCTATTGCTTGAATGTTATCCTCTTTCGTAAGTCGCTTTGGATAAAAGTGTCTGCTAAATGCATAAATGTAATGTAAATGTAACATTCTGACCTTGTGCTACTTGTTACGAATTGTTCCCATGCTAACATGACCACAAAACATGTCACGCAGGTTTCCGTAGTGTATATAAAAAAAACCCTCTAAGACAGTTGAGCCACTCTTGTTTACTTAAAACTATGTTACACTGTATTTAGGAGTATAGGAGACGATGATTCCACAAAAGTCAAGATGGGGTAGAATACTTGAGTATGATGGTTGACAACTACAGATTGAACTAACGACCCACTTTTGATCAAAGCAACTGTCCATTTAGAGCTAGTAATGTCATTTTATTCCTGTGCGGCAGAAAGAAGCAGTTCTGCAAACGGGCCTAAGTTAGCTACCAAAACGTGTAAATTATTAGCAAAACTATATAGCGCCAGATGTGGCAACAGTGGAATGATGGATCTGTTAATCTTGCTCCGCTCCGCGTTAGGGCCCTATTTCTCACCACCTCGAACGTGCAACGTACGTCACGTGTTACGTAAATGTAACATTCTAACCTTGTACTACTTAGCACAAATTGTTTCCATGCTAACCACAGGAGACGTCTTGCAGGTTTCCATAGTGTAGTGGTTATCACGTTCGCCTAACACGCGAAAGGTCCCCGGTTCGAAACCGGGTGGAAACATATGGCTTTTTTTCGGACAGGATTCTAGGTCTCCTCAGATGTCGTATGTTCCTTCTCCCGTTCTTTTGAACTGTGCCTTAAATATGAACTGTGTGCATGTATCGACATGTCCTTGAGAGCTGTTGTAGCAGTTTCCGTAGTGTAGTGGTTATCACGTTCGCCTCACACGCGAAAGGTCCCCGGTTCGAAACCGGCGGAAACATCTAGTCGGTTTTTAGAGGCAGTGGCCTACCATTTGCCCTGAATACCCAGAAATAGCTGAGTGAGAAAGGTGGAGGCAAGACGTTTACCAGTTCTGTGTGATGTTGAAGTGCTCTCTCAGATGATGGTTGCCCTGTGGGGCACCCCTATAAACAAGGGCACGTGTGGGCCAGTGGCGCAATGGATAACGCGTCTGACTACGGATCAGAAGATTCTAGGTTCGACTCCTGGCTGGCTCGCCAAAAAAACTCTATTATATTAAAAAAAAAAACCTTGTAAGACAGTTGCGCCACTTTTCTTTACTTAAAACTATTTCACACTGCATTTAGGATTATAGGAATCGATGATTCCACAAAAGTCAAGACGGGGTAGAATACTTGAGTATGATGGTTGACAACGACAGATCGAACAAACGACCCACTATTGATCATAGCAGCTATCCAATAAGAACTAGTAATGACAGTTAATTCCTATGAGTTTTAAATGAGTCGATGTGAGGCGGAAAGAAGCAGTTCAAGCTTAAGTTAGCTACTAAAACATGTAAATTCTTAGCAAAACTATATAGCGCAGATGTGGCAACAGCGGAATAATGACTCTCTTAATACTTTTCCGTTCCGCGTTGGGGCCTTATTTATCACCACCTCGAACGTGCAATATTAACCGATATACGCACGCCATGTCATTCATTATCTTACGCAACGGACCATTGCTAAGCATAACAGGCCGCTGTTAGGAAAAGTGAAACAGAACGTTGCCATGACCAATCAGCTGACCTGTAAATGAACAGAGTACTTTTTTTTTTTCTTCACAGAAGCTATTACCCTTCTTAATCATTTAATTTACTGTGATAGCAATCATACTTTGTCATGTTATTGATGTATTCAATAGGTAGCCATGTAATAAGCAGGATAACATTTCTCTGAAACGGTCATTATTGTGGAATACCTCCCTTCAGAGTGATTCCGCTCTTCCAAGAATATCTCCTATCTTGAATTAATGAATACTAGGAATGCACTTAAACTCTTATTCTTAATCTCTCTCCATACTGCATTTTTTATTACACTATTGCACTTTCATCTCAAAATACTGTAAATTTCATGTTAGCAATATGCACTCTTTGTTAGTTTTTCATTGTGCTATTGCTTGAATGTTATCCTCTTTCGTAAGTCGCTTTGGATAAAAGACCACAAAACATGTCATCTGTAGTGGTCTCACCGCACAGGCTGGTAGGCCTGATAGGAGGACATTGCAGTAGTCAAGCTGGGTTGCATGTTGGCTTAGGTACAGCCTGATCTTCCTTATGTTGAATAGGGAAAAACGGCACGACCGAGCCACAGAGGCAATGTGATCTGCAAAGGTCAGTTTGTCATCGATCATGACACCTAGGTTTCTTGCCACTTCATGGGAGAAACAGACAGGGAGTCGATCTTGTCGATGTCTTGATGTATGGCTTGTTTGGCTGGGAGGACCAGCAGTTCAGTTTTTGAGAGATTTAGTTGGAGGTGATGTCCTTTCATCCATGCAGATATGTCAGAGAGGCTGTCCTTGGCACCGTGGAGTCGTCAGGCGGAAAGGACAGATAGAGCTGGGTATCGTCAGCATAGCAGTGGTAAGATGAAGCCATGGGAGTGGATGATTGACCCAGCGAGGTGATATCCAGGGCAAAGAGAAGGGGCCCCAGCACAGATCCTTGGGGTACTCCTGTGGTGAGTTGGTGAAGTGCCGATGTCTGTCCTAGCCATGATACGTTGAACGACTGTCCAGTAAGATAGGACTTGAACCAGGAGTGTGCTGTGCCATCAATACCCATGTTGGTCAGCTTGTCCAGTACGATGCGGTGGTTGACCGTGTCAAATGCTGCTGATAGGTCCACCAGGATGAGCACTGAGGATTGACCTGTCGCTCTTGCCTCTTTTAGTGCTTCTGTCACAGATCCTGTCACCTTTTTAAAGACAGCTCGTTCAATGGCTTTGGAAAGGAAGGGAAGAAGAGATACAGGCCGGTAGTTCTCCACTTGAGTGGGAGCAAGGGAGGGCTTGTATGAAGGCGTGTTAGTGTGAGTTAGTGGACCAGTGAGTTAGTGGACCAGTCCAGTTTATTGTCAAGGTGGACCCCCAAGTATTTGTAAGTGCAGACTGTCTCGACAATCTCCCCATCAATCGTGACAGGCACCAGTGGCTGAAGTCCACCACCATTTCCTTGGTTTTGGTGGTGTTCAGCTGCAGCAGATTCGTCCGGCACCACCCAACAAAGTCCTCCACAAGGCACCTGTACTCCCCCTCCTGTCCATCCCTGATACACCCCCTGATTGCAGTATTGTCAGAGAACTTCTGCATGTGACAAGTCTCTGAGTTGTAGCTGAAATCGGTGGTGTACAGGGTAAACAGTACAGGGGAGAGCACAGTACCCTGCGGCGCACCTGTGCTGCTGACCACAACCTCTGATGTAAGGTTCCCAAGTCTGACAAACTAGGGCCGTTCTGTGAGGTAGTCTGTCATCCAGGTTACCAGGCCAGTCTCCACTCCCATCCTCAGCAGTTTGTCCCTCAACAGGAGTGTCTGGATGGTATGAAAAAAGCACTGGAGAAATCAAAAAACATGATTCTCACAGCACTGCCTCCCTTGTCCAGGTGAGAGTGCACCCTGTGTAGAAGATACAGGATAGCATCTTCTACTCCCACATTCTCTTGGTAGGCAAACTGCAGGGGGTCCAGTGCATAGCGAACCTAGGGTTTGAGAAGATTGAGCAACAGTACACGTTCAAAGGTCTTCATTAGGTGTGAGGTAAGGGCAACCAGTCTGTAGTCATTGAGTTCTTTTCGGTGCGCTTTCTTGGGGACAGGTATCAGGCCAGAAGTTTTCCACAGTGTCGGGACAATGCCTGTCTGCAGACTCTTGTTGAAGAGCTGCTGGAGAGGCACAGCTAATTCCACTGTGCAGGTCTTCAGCAGTCTAGCACAGACGCCGTCAGGTCCTGCCACCTTGGACTTCAGTCTCTCCAGTGCTCCTCTCACCTGGTCCGCAGTGACTGTGGGCGGTGGATTTCGGGGGTCCGTAGGCAGAGGTGAGGGGGTGGGTGTGGGGGGTCCTTAGGCAGAGGTGATGGGGTGAGGTAGGGGGTCCATGGGCAGAGGTAGGGGGTGGTGTGTGTGGGGGGTCCATAAGCAGAGGTGGGGGGGTGGGGTGCGGGATGGTGAGAGCGGGGGGTGGTGGACGTGAGGGGATTGTGAGCAGAGGTGGGGGGTGGGGAGGTGTGCTGACACAGGTTGTGCAGTCAATGTCAGGGTCGTTGTCAGAGGCAGGTGGGAGAGGTGCTCTGGAGGTGACAATGGGGGTATCGATGGCCGCCCTATTACCAGAGTTGCTGAACCGGTTGTAAAAGTAATTCAGCTTGTTGGCCCTGGAAATGTCACCATCAGCCTTGCCACCCATTCCTCCAAGCCCTGTGATGGTCCTTACTCCCCTCCATACCTCTTTCATGTTGTTATCCTGCATCTTCTTCCTCCCGTATGCCTCCTTGGCCTCTCTCATCCTTCTTTTCAATTCTCCCTGCACACTCCTCAGCTCTGTCAGATTGCCCTCCTTAAAAGCTTCCTTCTTCTTGTTAAGGAGACTTTTGAAATCAATGGTCACCCATTTACATTTACATTTAGGCATTTAGCAATTTATCCAAAGCGACTTACAAAAGAGGATAACATTGAAACAACACAATGAACACAACACAATGAAAGAATGAACAAGGGGTGTATATTGCTAACAGAAACTGCACCATTTTAAGTTGAAAGTGCAATGGTGCAGAGAAATTAAATTGTTAAGTGCATTCTCAAAGTTTACGCCAGGAGATATTCTTGGAAGAGCTTTTTGAAGGTGGAGAGGGTATCAGTTGATCTGGTAGCACTTGGGAGTTCATTCCACCAGTGTGGAACCAGATATGAGAAGGTCACCCAAGGCTTGTTATTAGGGTAGCAGCGCACAGTCTTAGTGGGTACAACAATGTCCATGCAGAAGTTGAGGTAGTCAGTTGTACATGCTGTGGCTTCATACAAATCCTTACTATCCTGTAATACACTCCATTCCATGGACTCAAAGCAATCCCTCAGCGCCTCCTCTGCTTCTGGTGTCCATTCCCTGAAGGTGCATGTAGTGACTGGAAGTTTTTGTACTTTTGGCTAGTACAATGGCTGGAAGTAAATGAGGTTGTAATCCGAGTTACCCAGTGGAGGAAGGGGGGTGGCACTGTATGCATCCCTCACATTAGTATAGAGGAGATCAATTGTCATATTTTTCCTTGTTGCACAGTCCACATCCAGTGTAACATGATTGAAATCACCTGTTATCACAAAAAAGGCATCCGTGTGATGTGTTTGGAGCCTTGCAACAGTTGTGTGGATGGCATCACAGGCAATGTCCGGAAGGGCTCGTAGCGGAATGTAAACACAGAGCAGTTGGTTTAGAGAGGCTAGCAGAAGGAACCTCTGTACATTGGTTTGAGAACTGACTACTAATTGCTGCAACTTTGTTAGTGAAGAATGCAGCAAAGGTGTCAGCTGTGAGGTTAGTTGGAGGTGGGTTTAGTAAAGATTTAAAGGTGTTTCTTGGTGTCCATGGCATTGTGAATCTTGTTGTGATAGAAAGCCTTTTTCACAGCAGTGACACTGGATTAATGGACAACTATCCATTTAGAGCTAGCAATGGCAGTTTATTCCTGTGCGGTGGAAAGAAGCAGTTCTGCAAATGACCGAAGTTAGCTCAACAGTGGAATGATGAATCTGTTAATTGCGAAAGGTCCCCGGTTTGAAACTGGGTGGAAACAGGTGGCTTGTTTTCTGACAGCATTCTAGGACTCCTCAGATGTTCTATATTCCCTCTCATTAATTTGTCTTTAGTATTATTTTATTGTTGTATTTTATTGCAATGATGTAACAATTATGTCACCAGATGAAATGTGAACTGTGTGATTGCCCTGTGGGGCACCCCTATAAATAAAGGACCATGAGGGCCAGTGGTGCAATGGATAACGTGTCTGACTATGGAACAGAAGATTCTAGGTTCGACTCCTGGATGGCTTGGACAAACACTTCCTTATATAAAAAAACCCTTGTAAGACAGTTGCGCCACTTGTTTTCTTAAAACTATTTTACACTGCATTTAGGAGTATAGGAAATGATGATTCCACAAAAGTCAAGATGGGGTAGGTTTTTGGAAGCAGTGGCCTACGAGATACCGTGAATACCCTAGAGTTCAACTCCTGAAGCCCTGTTATCTACCTCTCTTCAACGAGAGTTCCCTTGAGTCCCCATGAGTGTCACTTCAAAACAAAGTTCCCTTGCTAACGGGGTAGGAGTGATTAGGGACTTGTTTCAGAAAAGGCCAGTATCTTGCTCCACCTTTGTACTATCTTTAGTGCTGTGTAGTGTCAAATAACAAAAGGCTCTGGGTCACATGACCTTAAGACTTAGTTGGCTGCTTTTTGGAAGCAATGTGACACCAAATACCAAACTCTAGAGGCCTGTTTCCAATACAGGAATTTCTGAGTAATTTTCAGGGGTCTTACATCCTTTTGGCTGTCTCCATTGGAGTTAATAGGGCCACATCCACCATCAGAACTTCCAGGTAATTTAATAAACCTTCACTCTCCGTGCATGACTCCATTTGACCGGGCCGGCCTGAAAGGTGTTTAAGGTGGAGCTACAGCTGAAAAATGCTATGATTGACAGACTGCATGCACAGAATTGTCCCAAAAGAATTTGGTAATGGAGACATGGAGGCTGAGCGAATTTTTAATTTTTATTAGTTTCGTCTCCTACATTGTACCTGCAACTTGCTCATGGAAATGAGCCTAATGGCCCTGTGAGAACCTTTACCGGGAGATTTACAAGGTTGAATTGGCCCTGGATCTTTGGTTGCCTGCAGTGGTGTGAGATGTGAATTGAGGTGTGAAAAGTTGGTTGTGGAAGACAGCAAGCCCAACAAGACAGAGGCAACACAGACAAGTAAATAAATAGATTACATTTAGCTGAGGTACACCGACTAAACAAAGGGATTGACGTGATTGAAATACATTTCAATTAAGGTTTAATTAAAGTGTAGGCAAAAGTCTTATCGTTGTTAATTTTCTGCCACAGCTACTTCTGTTACAGTGTTGTCAGTATGCTTAGGTTTGTCAGACTGAGAAAAAAGCAACTAGGCCTATGCTTTCCCAAAAACTGTTTTGAACCAGGGACCTTTCACATGTGAGGCACTTCGCTATGGAACCCAGAGTACAGAATTTTAAAATGGAATCAGACCCTGAACCGGATTAATTTGTCACTTGACACTACACATGACAGGCATTGGTGGTCTCCATTTTTTATGTTCAGTCTTTTTTTGCAATAAGCTCTAAAATTATTAAGAATATATTTATATCCTATTGCCAGTTATAAGAGCTGATCGAGAGCTTTTATTTGATGTATGATTCTCAGTTCTGATCTAATTGTTGCTTTCGTTCACATGGTTACCATCTCTCATCTTGTTATTTAGTATCCTGTTCCACCTTTGTATTATCTTTACTGAATGTGGTCACTTGACCCTTGATACGTTCCTGGTCACATGACCTGGACCTGGGGTGTTGAGGTTTCTGTAGTGTGGTGGTTATCACGTTTGCCTCACATGCGGAAGTCCCAGGTTTGATAAAAAAGCTTTTCTGCTGAGATAGTGCTGTTGGCTGGATGGATGTAGCTACAGATTCCGGAATTGTAGATGTAGCTTCTAGGCATGCAACAAAGTGCTTTTGGCACATTGCCTGCTAGAAGCCTGCTACACAGTGAACAAGCCACACAGTGTAACTTTTATCACATTCAAGCATTACTAATGCTGACTAGGACCCATCTCAAACGTTTTATTTAGATTTTTTTATGAAAATAAAAACCTGTTTTGAGTTAATGTCTTCCTCCACTGTTGAGGCTCTAGTTATAGGTTATGGTGTCCAGGAAAACAATTACTGAGATTCTGAACATGCCCCCTTTGTGAAACATTGACTGAGATTACTCATATAAGTCAAAAAATGTGTGTGTGTGTGTGTGTGTGTGTGAGAGAGAGAGAGAGAGAGAGAGAGAGAGTGTGTGTGTGCATGTGTGTGTCTATTAGTTAAGGTGTTTTTGTCAAAGTGTGAAAATGCCTGGGGATTACCCACTGTTCCGCTATGAGTCACCAGAGAGAGAGACAGTGTGTTTGTGTGTAAGTGTTTGTCTGAGTCAGAGACAGACAGACATTCCGAGAGCAAAAGTATGTGTGCATGTGCATTCGTGCGTGTGTGTTGCAGAGTGAGTGAGAGTGTGTGAGTGTGTGCAGGAAAGAAAGACAGAGAGAGAGTGTGGGGGAAGGGGTGGAGTAACACAAGTGTTGTTAAGGTGCTGACTCAGGGCTGCAGGCTTCATGTCTGGGCCAGTGGCGCAATGGATAACGCGTCTGACTACGGATCAGAAGATTCTAGGTTCGACTCCTGGCTGGCTCGGCTCTTTTAGACAATCAAGTCTGTTGTTGTCGTTGTTTACACGTAAACTGCTGTCCAACTCAGTGTAATTTAAAATTAAAAGATGTAGTTGGTATACATAGATTTCCTAAAACCTACACTGTAAAAATACAGCACAGTCTTAACAAGACACATTAGCTTGTTTTAAGTAAGTATACTCTGAAATTTGGAAATATATATTACTGATTCTTGAGAATTTGACTAAAACTAGTTGCAATTTTGAAAGAAAAAAGTTAGTTGAAATACAAAATATGAAAGCAAATCCTAGACCAATCTCAGCTATTCAGCAATGTTCCGGTGCAAACTCCCCATTTTGTATTTATTTAATAAAATAGGTGTTTTTCCAGTTCTTACTTTGGTTTTGTCAACACCGTCAGACACAATTAAAAGCAAATAAAATTTTATTTATTAGGTTTAATATGTATTTGGAATTTTAAAATCATTATCTAACATCCTTAGTACACATATATGCCGCTAAATGTTGGATATTCACTTTTGTTAATTTTTTTTAAGCCTACACAGAACAAATACTGTTTTTTATTTAACAAATATGCTTTTTGTATTAAAATATACTATTACTTTAATAACTTAACAGCACTGAAGATACATATTGTAGGCATATTCATTTAAAACAAATAAAACACCCTTTGAAGGTGGTGACTTCAGAACTTCAGACGGTGGTGACACTAATCTGACGGTGGTGACAGTAGCATCATTATATTTTCCAAAATATATGCCTCTTAAGTCAATGGCATCTTGCATAACAACTTTGTTTAACTCTTTGGTCATCACACAAACATCAACTTAAACAGTTTAATGCTCTCTACTCATAAAATAACACTTAATAAAGAAGAACAGATACAGAACAATTGTGATCACGCTCACGCTTATGACAAAGATACTTCCCAGCTATGTGATCTTGGTTAATGTCAAGTTGTCAAGACATGGACAGCCTGTGTCTAACCATAACTTAAAACTTCATTTTTAGTTTATATATATAGCCTACAAGCGATATTGGTAACAACAGTGAATTGCGAGAGAGGAAAGGCAAACTTATATAAAGGACATGACATATATACAAATATGAGAGGTTAATGAAACATTATAGGACATAGTAGTATTTATTGTGATCAACAATTATAGTCTAGCTTCCACTGCAGCATGCAGTAGAGCTGAAGGTTCAAAAAGGGGGCCCTTAGGAATTTAGTTGACCTTGTACCTGCCTGATTTTATTGCTTTTTAAAAATATCTGACGGTGGTGACAAATATGTGGGACACATTACATTTACATTTACATTTAGGCATTTAGCAGACACTTTTATCCTAAGCGACTTACAAAAGAGGATAACATTCAAGCTACAATACAATGAAAGAACGAACAAGGGGTGCATATTGCTAAGTGCAAATTGTTAAGTGCATTCTCAAAGTTTACGCCAGGAGATATTCTTGGAAGAGCTGGGTCTTCACGAGTTTCTTGAAGGTGGAGAGGGTATCAGTTGATCTGGTAGCACTTGGGAGGTCATTCCACCAGCGCGGAACCAGATATGAGAAGAGTCTGGATTGACCTGCACAAGGTGTTGGCCGTGCTAGAAAACGTTCCTTAGAGGAGCAAAGCGGTTGTCGGGAGACATAGAGCTTCAGGAGAGAATTCAGGTAGATGGGAGCAGAGCTATCATTCACCCTGAAAGTGCCTTGAATTTAATGCAAGCAGCCAAGGGTAACCAGTGATGTTCAATGAACAGAGGTGTGACATGTGCCCTTTTTGGCTGGTTAAAGACCTGCATTCTGGATCATCTGTAGCGGTCTCACTGCACAGGCTGGTAGGCCTGATAGGAGGACATTGCAGCAGTCAAGCCGAGAGATAACCAGGGTCTGTACCAGGAGCTGGGTTGCGTGTTGGGTTAGGTACGGCCTGATCTTCCTTATGTTGAATAGGGAAAAACGGCACGACCGAGCCACAGAGGCAACGTGATCTGCAAAGGTCAGTTGGTCATCAATCATGACACCTAGGTTTCTTGCCACTTTGGTGGGAGAAACAGACAGGGAGTCGTTGTTGATGCTGATGTCGTGATGTATGGCTTGTTTGGCTGGGAGGACCAGCAGTTCAGTTTTTGAGAGATTTAGTTGGAGGTGGTGTCCTTTCATCCATGCAGATATATCAGAGAGACAGTCTGAGATCCGTGTTGACACCGTGGAGTCATCAGGCATCATCAGACACATTTTGAGTAACCAGAAAATAATAGTAAATGTTGTTTAAAACTCTGGTTTAAAACTGTAGTTTTTTATATATACTTCAATATATTCTATCATGTGGTGAAGATATTATTATAACTTTTTTGTTTTTAATCAAGTTGCAATGTTTATCTCCTCGCTGAGGACAGCTGGTTTTATAGGCAGTGGGCAAGCATACAGTGATGAAATATATTAAAATTAGAAATAAACCTTTAAAACAAACTTACGTATGTGCAAAAGAGCCCTTGATTATAACCTGGATTCTTTTTATTCATAAAAATGTTATTGATTTTCAACAGAATGAGCACTTTTGGTGCGTGGGACATGTTTTTGCCAAAGTTTCAAGAATCAGCAATATATATATATATATATATACATTTTTTTTTTTTTTTTTTTGCAGTGTATGTCTTCAGAAGTTTATTAGTTCTCAGAACAATGGCAACTAGATTTTGTAATCTTAAAGTAAAATTAATACTACCTTAGAGACTAGGTTAGACAATATGTTTTTACAATATAGTCTTAACTGTTTAACACTTGGTTCCTTTATAACTAATGGGTCTGGGATGTCCCCATTGTTCCCCATGATGGCCTTAGCTGAGCTTTTGTGGAAGTCAGAGGTGCAATGGATGATGCATCTGACTACGGATCAGAAGATTCTAGGATGGACTCCTGGCTTTTTAGCATGCATGCCGCACAGTGTGACTGTCTCATGTTTTTTTTTTTTTTTTTGAACAACGAAATGTAATATCACTTGTTCTTGTAGCAGCTCCACAGATGTGATCACCATGGCAACACTGAACTCAAACTCAAACTAAAAGCCCCCCACCCACCCATCACACACACACACACACACACACACACACATACACATACACACACATTGATTCCTAGCAGTATGTTTATGTGGAGTGAGAGTGAGGTCTACACACACTAAAGTCCAGATGGTTTTGATTGTTGTTCTAAAATCAGTCCTGAACTGATTCAAATCACTTTGTGCATTTGTATAAGTTGCCACCATTGTGTCCTTGAGCAATTAGCCCTGAATTACTCTAGGAGACACTGGGAGACCTTACGTAATAGACAGTTGACAAAATATAAGTCGATTTGGATAAAAGCGTCTGCTAAATGCGTAAATGTAATGTACATTACACAAGCTTCAAGTGGTCATTAGAGTTGATTTCTTGGCTTGGCTCAATTAGTTCGGAGTGATCTACATACTCTCAGTGTTTTTTATATAGTTTGGGTAGCTTCCCATGCACATCTGGAGAGAAGTGAAGAATGGATGCATTAGAAACCTTGTGTCAGATCAAAGCAAACTGATTGAAACAACAAATCAGAGAGGAAATAGCTGCTAATGTCCAGCCCATGAGTCAGCATTGTGCTGTGCTGTGTGTGTGTGTCAGAGAGTTTGTGTCTATATCTGTCTGTGTGTGTGTGTGAGAGAGAGGCAGAGAAGGGGCAGGTGTGTGTGTGTGTGTGTGTGTGTGTTTGTGTGTGAGGGAGGGAAGGTGGGGTGGGGGTTGTATGTGTGTCTGTGCCAGGGATTACCGTAAGAGAACAATGAGCTTCCTGCAACAAGCCCTTCTGTTGGCCAATCAAAATGACTCATTCCCCCACTGGCCCTGCTGTCAGCCAATCAGAGTGACTCATTCCCCCACTGACTGTGGGCCAATCTGTGAGCCAATCAAAGTGAGTCATTGTGCTTCAAGCGTGCACTAACCACCATCATTCATCTCCCACAGGCCTCTCTCACTCTCTTTCTCTCTCTCTCTCACTCTCTTTCTGTCTGTATGGCGTCTGCCAAAGGGCATGTTTGATCAGCAGGGTTGCTGCTGCTGGCCCTCAGCTCATAACAGTGTTTAGAGAGAGAGAGAGAGATGACCGGAAGACTCATAGTGTTTACAGAGAAAGAGAAAAAAGAGAGAGATAGAGAGAGAGAGAGAGATAAACAGAAGAGGGCCAGTGGACTAGTGGATTGCCCTATCTAAGAGCCAAAAGGCTGACAGACCATCATGTAAATCAAGGATGCTGAGGTATATCAGCAAGTCCTCTGGCTCTCTCAGTGCTACTATGGAACTGCCAGCATAGTGTTTTAAAGGAAATATGTAAACAATAGACACAGGCTAGCATTATCATTAAAATGATCAGAGAGAGAGGAGTTCAACATGCAGTGACATAGACCCCTGTTATCACCTCTAAGGTTGCCTAGTTACTCTAATTCAAAACATTCAAAGCATTAAAATGTAAGATATGAAGTTAATGGTTTGAGTCAACTACACGAGAGAGAGAGAGAGAGAGAGAGGATGTACAGCATGAAGTGAATGGAATGCAGAGTAAGGAAAGACAGGAGGAAGAGAGGAGTGTAAGAAACAAAACAGAATATGAGATATACAGAAACAGAGATGCATGTATATAGAAGTGGAATGAAAATGAGAGAGACAGAGAGAAGGAAGGAAAAGAGAGTGACAGACAGAAAGAGAAGAGAATGAGAGACATTTAAAAAAGTGGAATGAAGAAAGGGAGAAAATGTAATGAGGGAATGTATATTATATGATGCAGGTTATGATTACAGTTACATTTCAAACACAGAAACCACATAACAATAGGAGACTGAATTTAGATGTAAATCACTTATATGACCAGACACCACAAGTAGACAGAGAGAAAATATGAAAAACAAACACAAAAACAATGAAAGAGAGAGAGTGTGTGTGTAAGAGAGAAAGAGAGCGAGAGATAGTCTGTTAGAGAAAGAGAGAGAGACACTAAATAAAATTCCCATCAGTTGCAACTGTAGAGACAGATACAAAAATAGACCTAAAAAGATAAAGATCTTTCTATCCTTTCATAGACAGACAGAGAAAGATGAAGAGAGAGAGAGAGAGACTTTTCATCACAGTATGCTGGAAGGCTGGAAGACAGAGAGAGGAAAATGAAAAGAGAGAAACAGAGAAGGAAAGAAAGGAAGATGAAAAAATGAGAGACATAGAGAAGAAGAAAAAAGACAGGGGGAGAGAGAGAGAGAGGGAGAGAATGTGTTTTTATCACAGTGCACCTGGCTGGAAGACAGAGAGAGGAAGATGAAAATAGTGAAAGACAAAGAGAGCAAGATGAAAAAAAGATATAGAGAGAGAGATGGAGAGAGAGAGAGAGAGAGAGATTAAGAGAGTGTGTTTTCATCTTAGAGCACCTGCCTGTGGCACCTGTGAGTCCAGAGATAAGAGAGCTGTAGAGCTCTTGAACAACCCCTATGTTTAAGAGATCCTCCTCAGTTGTCCTCTCCCCTGCTGTGTGTGTGTGTGTGTGTCCTTTGTGAACTCTTCTGCTTATTTTTCTTTCTCAGAGAACAGCGCCTGGAAGAGACAGAGTAAGAAGTTTGTGTGTGTGTATGTGTGTGGCATAGATGTGTATTGAGGCCGCGTCATATTTTCCATTTAGGTGCTGAGGGAAAGCCGATCTTGACCCCTTAAGAAGTTCAGCCTGTGTTGCTGAGACACACACATGCATTAATGCACACACACAGACACACATGCGTGCAACAATGACTACACACTCACACACACATGCAATAATGCACTCACACACTCACACATGCAATAATGCACACACACACACACACACACACACACACACACACACACTCACCCACCCAATACCCATCCAAATGTTCGTCCTATACACTGTTTATCATCTGTATGCACACATACTGAGAAAAACACTGAAAAGGTTACGTAAGGGTACCAGAGCTTCTGGCAACTGGTGAGTGTGTGTGTACATGCCTGCCTGTGAATTTGTATGTGTGTGCGTGTGACCGGGTGTGCATGTGTGTGAAGAATTAGTAAGATAGGGGAGGAATGCTGCAATCTGGAACCCTCCAGAGACATGGATTTGAACCCCTACAGCTAAGTGACATCATCCCCAACTGAACTACATTCCAAGGCCCATGGTTGGGAACTCTGAGGGGAGTTAATGGCCCTTTGAAAAAGGGCTGTTTCCGCCCGGTTTCGAACCGAGGACCTTTCGCGTGTTAGGCGAACGTGATAACCACTACACTACGGAAACTGGCTTCCAATGTGAGTGAGTGAAGCGCCATCTAGTGACAGTCATTATCTTTGTAGACCGTGAACTATAGACTGTGTTTGCAGAAAATACATATTTTTTGTAAAAATAAATTTTTCATTTGCTAAGATAGATAGATTCTTTAATAAAGGAAATTTCAGAACCCGGCAACTTACACCATACTGATACAAATAACAAATACGCATTATGTAAATACAAATAACTACCCGATACAGATGCATACATAAGGGAATTACACATGAGAATGAAAACAAATAACACAAAGCTATATGAGACCCAGGGTCAAATTAGCGAACCAACTAGGATGCAGGATTAGGAGGGCATCATGACCACAATGCCGTCGCACATGACGTTTGACCTGGCTATCTAAGTTTCTGTAGTGTAGTGGTTGTCACATTTGCCTCACCCGCAAATGGTTCCTGCCACGAAACTGGATACCTTGTTTTCTATGCCTTTGGACCTGTCAGATTAGTAGTCGTTTAGCTCCACTGTGAGTCAAGTTTGTATTTACGTGTTGGCTGTTATGGTTTCCGTAGTGTAGTGGTTATCACGTTCGCCTCACACGCGAAAGGTCCCCGGTTCGAAACCGGGCGGAAACATGTTTCCCTTTTCCTGTCACTGGCCCATCAGTGCTTAGCCAGGTGGTACAATCAGTGTGACAAGCATTTGGGTCTGGTCTGGACTGCCAGAAAACTTATACTCGAAGTTCAAAGACTGAGCGACTCACCTGTTTGCTACAAAAAACTCACCTATGTGATACTCATGTTTGTGCTAATAGGATAGACGCTATGCTACGGCCCTCATATTTTTCAACTTGGAACATGCTTGGCCTTCATGGCAAATGGTTCAATTGTGTACTAAACTAAACTGTAACAGATATGGACAAGTGTGCGCTGAACCCATGTGGTTTCCTGTTTGTAACAGATATGGACGAATGTGTGTTGAGCCCATGTGATTTCCTGTCTGTAACAGATATGGACAAGTGTGTGTTGAGCCCATGTGATTTCCTGTCTGTAACAGATATGGACAAATGTGTGTTGAGCCCATGTGATTTCCTGTCTGTCGGTAACAGATATGGACGAGTGTACGCTGAACGTATGCCAGCAGCAGTGCATTAACATCAGAGGCTCCTTTATATGCAAGTGTGACCAGGGATACGACCTGGCGCCAGACACCGTGTCCTGCCAAGGTAGGCAACTCACAGGTCTCATCTCTCTCACAAACACACACACACACACACTCACCACACACACACAAACACACAACTTGGCATTAGGCATCAAGGCAACCTACTGGTCTCATCACATACGCACACCCTCAAATGCACCCACACACACACACAAGAACCTGGTACCAGGTATCTCACAGGCCTCATTTGACACACAATACAGTATATTTACATTCTGTGCATTAGTGGAGGTACAAACCAATCAATGAAAGTTCATAAGCTAAATATCCTACATGAAATACTGTAAGTGTACAATATCTATGTAAGCTTACATATTTATTGTTCTTATTTTGAGAAATTATTGCTTGTAATTAACAGTATATTTCTCATGGTCCCTTGAATGAGGTTACAAATGCTTTTACAGCATTGTTTTGCTCAATACAGACCCCATTTGTGTGTGTGTGTGTATTTTTGTGCTTTCTTTCCTGCAGACGTCAATGAGTGTGCGTTCTCACCTTACATGTGCCAGGGAGAGTGTGTGAACCAGCCGGGCAGCTACACGTGTGTGTGTCCAGACGGGTATCAGCTACAGGGAGCCAGTCTGTGTCAGGGTACGAGAGAGAGAAGTGTCATTCATTCATTTATTTATACATGTCTTTACTGAAAGGGCATTTTAGTTCTCCCTAGGTACTTCATTCCTTTCTTCCATCCCTCTCTCTCTCTCTGTCTCTTTCGTACTTTTCCTCTGTCGGACTCCCTCTCTCTCGGACTCCCTCTCTCTCCCCCCTCACTCTGTCGTACTCCTCTTCTCTCGATCTTTCTCCCTTCATTCTGTATCTCTTCTGTCTGTTTTTTCACCCACCCACCCCCCTTGCCCTCTCTCTCTTTCTCTCTTCCTTTCTTTCTGTCTCCCTTTTTTCACTTTCTGCCTCTTTCCCCTTTCCTCTCTCTCTCCTTCTTTCCCCTTTCCTGTATCCCTTTCTCCCTCTCTCATCTTTCCTCTCTCACTCTCTCACTCTTTCCTTCTTTCCCCTTTCCTGTTTCCCTCTCTCACTCTCTCATCTTTCCTCTCTCACTCTCTCCCTCTCTCCCCTTTCCTCTCTCACTCTCTCCCTCTCTTATCTTTCCTCTCTCCCTCTCTGACTGTCTACCTCTCTCCTTCTCGTACCTTTCCTCTCTCCCTCTCTCATCTTTCCTCTCCCACTCTCTCCCTGTCTCACTCTCTTCCTCTCTCATCTTTCCTCTCTCTCTCTCTCACCTTTTCTCTCACTCCATCTCCCTTTTCACTTTTTCTTCTCTCTCGTCATCTCTCCTTCCCTTTCCACCCCCCGTCCCGCCCTCTCTCTCTGCCTCTCTGCCCCCCCCCTTCTCTCCACAG
Organism: Tenualosa thibaudeaui; assembly: GCA_027481765.1. NCBI lineage: Eukaryota > Metazoa > Chordata > Actinopteri > Clupeiformes > Clupeidae > Tenualosa > Tenualosa thibaudeaui. The sequence continues at coordinate 610,167 of JAIFZK010000072.1, forward strand.
ACATAAATGAATGTGAGGCAGGCCATAACTGTCGCGAGGACCAGATGTGCTGGAATTACCATGGAGGCTTCCGATGCTATCCCAGAAACCCCTGCCGTGAACCCTACGTACAGACCGGAGAAGGGTAGGGAAAAATCAATCAGTCAATTAATCTATCTGTGTTTGTATCTATCTATCTTTCTATCTATCCATCCATCCATCCATCTATCAGTCGGTCAGTCAGTCTCTCTATTTACCTCTCTCTCTATCCTTATCTCACTTTCTCTACCCCTCCACCCCTCTCTCTCTCTCTCTCTCGCTCTATCCCCCCATCTCATCTGCAGGCGCTGTAGTTGCCAGTCTGCAGCTGTGTGCCGTGGCCAGCCACCCTCCATTGTGTACAAGTACATGAGCATCACGTCTGAGCGCTCGGCCCCCGCCGACATCTTCCAGATCCAGGCCACCAGCGTCTACCCCAACATGGTCAACACCTTCAGGATCAAAGCAGGCAATGAGGGAGAGGAGTTCTACCTTAGAGTGAGTAAACACACACACACACACACACACACACACACACACACACACACACTGACCCCCATCTCTCTCTCCTTAAACAACATAACATGCTGCGATGCTGTCGATGACTCTTTCTGTCTCTCTCTCTTTTTCTCTCTCTCTCTCTCTCTCACACACACACTGACGCCCATCTCTCTCCCCTTAAACAGTGTAATAGTAACGTGAGTGCCATGCTGACAATTTCTCTCTCGCTCTCTCTCTCTCTCTCGCACACACACACACACTGACCGCCATCTCTCTCTCCTTAAACAGTGCAACTGTAACGTGAGTGCCATGCTGTCAATGACGCTCTCTCTCACACACACACACACACACACTGACCCCCATCTCTCTCTCCTTACACAGCACAACGGTAACGTGAGTGTCATGCTGTCAATGACTCTCTCACTCTCTCTCTCTCTCTCTCTCCCCCCTTACACAGCGCAACAGTAACGTGAGTGCCATGCTGTCATTGACTCTCACTCTCTCTCACTCTCTCTCTCTCTCTCTCCCCCCTTACACAGCGCAACAGTAACGTGAGTGCCATGCTGTCATTGACTCTCACTCTCTCTCTCTCTCTCTCTCTCTCTCTCTCTCTCTCCCCCCTTACACAGCGCAACAGTAACGTGAGTGCCATGCTGTCATTGACTCTCACTCTCTCTCTCTCTCTCTCTCTCTCTCTCTCTCTCTCTCCCCCCTTACACAGCGCAACAGTAACGTGAGTGCCATGCTGTCATTGACTCTCACTCTCTCTCACTCTCTCTCTCTCTCTCTACACAGCAACAGTAACGTGAGTGCCATGCTGACATTCTCTCTCTCTCTCTCTCTCTCTCTCTCTCTCTCTCTCTCTCTCTCTCCCCCCTTACACAGCGCAACAGTAACGTGAGTGCCATGCTGTCATTGACTCTCACTCACTCTCTCTCTCTCTCTCTCTCTCTCTCTCTCTCCCCCCTTACACAGCGCAACAGTAACGTGAGTACCATGCTGTCATTGACTCTCACTCTCTCTCTCTCTCTCTCTCTCTCCCCTTAAACAGTGAAACAGTAACGTGAGTGCCATGCTGTCAATGACTCTCTCTCTCTCTCTCTCTCCTTACACAGCGCAACAGTAACGTGAATACCATGCTGTCATTGACTCACTCTCTCTCTTTCTCTCTCTCTCTCTCTCTCTCTCTCTCCCCTTAAACAGTGCAACAGTAACGTGAGTGCCATGCTGTCAATGACTCTCTCTCTCTCTCACACACACACACACACACACACACTGACCTCCATCTCTCTCCCCTTAAACAGCGCAACAGTAACGTGAGTGCCATGCTGGTGATGACGCGTCCTCTACGGGGCCCCAGGGAGCATGTGGTCGACTTGGAGATGATCACCCAGAACAGCGCCCTCAACTACCGCTCCAGCTCCCTTCTCAGGCTCACCATTGTCGTCGGAGCTTACCCATTCTAATGCACACACACACAAAGGCACACACACATGCACAAATACATGATCACCCAGAACAGTGCCCTCAGCCATTGCTCAAGCGTCCTCCCCAGGCTCACCAACAGGCACACTTGTTCTAAAAGACATACATACACACACACACACACACACACAAAGTGGGGACCAATTCCAGTTACTTCTGCAGTTGATCGTTCAGAAGGTTCAATGCCAATAACACACACACGCGCACACACACACACACACACATATACATTCATCAGCAAAACCATTCATATCTTCATCTGAAATCTGCACAGTTACAGCGAGATTCAGCAGCATAACCAGTTCCTGCATTATCAGCATATCCAGTGATGATGTCATAATCACACCACTCTACAGTCCGTCACATTCCATGATGATGTCATTTGTTTCTCCCGTACGCTGTTCAGCAGAGGTGGACAGTCCAGATCCAGTGTCCACACATTTTGGCATTGGCATTGGCATTGAGATGTGACAACATTCCCTCCTTTGTTTACCAAATCTTTTTTTCCTAAGCCATAGTTGCTAACTAAGGCGCTGTTCAGACCGAACACTGTTTTCCCCAAAATGCGAGTGCTCCAGAGTAGTGGATTATGTACCCCTTGTTGCTATAACACGATTGATTTGGCTAAAAAGCTAACTCTCTGACTTAGCTATGACTGGCAGCCATGCAACAACCCATCATTGAGCAAAACACAACCTCAAAAATGTAACTATTTTTAACTTTTGAGGGCCTCGCTTTTTCATGCTTACCCATATTCAATATGAGGTGTGCAAGGTCATGCTGCATAGCTCCATAGGGAAATAACTGAATTCGACTGTCTGGAGGTGAAAAACATGTGTCAGCCTAAATGGCCCTTAAGTTAGCAACTTTGTTGGTTCCAAAACTAAGTTGCTAACAGTTTTTTTTGGGCCCTGGTTGGCCATATGTTTTGTTTGCGTTTTAATTTGATTGATTGTTTTGAGCATCCGTGTGGACGGACGTACAGAAAGATATTTTTTAAAAATGGCCAGTTATGTGATTACTCATGAAATAAAACCCCGGAAAAAAATGAAACTATGCATTAATTGTCTCAGGACTATTTCTTTAAAGAGGCCGTATACAGCATTTACACCTTTATAAAACTGTTTAGAAATCATTGTGTTGGTTGACTGACCTATTGTGTACGAAAACAGTAACTTTCCATACCCCACCTAGCGTGCCTTTCTGAAAACCAGTCATGCGTTATTTGAAAAGTGGCTTGCCTTTTGTTTATGACAGTATTGGGATCTTATCGAGTCCTTTCTCTACGGAGCACCCCCTACAGTTTCTGGGTGCATAATTCAACAACAAAGCTAAAAAGAAAACCAGGGTTGATGAGGTTGAGTCTTTAAGTACCCAGGCAGAAGGCGTACATGATTGGACTTTTGCTTTCTGAACCCGGGAATGACCACCTCTGCTGTCGAGCATTCCTTTGGTTCTCCTGTATGTGGAGTCAGGATTTTATGCCATGTGAAATTGCCAGACAATTGACAAATAAATACGAAAAGAGGAAATAAGACTTAATGTTGCGTGAATCATGTTTGGACAGCAAACTGGAAACTTTTGATTCATACTGGTTTGGACTAGTCTGTATGAGAAGGTCTAGAATGGTCAAGATAAAGGGGATTATACTGGTTTAGGTATAAAAGGGTTCATACTTGTTAGGTCTGGTCTAGATGAACGGGTTTGGTCTATATGAGAGGGTTAGGACTGGTTTAAACTGGTCTGTATCAGACGGTTTAGAATGGTCTATATGAGAGGTTTTAGACTGGTTTAAACTGGTGAGAGAGAGACATGAGAGAGATTTGAGAGGACTTGGGGTTCTGGTCCTGTTTGAGGCTCTGGGGGCGGTTCTGCTTGGACGGCCTGGATCCCCCCGGTGCTGACAGAACATGCCTGAGGATGAAATAATGGAAAGAAGAATAGATTTGAACGGGTTCACCTCTCTCTCTTTCTTGCTCTCATTCACTTTCTCTTACTTACTCACTCACTCAATTCCTCTCTCTGCATCTCTCTCTCTCACACACACACAAAACCCCTCACTGAGTTTGCTGCTTTTGACCCCCACCAATTCAGCAGAAACACAAACACACACGCACACACACACACACACACACACTCCAGTGGGGATAGACCAATAACAGTCAAATGCAGGACTGATGATGTCTTCAGGAATCACAGTTGGAGGCAAGAGAGAAGTATTGCCTAATATGCAAGAGAGTGTGTGTGTTTCTCTGTATGTGGGTCTCTGTGTGGTGTGTGTGTGTGTGCATCAGGGTTTGTATCTGAGTCTGTTTTTGTGTCTCTCTTACAGTACGTATGTGTGTGTGTTTGAAAGTAGGCCTGTGCATGTGTATGCATATGCATGAGTTTGTGTGTACTTGGTGTGTGTATGTGTAAGCACCTGATCTTATGTGTCCTGGGGGCATGTGCGTGTAGGAGTGTATGTGTGTGTGTGTGTGTGTGTGTGTACATGCGTGTGTGTGAGTATCTGATCTTATGTTTCCTGGGGATATGTGTGTGTATGAGTGTGTGTGTGTATGTGTGTGTGTGTGTGTGTGTGTGTGTGTGAGTGCCTGGCCGCATGCTGTTGTATATTTGTCCGTGCATCCCCTCATGTGTGCCCAGTTGCCCCGGCGACGCTCGATCGCACACAGTGTTTTGTGTCAGCGATCTGTGACAAACGAGGTTAGCTGGGCCAGTTACGTCACCCCCACAGCAGCCCATGGGAAAGAGAGGGAGTGTGTGTGTGTGTGTGTGAGAGAGAGAATGTATGTAAGACAGAAAGACAGATAATCTTTTTGTTTATTTGTGTGTGCGTGTGTGTTTGTGTGTGCATGTCTGTGTGTGTGTGGTGTCTGTGTGTGTGCCTTTCTGTGCATGATGTTTATGGGTGCCTGTGCCTGAGTGTGTATTTGCCTGGGTGCACATGTGTTAAAGTGCGTGTGTGTGTGTGTATGTGTGTTTTTTGTGTGTGTGTGTGAGTGTGTTTAAATGAGATACAGTGAAAGAAAGAAAAGAAAGAAAGAAAAGAGAAGAGAAGTGCATGAGAGAGAGAAAGAGTGAGGGAGTATATGTGTGAGTGTGAAAGATCATAAGGAGGGTTGTGGATTGTAGCACACATGCATACAGAGACATGAGAGTCATATTCTGTGTGTATGGAGAGAAATGAGATGAGTTGTGTTCTGTTTGTATGGAGGGCGAGAGGAGCCAAAAAGCACACACCACGGGCCCCAGTCTGTCTGAGCAGCTCTGCCACTAACCATTCCCAGGCCTAGACACCAGCAGAGCTGAGATACACACACACACACACACACAACCCATAAACCACTCAATCCGTCACTCACTAACGCACAAACCATAAACCACTCAATCACTCACTGACTGAATTACAATGCCGCCCCCCCAAGCCTTAAGCTTGGTGTGGGGTGGTTTTGGATTCTGTCACTCACTCACTAGGCAGTAAAGAAAAATTCACCATTTGCTACAGGACTGTATCATATCAGGTGAAAAGGCAGAGTTCAAAGGTCAACCTAGTGACTGTTGCTGCTTAAAAATTAGACATAGAGATAGATACCTTTTATCCTGAATGAAATTTTGGAATTGTTAGCAAATCTACTGTCCAATTGACTGTTTGGAGAGCCAAAAGACACAAGGTCTCTCTTTGTTGGGTCACTCAATTTACGGGGTCCCCCCACCACCACCACCACTCATAATACTAGAATGATTCAGTGCTAATCTAAAATTGTATTGATTATTTGTATTCATTATTGCATTATCAGATTGAACATACGTAAGCAACATTCTAATGACGTCATTTGTGAATCAAATCTCAGTTCTGTTCATTATTACATTATGAAGTGTAATTTAACTTAGCTACGTTCTAATGACAGACATAGGCCTGTTGTATGTATTTTTGACACTCTTCACTTCGGTTTATTATTACATCATTAAGTAGAACCTTTGGTTAGGAACATTCTAATAACAGACATTTGCCTACTGTATGTATTTGTGACACTCCTCACTTCTGTTCATTGTTACATCATTAAGCGGAACTTGCGGTTAGCAACATTCTAATGACAGACATTGGCCTGTGGCATGTATTTGTGACAGTCCTCACTTCTGTTCATTATTACATCATCAAATGGAACCTTCAGTTTAGCAATTTTTTAATTGCATGCTTGTGAACGTATTCCTCAAAGGTTTAGTGTGAGGGCAATGACGAGAGGGGAAAATTTGACTCTGGAATCTGCCGCTGACTCCAGCATGTCTATCCAAGACCCCAGTGATCTGCTAACCGTTGATCCCAGAATTACAACCCTGGAGCTGCGCAGAATGATCTAAGCAGCACTGACGACCCTCTCGCCACGTTCCTGTTTATTTTGGCTGGCCTCTCCGATTATGCTGCAAGCTTGCTCTGTCTCCAAGGGAACGCCTTTGGAGAGCTTCGCCAAATTAGAGGGCTGTACAACACCACACACACCAACCCCTACACCCCACTATCCCTCCACCAACACTCTGATTCAAACCCAGATAGAATATGTCTGCTAGGCTACCGTACGTATGTTGACACAGGCTACCACCTCGGACCACAGGACTCTGACGGGTTAGAATCTGGCTGCATATTGCACAGAGTAATGATGCATTGCCTTCACACAGACCACTTAACTGGACTGAATCCAAAGGTGATTTTATGAGCAGTATTCTTTCCTGCGATCTATAAAGCAGGGGGCATCCTTTTAGCAGTTATATGATGGAAGAGATACTAATCACATATTCACATACAATATATCACATATTGTTTTGGCTGTTGAGGGACATCCTTTTTTCATGCTTGCCCTTAACAAAAAGTTAGCATTAACAAAAAGTTAGCATTTTGCCCTTCTTATGCTACATTAAATGAACAAATGTTTAATCGACAAATAAGTAAATTACTAGAATGCTACTAAGTTTCCATTTGACGATGTAACAATAAGCTGAAGTAAATTATCTCTTTTTTGTATTCAGTCAGATCTCTGCTGATCTACATTTTGTGAGACTCATTAGGCTGTGTGTAAGCTTCATCCATGAATCAGTTGCTCATAACCAGTTATATGCATACTGTAAACACATGGCATCCACAGTTTTATGTCTTTTCTGTTTTTTACCTATTTTGCATTGCTGAATAACAGAATGATAAAATAAATATTTTCACTTAAATAATAATAATAAAAGAATTTATATCATTTATACATTTGTGTTTGTCTTTACTGCTTTTTCTCTTTACTTCTTCCATCTCATAGGTAAGAATAAACTGAGGTAAATGTCAAAAGATATATAAATATAATTCTGGCCAAACATTTTGTCTCAAAATAAAGCTTACCCTGAGAGAGTACTAACTGCACGCACAGAGACATACACTCAGACAGAGAAACCTAAACATGTGTAAAACTGGACCATGCATTTGGTCCATCTGTTGGATTTGCCACCCACAGCAGAGTTCAGTCTTCATAAAGGTCACCATGCCAATGGCCATATACTGTTCTGTAGAGTTCCAGCCCAGAGTTCTGGAACATGTAAAGATTGTTTACAGAGTCCATGGAGGTCCCTGAGACATATGTCAAACACTTGAATTGCTCTGTGTGTAAGAAATGAAATTGTTCTTTTCTTTTTTCCCAGTACCAGTCTCAATCCCAGTTCCCAGATGTGTGTACCTTCACCTGGCTATAGTGTTTCCCTTCCCATGTCAGGCCTGATCCATATTCCTCAAATTTCTATTTGTAATTATTCAATTCCTTTTTTTTTTTTAAGGGAAATATTAACCGTGCAGGTTCTTGCCTCTCTTCATCACCTCACATTGCCTATTCCAGTTATGTCCTACAGAGGGTCAAAGAGGGACTTGCCTTTCACTAAACTCCTCAGGAAGGAGGAACTATATTAAATTGTATAGTACCTCAACTGTGCTCTGCACAGGGAAAAAGAAGTCAAGTCACATTTGTAGAGCTTGTCTGAATCAGAATTGAAGCCCTCAGTCTCATCTGCCATATATAATCTCATAAAGCCACACACCAAGACCCTTTTCCAGCCAAATCCTAATTCACTAGGAGCTAAGATCTCGTTAAATGCATTTGATTGTCATTTGTGGACTCCCGAGACAACAAACATTGTCTTCACCCCCGTATACCCAGAACCCCTCACGTCAAGCTAGGTCAGACTAAAGATAATTCTCACAGTTGCTAAGGCTAGCCATGTTAAGAGCATACATTCACCACCGGGGGCGATGTTTCCAAGGGCACTGGGCATAGCAAATGACTGCTATTATTATTACTATTTTTATTGTTGTTGTTGTTGATGTTGATGATGGTGATGATGACACAGTGTTAACAGTACTAGCCTAGTGTGGTCATATATACACTAAATCATTTCTCATCCATTTTCATAATGTCTGTAACTGCGACAGACCGTCATTTGAATTCAGAGCAGAAAGCAACAAGTACCGCTCCGCACAGATGAGGCGCTCTGGCAAAAAAAAAGAAAAACAATGATAATAGTGACATCTAGTGGTCACGTTTCAGAACAACAATACATGTGCCAAAGAGAGGCGATCTATATTCCTACGTGAAAAGGGGCCAGGCTGTCCTATCAAATGCAATCTGGCTCTCATGTCCTTTTTGCATTGATATGTTAAACAAATACTCACTCATACCTCCTGACATTACCCAAAGTCCTATAGGGAAAGCAGCGTATAGCCTATAAATTTTCAGACAACAAAGGCCTCCTTTTTTCTTAAGACAGGGCTTCTCAAACTGTGTTGGACCGGGGACCCCTTATGGACCAGACACAATTACAAGGACCCTCATAATCGCAACATAAAATAAATTATACAGGCGTATATTCTTTTGTTCTGTTAAATGCTAGATGCGATTTTGTAGCAAACCCTTTCACGGACCCCATGACAAGGTACCGGACCTCAGTTTGAGAAGGGCTTAAGACATTTAGTGGCGGTTCTACAGTGAATTACTCCCCGGGTGAGACCGCGCCCGCAAAGTACCGAAATAAATATTTGCAATTCCCAAACAATATAATTTAAGAATAACTTATTAGATCTCGTGTTTGTTGAGTTCAGACCGAATTATTGTTAAGTAGTCTATAGTAAGCATCATAGCTAGAAGGCTAACAAACCGTTTGTCCTCTTCTTTTTTTCTGTATTAGGCACCTGATGGCTTTTTCCTTTTTTTGCCCATGTTTTGCACTCGACAGTATACAATATACAATATATTTCCCATGATCCCATCCCCTAACACTGTCACTCACGACCAGGAGTAAACCAATTCGCTTTGGTGACCACAAATTCCTATTTGTATTAGCCATTACACATGCAATTAAAAACTGGAATGAAGGAATTACAAACCTGTATTTATAATATTATGAATGAAATGTGTATTATTTGGAAGAAAGTTGATGAGCGACTGACTTTAGCCCACTAATTGCATTAGAGCATTGCTACAGTGGATCCCCATTCCCTCATTGGCGTTGCATTTGTAACCCAGAGGTGAACTTTTCCCCGCGCCCCCACCCTTTGCCCTTCTCACACACAACTTCTATGCACAGCACCTTCTCAGCAAGCAAGGGCGCCTGCAGTTAGGGGGCGCCAATGTGTCAATTATATATTATCTATGTGTGGGCAATTGGCATATATAGATAGATATTACATAGATATTCAGAGATAGTTGTTTTTTGTTTGTTTTGTTTTGATTTAAGCGCTCTTGCCGCCCCCTTCGACAGCGGCTGCCTTGTTCGCCCGTGCCTAAAGACATTTATGGAAAGTAAGTCTATGTGATGGACACTTTCAGAAACAATACTAATTTACAGCAACAGTGGCCAATCCTTTTACGACATGAATCAGTCATCTGACAGTCTAGGTCATCACCAAACTGTATTGTTGCAGCCTGGTGATTTAGCCCAATTTCCGTTGAAAATTGAACCCCCCAGTTATGAGTTGAACGGATTTTCTTTCCACCGAGAAAAAACAAACATGTCAACAATCTGAGAAATTTGACTCGCTGACGGAATGACTGACCGATTAAACTGAACAGATTACGGTGACAAAATATGTTTATTTAAATTCCTGTAAAAACGGTAGTTATTCTGTTGCGGTGATCGCCGCTCCCAGGGTCCCAAGTCGAGTGGCGGGGAGTTTAAACCCTGTGACACGATGCGCCTGAGAACCAATGACAGCCTGGCTCTTGAATTCAAGTAACCAATCGAAGCACTGCGGTATGACTCACCAAATAAGGAGAGCCAAGACCATAAAAGGCAACATTGTATCTCTTTATATGGAGGAAAGTAGATCTGGCATTTATGCCCACTGTCTTGGCTACCTCTGAAAGCATTAGATTTGCCGTTTTCTAATCCAATTTCTCTGTGTTTCGACGTAACTAGTTGTTGTATGATTGAACAATACTCGGTAGGGAACAAAATAGTGTCTGTTTACGACAATTTCATGGCGGACTAGGTGTTGAAGCGGAGCGATTTGTTCAGGCTGTGCTTCGTCATTTCCATATGTGGCATGCAGTGCATGTTTCTGGAGGGGGTGGCTTTGATTGATGGACTGTAGGCGGAAACATCACTTCGTAAACTTTGCACAGTTGTTTTGAGTCATTTTATTTCTGTTACTGATAGGATTGTTGATTGCAACGCGTGTTGTTTGAAGATACATGTCCCTGTCGCCTAATCTAGTACCATTACTGGCGGACTACAGCCGTTTTCAACTCGGTTGTCAACAGAAGAAGAACGTTGATCGCTATTCATCGTTACCTGAGTGAAAAACAGGACTTAAAATAGGCATTCTCTGGCCCACCAGAAGACTGAATAATTAGCCAACGGGCCACAGTCACCGGGGTTGATTTGTTTACAACGCTCAGCTGGTAGAACTGGTGAACGGCGACAACGTTGGGTGCAGTTAGCTCCTCACTCGGAAGGACGGACGGCCCGTGGGGACGTGTCTTTGATGTTTGCGGGAAGCAGCGCAGGTATGGGCACTCGAGGGGGTGTGCGCGCTGGTAACGGGACTGGATTAACGACGCTACAGGTTGCCAACGCATCCGGGGGTCTCGGTGTGAGCATGAACACGGGCATCGCCATGCCAGACGGCGGCAGATACGACGAAACGGAGTCCGCCGACGTGGTCGTCAGCTGCTCCGATGCGGAGTCTGGGGATTCGGGGGATGACGAGGACATAGGTTCAGCCGGGGACAGGCGAGGGGTGAAACGCGAGAGAGCGGAGATGGAGGTCGGGGGCTCCGCGGGCTCGGTGGGCTTGGCGCCTGGTGGGTACGGCGCTTCGGCAGGTGGTGGAGTGGCCGGAGCGAAACCAGGCAAGAAGACTCGCGGGCGAGTCAAAATCAAAATGGAATTTATCGACAACAAGCTGAGGCGGTATACAACTTTCAGCAAACGGAAGACGGGCATCATGAAAAAGGTTTGTATATCTGTCAACGTAACACTGTCAAAACGAACATAACAGAACGCGGCGTGTTGAAATGAAGGTGCACTGTAGCTAGCCTGTCATGATGTTATTACCTGTGTGTGGCTGCCAAGTCATAGCTTCGCAGCTCATAAAGTAGCTTAGCTGGACTGTTATGATGACAGGCTACAAAGTTTGTCAGACGTCCTATTTTGGGGCGTCGGAGAACTACATCAACATGTAGATGTAGATTTCCACAGTACTGATATCATAGACTGAGATGAACAGACTAGGCTACCGCAGAGAGTCATATCCTCTCGGGTCAGGAGCAACGGCAGCAGAAGAACCGCTGTGACGTTACGCAAGACGCTAAGAAACTTGTCACAGCACTTCACAATTCAGTTTGGCCCCATAATCACTAGGCCTATTCGTCGCAATGGTGAAATAAAACGCTACCATAAACACACACACACATAGACACATTAACCACCGAACTATCACAGTGACTACAAGGCCTAGTCTATTGCAGACTGCCAAAAGCAGATATGCTCTCTTGTCGGTGATGCACTTGCAAATTTTGCTTCATTATCCGGCCAAGGAATTGATCACAAACTGATAACACAGTAATACAGGCTATACTGAATTATACATGTAGAAGCCAATAGGCTACGTTAGCATGCTGTAATAATGGTAATTGGTAACACAGTTTCATTACAACATCATTACCATGTGTATTACAACATATTAAGCCTTGTTTGAACTGTGAGTGTGTCTGTGTTTGTGTGTGTTTGTGCGTGCGTAAGTCTTTTCAGGTCGTTGACATTGGTTGATTGTTTGTGTGTGTGTGTTTGTCGGCTAGTTCGGTTGCCATCTGTGCATAAGGCCTACAATCCACCCACACTCAGTTTACCTGTCAGACCTTACCTTTGTGAAAGTGTAAGATTAGGCCATCTGGCTAGGCCTACACTTTGAATGAAGTTACAGAGAAAAACTAAACTCATTGGACTTATAAATATTCATAGTCTGTATGCTGGAGTAGCATATTCTTGCTTGCCTATATGCTATTCAGACAATTGTGTGGGTACATAGGTCTGTAGTGTGTGTGTGTGTGTGAGTGAGCGTGCGCGCATGTGCGCCCATGTGTGTGTGCACACGAGTGCGCGTGTCTGTGTGTGAGTGTGTGTGTGTCTGTATGTGTGTGTGTGCGCGAACGTTAGCAGTACAAAGGCCGCACTAGATGGGTGCAGGATCTAGCATGCAGTGTACAGGAGAAATCAGGAATGATTCATACAACAAAACCCTCCCAGTGACGTGATATGTTTTATTCTTGACATTTCAAGACATGCAGCTCCTGTGTGGTGTGTCTTAAAGGACAGTGTGTGAATACCATGAGAAAGGGATGGCCTTTGGAATGCACAGGGGGACTTTGACTGCAGGGACTCTAGACACCCCCCCCCCCACACACACACACACACACACTCACACATACATCCTCATACTAGCCTTCTGCATGCTTATTACCAATGCTAAACATAGTCAGATGTGGTCTGCATGTGTGTGTGTGTGTGTTTGTATATATGTCTTGGACAGTGTGTGTGGTTTTGTTTCTATATGAGTGCGTGCATGTGAGTGTTTGTGTGTGTATGTGTGTGGGTGTGGGTGTGTTGGTGTAAAACCTTGCTTACAAGCTGGTAAATATTTGAGCACAGTGGGACAGAGACCTTGATGCAGGCAGTGAGGTGGGCCACTGTTTGGTTTGCTCCCTTTTTGCCTCAGGTGTGTGTGTGTGTGGTGCATGCACGTGTGCACGTGTGCAGTGTAAGCATGTTTGTGTGTCTGTGTCTGCCTATGTGCACAGCGTGTGTGTGTGTGTGTGTGTGTGTGTGTGTGTGTGTGTAGTGCAAACATGTGTGTTTGTGTGTCAGTCTGTCTGTCTGAGGAGAGTGTGGGTATGTGTGCAATGCAAGTGTGTGTGTGTGTGTCTGTTTGTATGTATTAATATTCCTCTCTGAACATTGCTTTCGTTCTTCCTGCACAGTATTAACACACACACAACAGCCACCCAACACACACACACACACACAGAAGCAAGCACACAGGCTTGTCAAACAGTTTACACAGACAGGCCCATTGCTACTAAGCACTGGTTCATAATCGCCTTCGATTAGAACATTTTCTGAATTGCATAAGTTGTGCATTTATTACATGGTAAGAAAGCTAATAACAGTCAGTCACATTTATAGAGTAGGTGCCTTAGTCTGATGTTGCCTTCTTAGCTGTATGGTGCAGTAGACCTCGTAGACCCCAGTTTGTGTTGTTTACTGCAGACATGAGGGCTGGAGGGTAGTGGGGGATTTCTCCCCTCATCTGGCAACCAGTCATGACCTACTGTGGCTTCTAGAGGCCTGGAATGGGCCATTTCCTGTGTGTGTGTGTGTGTGTGTGGGGGGGGGGGGGGTCTGGTGACCAGTAAATGTTTGTATGTCACTATGTCAAAAAACTGGGGGTATAAGCATGTGTGTGTGTGTGAGAGACTGTGTTGGGTCAGTTTTAGGATAGGTTTGCTGATGGATCTTAGACTATGGTATGGAGCTGGAGGCCATTTGGGACAGGATCAAAAAGGGTGTAGTGATCCCAGTGGAGGAGAACTGTGTGTGTGTGTGTGTGTGTGTGCGCTCTGGGGAGATATGCTTTTCCCACAGTCTGCCAAAAAACAACAGACCCTGCTACTGGATTTACAGAGAAGTGCAGTGCACTCCTCTATCTCTCTCTCTTTCTCTCTGTCTTTCTCTCATCTCACAGCTTATTTTTTGTCCTTCCTTTCAGCTTTCTCTCTTTCTTCTCTCTTTCTCTTTCTGTCTTCAACATTTTTATGTGTGCTTCTATCTATCTAGATTGCATCATGCAGAGGAATCCCCAGTTCCATTCTTTCACCCTTTCTGTCCATATCAGTCACTTCTCTACCTCCTATCCTTTTTCTGTCTGTCTCTCACTCTTTTCTCAGCTCCTCGTTCTTTCATTTTCACCTCTCTCTCTATTTCTTTTACAGCTATATTTGCTTTTCACACATCTCTCTCTCTACACCTACATCTCTCTCTTATTCTCTCACACACTTTTTCTCCAGAGCTACGTCTCTCCTTATCTCTCTACAGCTCTCTCCTACTCTTTCTCTCACAGACTTCTTCATAGCTGCATCCCTCTCTCTCTTTCTCTCTCTCTCTCTCTGAACTCCCTCTGTCTCCTCTGTTCTCCTAGTGCTCACCCAACTGACAGTTTCCACGCCAACGCGTGTTTTTTCACCACGGTGCAATCGTATGCATCGTACAGATCCGTGTCTAGGCAACCAGAAGGACCAGTGCAGTCAATGCTTCAAGGCATCGTGTCTGTGAAGAGTTGGGACATCTTTCTTCTTGTGAATGTGTGTGTGCATGTGCATGTGTGTGTGCGTGCTCGCACTTGTGTGTGTGCATGAATGTGTCTGTGTTTGCACGCGCGTGGGTGTGTCTGTTTCTTGGAGTCCATGACCTCTTGTTGCTATTTCTTATTCTTTCTTATTATTTCTTTCCATTTGTCACAGAAACACTCAAATTCACATGAACACACACCCACACAGGTTTTGCTGCATAGCTTTTATGAGCCCCTCAGAAGAAAGGGCCTTTTCAGGTTTCCGTAGTGTAGTGGTTATCACGTGCGCCTAACACGCGAAAGGTCTTCGGTTCGAAACCGGGCGGAAACAAGGCAGTCCTTTTTTGCCAAGACATAGCTAAAGGCTTTCATTCAGATGTGTTTTGTGATCTCCGCAAAACAAATTCTCCTAAGCTTTGTGGCCAGTCATATAAGCCGAGTCTGTCAGTCATGTAATAATATCCTAGCAGATGCCCACTAGGCAGAACTCAGAGAACTGACCATGACGTACTGTAGACTGGCCGCCTCTGCTGCTCATGGCTCTGTTGCCAATCCAACATGTAAAACTATCAGCAAAACAAGCTGGCATTGGTCTGCCAACTGACATAAAGCCGGTGAAAGATATTGCATGGATGTCAATGGACGATACCAGTGAAATTTATCAGTAAACCAGTTTTATGGCTTTGTGGCTGAGGCCACCTCTTGTTACACATCATAGGCCTCCCACTGGCTGAAGCCACCACTAGTAACACTTCAGAGGCCTCTCATTGGCTGTGGGCACTGCTAGTAACACTTCAGAGGCCTCTCATTGGCTGAAGCCACCACTAGTAACACTTCAGAGGCCTCTCATTAGCTGAGGGCTCTGCTGGTTGCAATTCAGAAGCCCCACATTGGCCGAGAGAGCACTGTTGAACCACCTTTTAAACCTTTTCACAGGCTCCTCATCGGATGAAACCAGCCATGTCCTGTTGAGACGTTCTTTGTTTGCATGGTGGCAGTCACAAATGAACTAATAAACTAGACAAGTTTGACCTGAGTCCAAGAGAACATTGCAAAAATATTTCATCACGCATAGATAAATGGGAACCAAACTTTGTGCACCGTTACTGAATTGCAGAGGTCATGATGTGTGTAATATTGCAGAGGTCACGATGTGTGTAATATTGCAGAGGTCACGATGTGTGTAATATTGCAGAGGTCACAATGTGTGTAATATTGCAGAGGTCACATTGTGTGTAATGTTGTCTCATCACCAAACCCTCATGTCACACACGCACACAAATACACACACACCCACACGCACACACACGTTGTGCACCAGGACTGCAATGCAGACTCCCTCTCTCTCTCTGCCTCTCTCGATCTGTCTCTCTCTCGTACACACAAAAACACATCTTTACTCTCTCTCTATCTGCCTTTGTCTTGTCTACTTACCCATCTGGTGAGTGAATGCACTGTGATGTCAGCCTTGGAACGCACACACACTCTATACACACACTGTATACAGTCACACACACACATGCACAATGGTAGACTCTCACATGCACACATACGCGCGATGGTGGCTCATTGCAGTGTTGTTGTATGATCAGGGGTTTCCGTAGTGTAGTGGTTATCACGTTCGCCTCACACGCAAAAGGTCCCCTGTTTGAAACCGGGCGGAAACAAGGGTTGTAGCTTTTCAAACTTGTTGGACTTTGTGTGTGCTCTGGACGGCCTTCATTGGCTGGTAGATCATGGGATCTTCAGAGTGATCCTGACTGGCCTCAAGCCGTCAGAGGTGCACTAGGCTTCGAGGTTATGTGGTAGTTCATGTGCCTCTTTACACAGACACATAGGAGAGTGAGCATCACTCACACATGTACACATACATGTGCGATGCGATGCATGTGTATGTGTGTGTGTGTGTGGGGGGGGTGTTCCCCCTCCACCCCCACCCCCCCCCACACACACACACATACACATGCATCGCATCGCCTTTTTTTCTGGCAATCCATTCTCTTTCTTTCACACACGTACACATTTGTTGTGAAACATGTCAGTAGATTTCCGTAGTGTAGTGGTTATCACGTTCACCTAACCCACGAAAGGTCCTTGGTTCGAAACCGGGCGGAAACAGCTTTTCATTAATCTGGCCTCCCTTGTCCTATCCTATAGACGTAGGCTTATAGACACATACAGTATATGCACAGAGGAGGCCCACGTTTGTATCATATTCATGCACGCAGCAGACACTTCTATCCAAGGCCACTTACAAAAAGGATTAACATTCAAGGCACATTACAGGTAAAGCCTTACTAAGAACAAGAATAGGCTACTCTAGTTTTACAAGAAACTGACAGAGAGTTCAGAGGTCATGTGCTCTGGCAGCTGTTACTGAGACCTGACCTGTTTCTCTGGAACTCTGTGTAAGGAGCAGAAAACGCACGCAGTCATGCTGAACGCGTACACACAGAAACACG
>JAIFZK010000072.1:632500-672500 GCA_027481765.1 Tenualosa thibaudeaui
ACACACTTTTTGGGTGTTCTCAGTCTCCTGATATAAAAATAGAGGGGTTTCTAATTAAGTCGTCTGTGGAAGTCGTCTTCCTGTCTGTGTCTTTGAATAGTGCTTTCACTTTCTCTCTCTCTCTGTCTCTGCCAGAAGTGTCTCTTTCTCACACATCACACACACTCAATCTCTGTCTTTACCTAAAACTACATTTTTTTATTCTCTCTCTCTCTCTCTCTCACACACACACTCTCTCTCTCTTTCTTTCTCTCTCTCTCTCTCTCTCAATCCAATTCTATGATGCTTTATTGGCATGACGTATGACGCCAAAGCGTTCATACAATGTGTGAGAGACACATGGAATATAAAGCCTAAGTAAGTGCACATATAGATGTATACACACATATAGATGTATACACACATATAGATGTATACATACATATAGATGTATACACACATATAGATGTATACACACATATAGATGTATACATACATATAGATGTATACACACATATAGATGTATACACACATATAGACGTATACATACATATAGATGTATACATACATATACATGTATACATACATGTAGATGTATACACACATATACATTTATACACACATATAGATGTATACACACATATACATGTATGCACACATATAGATGTATACATACATATAGTTGCCATGCATCAGATCCCAGTAACCATAAAAACAAAGAAACAAAGTAGAGCCATGTACAGATTATGACACTCTGTCAACAGAGCAACACAACATCAACAGAAATTTAAATTCTGTGTTTCTCTGACTTAAATAAAATAAAATAAAATATCTAAAATAAAATAAAGTTATATTATGCTAGAATCTCTCTCTCTCTCTCTCTCTCTCTCTTTTCCACTTCTCTGTTGTTACCTAAATTCTTAGTAGCTGATGCCTTGTGTCATTCTCTTATCTCTACCTTCATCTCCTGACATCCTGTCTTTCTCAACAGAACTGAGCTATTCTCGTTCTATCCCACACTCTTTACATCCCTCTCTCTTTTCCTCTGTTGACACCCCCTTTATCAACATGACTCAGCTACTCTCTATATGCAATCCTTCTATGGACATCTTTTCTTTCTTAGCATAGCTCGATGAGGGGACGGTGTGTGAGTAAGAGAGGTATTGTTAAGTAGTTATTGATTAACTGTTATTGTAGTTATTGGGTCTTTTGTTAAATTTTCATAAAACATCTTTGTTTGCATTGAGTTCCTCCGTGACTCCAGCACTTTGTGAACATAGTGCTGTGTGTCTATTTTCCTTTATACGAATCACACTGGTTTAACCCTCTCTATCTCTCTATCTCTCTCTCTGTGTCTCTCCGTCTCTCCATCTCTCTCTCTCCCTGTCTCTCAGGTGCTGCCCTCTCTCAGCAGTTGCAGCTGCAGGTGCAGGCCTCCGGCCAGCAGGGCGGCACTATCATCAACAGCAGCAGCAGTGACAGCACTTCCACCTCTGACATCAACCACACCACCGTCAGCTCTAATGGTAAAGACCACAAAGCCCTTGCCACCCAGCCCAGCCTGCACTCCTTGTCTCGTGTGGACTTTGTGTTTGTTTCTGGGTAGCCACTTATAGAGCTGGCTTAAAGTAATACATACTGGACATGGTCAAGTCAAGTCAGCGTTATTGTCAATTTCTCAGCACATACTAGACATACAAAGGAATTGAAAGTACATTTCTGACTATCCCACGGTGAAGAAGAGATGGAAGCACAACAGATAAGACATTTCCTAACATTAAACAAAAAACCTGCATAGCAGATAAGGACATTTTCTGAACAATAAACGAGACAAGATCACAGGACAAAGCGATCACCAGACAAAAAAGATCACAGGATAAAAACACAAGAATGTCCCAAACAACAACAACAACAACAACAACAAAATCCTATCTGATGTGTTGTGATAGTGTAGAATGATGTGCAAAAATGTAATTGTGCAAAAGAGTGTGTTGTAATAGTGTAAAAAGATATGCTATATACAAAAACAGCAGCAACTTCAGAGTATTTTTCAAAAATATGTAAGTAGTAGTGCAAAAATGTAATTGTTCAATAGATGTGTTGTAGTTGTGCAAAAAAAAAAAATCTGTATAGAAAAACAAAAACAACAGCAACTTCAACGCCAGTACACAAATGTCTCTGCGCTCATGCCTGAACTTGTATTCTTTGATTTTGATTGGCTCCATTAGATCCGTACACACGTGGAAGTGTCCTGTTAATTAATGTTAATTAATCCCCCTGATTAACATGCGGCTAATAAACGTTCTGGGAAAAGAAGGTGCTCATCAAAAATGGATGTAAATGAATGTCAAATGTGCTTCATCATGCAAAGCCATAGACTGAGACATCAGTGGACCCCAACATTAGAACATTCATGCTACAACATTCTACTCACAACAGTGAACCCAGACATTCTTTAGATCATTCATTCTGCAACAGAACTACTCAAATCAATGTACTCAACAAACATTCTAGAGCACTAATGCACTTCACTCTAGAATTTTTGATACTCATTCTTTAGAACAGTCATTCTACACCATTCTATGTTTATATTTATGTTTACAGCTACTTTGCTGACGCTTTTATCCAAAACTACACATAATTCTACTCACATCTACTCAGATTTGCTTTAGAACTTTTCTTCTTGTGCTGCACTGCCCTCTAGAGGAGAAGTGATGACACAGCAATCACTTTACATTACTATTGTTGGGGTTATGATGATAGGCACACTATGATAGATCGTCTTTCTCATACACACACACACACACACACACCAAAAGACAGATGAATGTGAATTCTATACTGTAGGTTGGAGTTATGTTATTATGTATGTATATTAATATTGGTTCTTGGCAGACACTTTTATCTAAAGCAACTTACAATAAAAATGCATAGGGTGCAACAAAGCACTGCAAAAATTGGGAACATGATGTAAAGAATAAACAAAAAGTAAATAAATAAAAAGATGAAGAAAATGAAAAGGTATTTTCTCTCTCTCTCTCTCTCTCTTTCTCTGTAGCCTCCCATCCCTCCACCATCATCACTTCTTCCTCTTCCTCAGTAGCGGCAGGCGGTCACATGATGTACCCTAGTCCTCACACTGTCATGTACGCCACACCCACCCAGGCTCTGACCGCTGAGGGGGGCGGCGGCCTCACCGTGCTCAACCCCTTCCCCCTGCCTTCCCATTCGCAGGCACAAGACACAGGTCAGCCAATCACGGGCATTCAGAGCCTTTTGTCTTTATGCTGGAATATCACTTAACTTTGTGTGTGTGTGTATTTGTGTAAGTGTGTGTGTGTGTTTGTTTGTGTGTGTTTGTGTGTGTGTGTGTGTGTGTATTTAGGGCCTTTTGTCTGTACTGAAATGCTGTACTTCCTTTTTGTGTGTCTTCAGGAGGGGTTCCTCAGATGTTCTTTACCAGTCCTCAGGGCACTGTCCAAATCCCTGTTCCACTGCACTCGGTAGGAAAATACACACACACACACACACAAACGCACACACACACATGCACACACACACACAAACTTTAAAACAAATGCTTTTAACTCTTGTACTGAGATACACTTCTCACACACAAAAGCCAAAAAGTTACCCTCACTAATAGTCATACACACTTCCTTTCACATTTACATTCTTCCTCTGTGTCCACACACACACACACACACATTAATAACCTGATCATTTTATTTAATTAGTAAATATAGTATTAGTAAATGTCCTGTTCTCTCTGCTTCCTTCCATCCTGTTAGATGTTGATTGGTCAACAGCAGCCAGGGGGCGGGGGCAGCGGTAACCTCACAGAGTTGCGAGTTGTCAGTCTGGACAGTGCCAAGGCCGACTAACCTCTAAACTTCGATCTTCGACCTGGCCTCTGACCTCTAACTGGCCCAACCCTGGGTAATGTTGTCCTAGGGTTGCCAGAGCAAATAAGAGCAGATCGCCCATGGCAACGAACTGTCACCTTTATTTATTTATGCTCTCCTAAATCTTGGATTTTTTTTTTTTTGATTCTGCTTTTTTTCCCTTCTTTTTTTGTTTAAACAAGATTAATTTTGTGGACATGTGTGTCCCCCTGATGGCATTGTGCCTTCGAGACATTAAGGAGTTGGACTGTGCAAAAGGATCAGAGGTCGTTGCCTCAGCAGCTCTCTACGCAGAACAGGAAGTGACCTTTTTTTGTGATGTGACAGCTTTCTTTCACAGCTGCCTCTTACTCTTCACAATATCAGTGTCTAAAGGCACAGATGTAAATACTTATGTGTGTTTGTGTGTGTGTTTAAGGAAGAAAGAGTGGTTTACAAAATTAATATTTGAATGCGCTGAGGAGGAAAAAGTATATGCACACACCAATATCAAAATAATAGGAAAGGAAACGATTGTATACTCAAAGACACTCTTAGCTCTTTTTTTTTCTATTTTTTCAATTTTACCTTTTGTTTTTCCCTGAAGATCCATTCCTGGTTCAATCAGTCTTGAAAGTACGGTGGCCTTCATGATAAATTGTCTTTCTTTCAAGACATTTAAAAACTCAAAATAGGGTGCCAATTGGCTGAGAGAGAGTTTCATTGAGAATTTCCACTGGATGAGAATGTCATATCTGAAGAGAGAGGGATTGCAGCTATAGAGAAAGAAGGCTTTAGAACGGCTATATTGTACCGCCAAACTCACAGAGGAGTCTGTGTGTGTGTGTCTGTCTGTCTGTCTGTCTGTGTGTGTGTGTGTGTGTGTCTGTCTGTCTGTCTGTGTGTGTCTGTCTGTCTGTCTGTGTGTGTGTGTGTGTGTGTGTAGCTCCTCCTCCTAATGGTTATGACCTCATGACTAGAGGTTTGACTTGCACTGTCAAACTGTAAATCAAAACAAGGAGAAAGAATCACCATTGTCACTAAGTATTTTTTTTTTATTAAGGGGTGGGGCATTTACGGTAGAAATGGAAAGAATGGACAACACAATTTCTCTCCTCTCTGAATTATTTGATTGCCCATTTTCTGTATTTCACAATTAAAGAATGTCTCCGTTTCTAAACGACTCTTGTTTATTTCCCAAACGACTCTTGTTTATTTCCCAAATGACTCTTGTTTATTTCCCAAATGACTCTTGTTTATTTCCCAAATGACTCATGTTTATTTCCCAAATGACTCTTGTTTATTTCCCAAATGTGTCACTAACATAGGGCCAGCTCCAGACTTTTTGCTGATTTGAGTTTTTTGCCAGATTTGAGGTTTGCCCCCTCCTTTCTAGAAATACAAGTGAAAACTGAAAACAAAAATGAGGAAATGTATTGTGATGTTTTAAACCCTAGGTCTTTGTCTATGTCTCCTGTGCCAAGAAGTCTAACACATTCTGTAGTGTTCTTTGAGCTTATTGCAGAAATACTCAGTCCATATGTAGCACCTACTTGACAAGTAAAGCACATACAGTTGCTATGGAAGCGATTCAGCCACCCTGCAAAAAATGAGTTGTAAGCTTATTCACACACTTCAAGAGTTCTTTCAGTAAACATTGAACCAGCATAATATAATACCATAACACAATTAAATGAACAGGTGATTTCTCCAAATTCAATTCAAAATGACACTTTATTTAATTCCTGATGTTTCAAAGTGATTTAACCCCTTCATACTAAGTA
The DNA here is from genome assembly GCA_027481765.1 of Tenualosa thibaudeaui. Taxonomy (NCBI): domain Eukaryota; kingdom Metazoa; phylum Chordata; class Actinopteri; order Clupeiformes; family Clupeidae; genus Tenualosa; species Tenualosa thibaudeaui. The sequence goes on from JAIFZK010000072.1 coordinate 638,148, forward strand.
TCTAGTATCTTGTATCTAGATGAGCATACTTTTATTGACCTGCTGGAAATGTTATTGATAGCCACACACCAGCACTCATTCCTGAAGAATCAAAACCAATTTCTCAAGGGCAAAGACATCAGTTCACTAAATATACATCAGTGGGGTTTTATAGATGATGTGTTTCGCCTTCCAGTTCAAGTATTTCCAAAGGCTTGAATGGTTCCATCTTTTCCTTCACATACTACAGGATTCCACGATAGGTTTCATTCCTTATTCTTCACACATGACCACTGCTCAGTAAGCCCTTAGTAAGACTTTTTTATTGGTCTACAGAGGAACATAAAAATAAACCCACAAATGTCTTGTTTGCGCTCATTTACATTTATGTGCTTTTGGCTGAGGTATCTTAACTTTTCAGCCCTGTGACATAGCATTATATCTGGAGAACAAAGAACCGACCAGTGAGTGAAATATAACGGAGAACAAGTATGTCACAGTGCTTCACTGGTGTTGTTCTCCTCTGGCGGGTTAGACTATATGGTGCTGTAAAAGGTTTGTTTTACTTTTATGTTGTGCTCTTACAAAGAACACAAAATTGCAAAATGCATATCCTACATGCCTTGGGACTCATTCACCAATATCTTCTGTAATATTTTCTTGAAATTATTCATAAGGTCCCATTTAAAGGATTTAAAACCTGTAATATTGAACAAGTGCAGAAGTGCACCAGATATTTTGCACAAGTAAGTCATGCTGGGGAATGCAGTCTACTTGGAAACTGTGCAAGTGGGGTTTAAGAACAAAGGTCTTCATAAGGGTGGTAAAAGAGATCCCTTGTCATGTGGGAAGGACACACGTGTCTATCTGTTCCTCACATGACTATACCATTCATGTAAATGTGAAAATGATACACTTATTATTATCATTACTGCTGCTACTATGGCAAGTGCTGCCTATTGACATTTGCACATTGCACTACCTCTAAATGCACAAAGCTGGAACACTCAGTGAACTTCACCTCATGCCTTGTCTGTCTTGTCATGCCCTGCTACATTAGTAGTGTACTTAGGGTACTCTATGTCTTGTCATAACTGTTATGTTAGGTAGTAGTACTAGGCAAAAGTAGCCTTAAGCTACTTGCACTTATTTATTTACACAAACTTAGGACTAGAATTGTCTTGTTGTGCATCTGCACTTTACTGTTGTTACTCTAATTTCGATTCCTTTGCATGTCAAGTACACGTGAAGAAATTGACAATAAAAGCAACTTTGACTTTGAAAAACTACTTGCATTGTCATACAATGTTGTGTCGAATGAGGATTGACTGATCAGGTTCAAGATTACTTAAGTCCTTATTTATGACATTATCAGATAGCCACACAGACAGTGGTCATTCATTCATTCAGTCATTCATTCATTCATTTATTTTTTAATTATTCTCTGTTCCAAGTGAAATGATCGTTTCAGACCAATGAAAATTTGAGGCGGGCAATTGTTTATCATTTGCATGTGTCATATAAGCCACAACATAGAACTTTTATAAAAACAACATTCTGAGCCACCATAGTCCAGTTAGATTTTTTTTGTTTGTTTTACACAACAGACTTGTGTAGGTCTACAACAAGACAAACTGAGAGATGTTGTATGCAGATGATTTATGAACGTGATTTGTTAATGACAGGAAAAATGTGCGCGAGAGACACGTCCTCACAAGTGTCTGCATACAGTTACACCTCTTTGAGCCCACGCTCCCACCCTTTACGAGACAGAGAGATTATTTATAAATTGATGTTAGTAATTTGTTAACAAAAGGCAGCAGGAAGGCAAGAGTCACATTAAAGTCCTCACGAGTGCATATCAGAGACTAGAAACCCCCTTGTCACGAGGCCCCTTTGGCTCTGAATTTGGAGAGCAGCATCTCGTTCTTGCGACACTCCTCTTTGAAGTCCTTGACCGTTTTGAAGTAGAGTCGCTGCTTGTCGAGGAGCTCCAGATACTCGTCGTTCAGCTGGTCTCGTCGCATCTTGTTCTCCTGTTTCTTCTTCTCATTCTTGATGCGGCTCTGCCTGATGCCCTCCACGATCTGCTCCATCTGCCGGAGGAACTGCTCGCGAGTGCTGGATGACGCCATGGCCTGCTGGAAGTTGTCATGGATGGAGTTGAGGAGGTTCACCTCTTTCTCCAGGTAGACCTTCTTGTCGTCAAGCGTGTTGTACAGCGTGAAGAACTGTTTGGTCTCTTTGTGTGTGGCCGACACTTGGCAGTAGAGCTCCACAAATCTCTTCTGGTACTGGGTGAGCTCGGCCCGACTGGGGATCTCGTCCATCTTGCGCTGGAGGACCGTGATCTCACGGCTCCGACGGGCCATGAGGAGACGGATCTTCTGTAGTTTCTCCTTGTCGGCCTTGTGCTGCATCTCAACGAGACGCCGCTGCTCGCGTTCCCCTTCCGTGTCGCTGTCGCCACCGCCACCGCCGGACTCCTGCTTCAGGTCCTCGATCTTCTGCTGCAGCTGGGTCATCTCCTGGCGGCAGTGAGCACGGAACTCCTGCTCCTGCGTTTTCAGCGCTTCATTCCTTGCCACCAGCTCTCGGAGGCTCACCAGGAGGCTCGGGTCGGCGTTTGTCTCCAGTTCATCAAGTTTACTGAGCTCTGCCTGGAGTACTGCAGCCTTTTTCGATACCTCTAAAAAGCGTCCGTCGACATCATCGAATTCGCCCTTGACCCCTGCACGTCGAGCTTGCATCTCCTCCAGCTCCTTGGCCCTCAACTGGATCTGTTTGTTGAGTGAGGCAACTGTCCGGCGATGCTGCTGTGCTGACCCGTACTTCGGTGGTTGGTCCTCCGTCAGTCGCTCGGCTTTCTCTGCATACTCGTCGGCGATCTGCTTGATCTCCTCCGACTTCAGGCCAACGATCTGACCCACGGCGCTCGCCGTGAGCCTCCCCTCCTCGGTCGTCATGGACGCCATGCTGGTCATCAAAGCTCTGATGCGGGTTTCCTCCACGACCCGGAGGTCCTCCTCCTCGGACTGCTCCGCTTGCACGGCCTTCATCATGCCTCCGTCAGTGGCATCCCCTTCAGCTGCTTTGCCTTGTTTATTCTGCGCCTGTTTACTGTATCCATAACGACGACCGTACTCCAGCAGGGTGGAGTGAACTTGTGACTCCTCATCCAGCTGTTCCCCAGCTGTTCCAGGCTGCCTCTTGTATCTTCTTTGGGGCTTGTACACGTCAGATACGTCTTGGACAGTTTTGACGGCTTTGGGCTTGCGCTGGCGAAAGGCCTCATCCTGCGGGAGGCTGTGGGATTTCTGGAACTGGGAGATGGAGTAGGCCCGCACGTAGTCGCCCATCTCCTCGCGGGTCTCGATGGCACGCTTCACCAGCCACTGTACCACTGGAAAGATGTGAATGAAGTCCAGACCCTGGATCTGATGAGGCTCCAGGCGATAAGGGCATTTCATTTTTGGCATAACGGACACGATCTTCTCCGTCAGCGCGATTTTCTGGCCAATGGTGGAATTTTCCTGGAAAAGCAGGTCGACGTCGATGTCAAAGTTGCACGTTGTGATGCACCAGGTCATCCCTCCTACAACCTTGTCGAATGGAGACAGGCCTTTGATGCGGGCTCTGAAGTATCCTGCAACGAGCAGGAGTTCAAGAATCTCCGTGAGCTTGACGTTCTGCTCCTCATCCTCTCGCGTCTCGACCTGTATCAGGTTGCCTTCTTGGTCGTACTGCGCTCCAATCTTTGATCCTGTCCTAACTCTCTGAAACACCGAAGTAGCAGCCATCCTTGATGGTGTGGCGGCACCGCGTTTGGAAACGCTTTGATGGCAGTAGCGTCCTGATTCAAAGATTGTTGTTGATCAAGAAATGGAAGAAACAGGAAGAAATCTCGTGACGTGTTTACGTCATCGAGATGAGCGACTCGCAAACTTGTCCCATCTATATGACGTCAGTTGAACGACACACGCGGCGGTCTTTTCTCTGATTCCCCGTGTGGAACGCTGAGCAGTATAATCTTTCTTTTCCCCCAAATTTCGACAGATAACATACGAAACCATGGCCGCGGCACAAGCACCTGGAAGAAAGCGGCTCCTGAAGGAAGAAGATATGACCAAAGTGGAGTTTGAAACCAGTGAAGAGGTTGATGTTACGCCAACCTTCGATACAATGGGCCTGCGAGAGGACCTCCTCCGTGGGATCTACGCTTACGGTAGAGTCCGAGGATGTGTTTGATGCAGAGGGCCAAGCTAAGGCGCTAAGAATGAGTTTGATTTGCGAAGTTCAGAACTTTAGGAAGAGACTTTCGTTGAATTGGCTACTATTTCAATCGAGTGAATCTATTGCCTGAGATGCAATGCGTATGTATTCACAGCATCAGATGTGTCAAGTATTTAGCAGAATGTTATGCTAACGTTACCTAGCATGTTAGCTAAATATTTCCCTAGCAGAGGCCATTACCCGAGACGCTTAAGTTGCTAACGTTAGCTTTCTAGGCAAAGTTAGCGAGGCTAGAGGAATGAATTAGATCTGATCGAGTAATGTAATGTTAGGTGAGTACGTATGGAGGTTGTTTTGGAAGTTGTTACTAATACATTTTAATAGTGAGACGTCTCTCTTTGGAAATGAGTACAAGTTGTTGAAATAAAATAGATAAACATGGCTAGGAGATAAACATGGCTAGGTAACGTATGGCCAGCAATGTGGATAACTAGTGTTAGGTATCTGTTATCTTGCTAATTTCATTGACCACCACACGCCCACTGTCGACTTTGCATTAGACACGCCTATAACAGCGTTTGAGAATGTAGTGCACGAAAGTGATACGTTTAAGCAGTATTAAATGAATCATGGCATGCCGTTGTGGAGAACTGCCGTTAGTTAGAAAGAGGACACTGTTGGATAGTGACTGACCTCAGCGTACAAATTTTATAGACGTGTGATGGAAGTCATCAGTAAACAGTGGCTACTCATTAGATTTTTTAAGTTCGTCTTTATCGTCTCTAAAATTCCTTTCAGGATTTGAGAAGCCATCAGCCATCCAACAGAGGGCCATCAAACAGATCATCAAAGGAAGAGATGTGATCGCCCAGTAAGTGATGCTGATGTTGAATTACTCTGCTCTCACACACCTTTGTTTTTCAAATCACACTTCATGCACTGGGAATGAGCAACCTTATATCATTTGCAGGTTCTGTTCATTTCCATGAATGAAACCGGTACCACAAGTCTTGTGATGGGATAGATTGGGTCTGTTTTTTATGACTAAAGACCCCAGTAGTTGTATGAACAGTACACCTCTTCTAAGTAGACAGGTTGTCCTTGTAGAGGTATGATGGCAATAAGATTGCGGTATTCATGCAAAAACTAGAAAATATTATTTTTATACAGCATTGGATTATTGATTGTGTAAGATATGACATTTTGTTGTGTACAGATGTACAAAATAAGACAGCTGACACACAACTGACACAGCTAACACACAAACAGCGTTGCAGTGTTTTCTCTGGTGTAGTTGTACTGTATGTGCTCTCACTTCTATGCCATATTCATTCATGCATTAACAAAGTGCCCTATCTTGCATCTTTTTAATGGATATCTCTTGGACAGTGTTGTACACAGTTCCATGAAGACATGCACATAAGTCAGATTGTGATGTACTACTGTTCAAGTGTGCCGAGTTTAAATAGAGCACCTTTCCATCTCAAATATCCTTTCATACATCAATGACAGCTACCTTTTGCATCTTAAAAGAATGTCCCTTTGGGGTGAATTTTCTATTTTAAAACACGTGATTGATGCATGAATATCCCTCTCCCACCAGGTCGCAGTCCGGTACGGGTAAAACAGCCACCTTTTGCGTGTCCGTACTGCAGTGTCTGGACATCCAGGTGAGTGAGGCTCTGTCAGTTGCTCTCTGTAGAACGAGTGGCATGATAAAGGTTTGCCTTTGCCTGCAGGGGTACTTGAAGTAATCAGCTACAAATCAGGTGGTGTAGAACGTCTGTCAAAATACACCCAAAGTGTCTGCCAGGGGCATGAATGTGTGTGAGGCTGTTACTAGATGGAGCTCTGTTGTAGTCATCTGCTGGTGAACCTTTTAGCCACTGTGCATCATTGTCCCTTCTCAGGTGCGAGAGACCCAGGCGTTGATTTTGGCTCCGACAAGAGAGTTGGCTGGACAGATCCAGAAGGTATGTGTGTTAAATGTGTTTTTTTTTTTTGTTTTGTAGAATTGTATAAAGGCATTGCAAATAGATATTCATTATTACATCCCCATTATTGTCCTAAAAGCCTGATGTGAATGAATTTGAGTAAGGCTAATCTGTGTGTTTTTGTAGAGTTGTACAATGTACAATCGAGTCATGCATTTGAACTTCCTGACCTTTTGAGATGCAGTTTTCTGGTTCCCACTCGCTTTTAGTTTCTCCTCTAGTGGTTCTTCCTTTCCCCCTCTCCAACCTCTGTATTTCTCCCCTCTCCAACCTCCTTCCTTTCCCCCTCTCCAACCTCCTTCCTTTGCCCTACTCAAGTCTCCCTCTGTCAACCCACTGGAGTCCCAGTGAAGACAAAGATCTATAATCAGTTCTTAAAAATGATGGTTATTGTGCGCTTTCTCTCCCTCCCCCCATCTCTGGGTCTCCGTCTCTCCCTCTCTCTGTCTCCCTCGCTCTCTCCGTCTCTCTGTCTCCCTCGCTCTCTCCCTCTCTCTAGGTGCTGTTGGCTCTGGGTGACTACATGAATGTCCAGTGTCACGCCTGCATTGGAGGGACCAATGTCGGTGAGGACATCAGGAAGCTGGACTACGGGCAGCATGTGGTGGCTGGAACTCCGGGTCGTGTCTTTGGTATGTGCACGGGCGCACGCACACACACACAATTTAGGCAAATGTGCAGACATAGTTTTATTCAGATGGATATCAATTCAAGTCAAGTGGGTTTTATTGTCATTTCAGCCATATGCACTGTATATAGTCAGATGAAACGTTTCACCATGGATTCAATTTATGTATAGAAAGACATTTGAGACGGGCTACATTTAGTGCACTTAGGCCACAAATATACGTTCTCATTCTCTCTCTTCTCTCTCTCTCTCTCTGGTCTTCTGTAGACATGATCAGGCGGAGGAGTCTGAGGACTCGTGCCATCAAGATGCTGGTGCTGGACGAAGCTGATGAGATGCTCAACAAAGGTGAGACACACACATGCTCACACACACACACATGCTCACACACACACAGGTGAAAGCAAAGCCCAGAGAGGTATTTGCCCATGCTCTGTTTATTCAATTCATGTCTCAAGTCTCTCTTCTGTGTAATGTAGTTATAGAGTTTTGTGGATCATTTAGATTTCTCTCATCCAATCAGTGAGGTTCTCTGGTCCATTTTGTGTGTCTGTGTGTGCATGTCAGGTTTTAAGGAGCAGATTTATGACATAAACCACTACTGTGTGTGTGTGTGTATGAGGTTTAAAAAAGGCAGATTTGTGATGCATGCCACTACCTTATGTTAAATTTTCTCTGCCTGTATATTGGGTTTTTAAGGAGCAGCTGTATTGCATGTAACGCTATATTGTTTTTTATCTGTGTCTGTGTATTAGGTTTTAAGGAGCAGATCTATGATGTGTACCGCTACCTGCCCCCCGCCACCCAGGTTGTTCTCATCAGCGCCACCCTGCCCCACGAAATCCTGGAGATGACCAACAAGTTCATGACAGACCCCATTCGCATCTTAGTCAAACGGTACACACACACACACACAGAAAACAGCAGATTCATGGCAGACCCTATCCATCATGCTCAAACTGTAAATGTGTAAATGCTCACACACAGCTGAGACTCATAACACACACACACACACACACACACACAATTAAATAAAAACGCATAAAGGCATTGCAAATAGATATTCAATATGACATCCCCATTATTGTCCTAAAAGCCTGATGTGAATGAATTTGAGTGAGACTAATATGTGTGTGTGTGTGTGTGCGTGCTGACAGTGATGAGTTGACTCTGGAAGGCATCAAACAGTTCTTTGTGGCTGTGGAGCGTGAGGAGTGGAAGTTTGACACCCTATGTGACCTCTATGACACCCTCACCATCACACAGGCAGTCATCTTCTGCAACACCAAGAGGAAGGTCAGTATTTATACACACACACACAATCACACCCTCACCCTCATCAAATGCTGTCATTTTCTGCTACATCGAGATTAAGTCAGTACACACACATTTTCTGCAACACCAAGAGGTGTATTTATATACACACATAGTCACACTCTCACCCTTATCAAATGCGCTCTCTCTCTCTCTCTCTCTCTCCCCCCTCACTTTCAGCTCCTGCCAGTTTCATGTTAGCAAGTTGCACTCTTAATTAGTTCTCATTTGTGTGTAGCTTGAACTCTTAATCCTCTTTTTGTAAGTCGCTTTGCATAAAAGTGTCTGCTCTTGCTTTCACAAATGTAAATATTTGTGTGTGTGTGTGTGTGTTCACATTCAGGTTGACTGGCTCACAGAAAAAATGAGGGAAGCTAACTTCACAGTGTCCTCCATGCACGGGGACATGCCCCAGAAAGAACGCGAGTCTATCATGAAGGAGTTCCGCTCTGGTGCCAGGTAACCAGGAACCCCCTGAGTTAACTTCAGACAGGCAGCCAGACTTCCTCTGTTGTCGTCTACCAGATAAAGAGGAATCGAAGGGGGTAGGGTGTCAACATGATAACACGTCTGTTCAGAGGTGGAGAAGAAGGGCTTGGAAAGCTGTGCCAAACACTTTTCGAGTTCACATAAACAGGAACCTTTTAGTTCACTTCAACCTGGCAGCCTTGCAGGAACCTTTTAGTTCACTTCAACCTGGCAGCGTAATAGGAACCTTTGAGCATACATAGGTTGGTGGTAGCGTAGTGGTTAAGGAACCTGGCTAGCGTGCAAGTGCAAGCAAGGCATTTAACCCTAAGTTGCTCTAGGGGAGACTGGCCCTGAACACTTGATAGTTGATGAGTTGTAAGTCGCTTTGGATAAAAGCGTCTGCTAAATGCATAAATGTAAATGTACTTCAGACAGGCTACAAACCAGTCGTGACCTCTCTTCTCTTTTACTTTACCGGTGTAAACGGGAGCCGTTAGTTTTATTGAGTCAGTTAACCAGTCAGTTAGCAATGAACTTTGTAGCCAGATATCTACTTTTACTTCAGTTACTGCCTGTCCACATTGTGGTTCTGTGTGACATAACGGCAATCTAGAACACTGGGATACCTCAAGCGGCCCAGAGTACTAATTGAATTTTTGGTCATGTGATAAGAAGTAATTATCTTGTCATTCTTGATGGCACTCTTCACCTGTTGATCAGTCACTTTTTGGCAAAATACTGATACTGAAATACTGTGTGTCTGTCTGCAGCCGCGTGTTGATCTCCACAGACGTGTGGGCAAGAGGTCTGGACGTGCCGCAGGTCTCCCTCATCATTAACTACGACCTGCCCAACAACAGAGAGTTGTACATCCACAGGTAAAGCACACACACACACACACACACACACACACGCAAACATTTGAATTTGAACACACCTCTACCTGAGAACATACACACTTGCACCAATAAACACCTGTGCACATACCACATCCACAGATCTGTACGACATAAACACTCTTAACCTGTGAACACCTGGAGGTGTAGGTTGATGCGCACACATACCTGAACACGCATGAACAATAGAGCCTTGACAATCATTCTGGCATCAAAAACAGCATCAGTCAATAATAAAACAGAGATATTCCAAGTGCACAAATGTCAGATACATGGCAAGTTCATAGCATTGGCATTTTGCTGTATCCTATGTAATGTGATGTAGCCATTGATGCATTCTGTGTAAAAGCACCACCAATAACCAATGGGATATGAATATGAATGGGCTTTCAACCCAGAATGCCTCACTGGCTGCAGTCAACCGCTGCCAACTTAAGCCGATAAAGTCGAATGCACCTAGTGATTAGTAAAAGAGGACTGTTTGCATCATTTACTGTTGAGTGATGCTTATTGATCGATTTGTATTTCGCCTCTCCGTGCCCTCCTCCAGGATTGGCCGATCGGGTCGTTACGGCCGCAAGGGTGTGGCCATCAACTTTGTGAAGAACGACGACATCCGCATCCTGCGAGACATTGAGCAGTACTATTCCACACAGATTGACGAAATGCCCATGAATGGTGAGTGTGTAGTGAGAGAAACTGACACCTGGACCAACAGAATCAGTCATCTCAGATATACAAATAGACAAGGTGTTATTACAATGTGTATTATTATTATCATTATTATTATTATTGTTATTATATCTTCAAGCTCACATTAGGAGTTCTGGTAATGCCAATTATAGGTCAACAATAGTCTAGTAATGATAATAGGCCTACCCACTGATGATGATTGTTATTATTTCAGGGATGGTAATGTGTAATGTTGTCTTTGTCTTGCAGTGGCGGACCTCATCTGAATCAGAAGATGTTCCCCGTCCCCTCCCTTCATTCCCTGGAAGTTTGTTTTCCTCTGGAACACCGACCCCCCTCCCTCTACCCGCCCACAGGGTTCTCTAATTTTATATCCTCCAGAGATTTTGTAATTTACAGGATTCTTCTGTCATTTTAAGATAGGTTTCTTTTTTTCTCTCTCTCTCTCTCTTTCCATCCTGGAGTTTTTGATGGATTTTTGGGTTGTTGCCTTTTCTAGACGGGCTCGATCTCAGCAATGGCGTGAATTTCACTTGTTTTGTAAATAAAGAAAAACCCTTGTTGCCCATACCTTGGGTTATGAGCTTTTTTTCTCCACGTGTGTTTTGTTCATTGACCTAATACATGTTGAGATCAATCAGAGCCATCACTTATAGTAGGTCTGTTTCCACTACAGGAACTATAGGATAGTTTACAGGGGTCTCGCACCCTTGCATGCATCTCCATTGGAGTGAATGGCCCTATAGGAACCTTTACTGGGAAGTTAGTATCTGCTCTGGGTTAGGAGCTTCTGAATGGCCCTGGAACTTTGGTTTCCTTCGCAGGTGTGTAGTGTGAATGTCTCCCTACCCCCAGCACTACCTCTTTGCCAAGCTTTCTTCACATCATCCTCTTGTCAAGGGTTGTCACAGGGTTCCCAAGGCCATTGAAAACCAGGAAAAGTCATGGGATTTCAGTGGTAGGAGTTACATAGTATTTTTGAGCCCTTGGGTTTGTGAAAACACACGCAATATCTTGTTTTCTTGGGGAGAACCTTGAAAGCAGAAGAAGAAATCAGTCAGGCATGAGAAGCAGAAAGACACCAACATGCAGTTGTGTTCCCAAATGCCAACAGCCATTTGTGGTAGAGAGACTCTGTACATCATGTCTCAAGACCACTGCAGAAATCAGTCCAGGACCACAGAAATGAAAAGAAAGCCTTTATATATGTTGTTGAAAGAATTATGTACTATATTTTAGCATGTAGTTCACAGAATCATTATGTCTAAACATATTTACACAGTAAATATTGTACAATAGAGAAAGGTGTGAGGGGAACAGAAAGGTGTGTGTGGGGGGGGGGGGACATGGGTGAGAGAGGAGCAGCTGTATCCTTACCACCCAGGGAGATTTGACTACTGGGATATGGTGTTGTGTAGAGAGGGTCTGTCTGGACGCTGCTACTGGGAGGCTGAGTGGAGTGGGGAGAGGGCTGGTATAGATGTGGCCTCTAAAAGCATCAAGAGGAAAGGGAAGGATGTTGACGTTGTAATGGGACATAATGCCAAGTCCTGGAGTCTCTGGTGCTCTTCTGACAGATTCTATACATGGTACAATAAAAAAGTCACAGCAATACCTATTCCTTCTTCCACCTCGAGAGGGGTAGAAGTGTACCTGGACTGGCCAGCCGGCACTGTCCTTCTACAGGGTCTCCTCTGACACACTTACCCACCTGCACACGCTCCACTGCACATTCACTGAGCCCTTCTATCCAGGGTTTGTTTTTTTCAATACCTCAGTGTCCCTGTGACAGATCACATGAGTTCCTCATCCAACAAGTACATCCGCCTGTCCCTTGAGTGTGTGGGTGTGTGTGTGCTAATTGTGGCATGGTATACTGGAATGAACACTGCATGTGTGTGTGTGAATGTTATTCTTCCACAATGAATTTTGGTAAATTCTTCAATCTGTCATATATAAGGGATGATGGATGACAGTGTTTGTATATCAGAAAATTACGCACATTCAAGGTGATAATGCACAAGCATTATTTTCTGATATATAAACGCTGTGGACAGGGGTGCTGTTAGAAATTTTGGGCCCTCCAAACATTAGGTATGTAACATTAAAATGTTCTTTGAGGCCCTCTCAGTGCCAGACCCTTAGAATCATCCTAACCTTTCGCACCCCTGGCTGTGGAGTTCAGCTTATACTACTGTTGCCATGTTTGCGTTGTGTCGTTTTGCTAACAATATTTACACGTTTTGATAGCCTAGCTAAAACAGACTTTTTTGTTTCTACCACACACTGACTCGTTAATTCATTAACTTCCCAGGATAAATTGCTTTGACTAGTTCTAAATGGCTACTTGCTATGGCCAAAGTCAAGTTGTTAGTTCACTCGTTGTCAAGCAGCACAACCTTTTTATGTGTAAAATCACCTTGGAAGTGAAGGGTTCCTAAAATGTGTATTTGACAAATCATTAATGCGATTATAAGAAAAAAAAAATATCTTAACAAATGTATCCACATGCTACACACCACCCTATTTATTCTTCATTTGTTCGCGCGCGACATTTCATTGCAGTACCACCCGGAAGGAGAGTGAACGTTCTCCTCTATAAAAAATTCTCTGCCACAGCGCATTTAAAGACCATCTGTTTTCAGTGTTGTTTACATGGCGGTTTAACAGACTAAAGTCTGAATGAATACTGTGTCACTTCAGCGTGTATGTTAATGTGACTGTAACCGGAATGCCCTTTAGCAATAGGCTGCATCGGCTAGCCTTGTCTTGTACATTACTTGGGTAAATCACATGACCTGACGGCCCAAATGAAAACGAAAGTATTGATCAGAGGAGACGTTTCATTCGACATATTGAGAATCCAACTAAAGCTCGTAGCTTTTGAGCGACGTGCATTGCCATGTTACGTTAATCATTTTAATTTCGGGACGACTGGTAAGTGTTTTGTGGCGATGTGTGGTGTAGGCATAAAGGAAACAGGAAAGGTTTTCCGATGACGCCGAAAAGGAAAACACTGGGCTGTTCCCATGAGACAACAACATAGCCTAAAATGGCGTTGGTCAGGAAGGCCTCATCTAGTTGTTAGCTACAGTCAGTTGTCACTCCAGTCAGACCGTTGTAGGTAAGGTCAGTGTTTCCGTTTACAATATGCTTATTTAAAAACAGTTAAAAACAAACAAACAACAAAGCAGCGCGACGATTCAACGTATGTATTAAATTACACAAGAGAATATACGTGAGTTGCTGGTCACATGATAAAATTATTTGTATCCGTTACATCATCTTTGAAAAAGATGTTAGACTGAAAAGTGTTTCAATCGCCCGGCTCTCCCCCAATTTGTTTTAATCTTGTCCGTTATATTACAGTTATTTATGTTATAGGTCAGTCGGTTCTTGTTCATTAATTGTTATTAAACATGATCAGAAGCCATTCACAGTAGATGATAAGAAATGGAGGAAATATATTTGCAAAGAAACATCCAGATATGTTTGTGTGAAAGCCTACGTGAATAATTAAAAACACATCATTCTGTCCAGGAGTGGATGAATGTTAACCATAATGTTATTCAACTTTTCCCCAGTGATGGCATGTGGGGGGGGCTCTGTATCTAGAACTCTGGTGTGTGTTTGCTTGATTCTTCTCCAGTGCAGTACTACATACAGTTCAGGTAAGGGACATGTTTTGCTGAGTGGAACTCTAAAAAGTGTGGGACATCCAGTAATTCAAGTATACAAGGGATGGGAATGGAGAAAAATAACTGAAATGATAAAACAGCAGTATTGCTGGATAATGTGGCCTAATGTATATTTCTAGATAATGTGGCCAAATGTAAAATCAGATTTTTGATGGGGGTGGGCAATGGGCAGGGGATGCTGACAGGACATTTGGTCCTTTTTGTGATTTATACAACAGAATAATTTGAGCATAATACAGTGGTTCCTATACATTGATGACACTGTGGCGGCCCACTATATTCTAGACATGGAACGTGAAAATGTATTTACTCCACTCCAATAGTGGTGATTGAGTCAGTCTCTCTTGTTTGCATTACTTGTAATTACTTCAGTACTGCTAATTCAGGTCTGTATTGGAGTAAAAAAATACCATGAATCTGTTTTTGAATCTGCAGGTCCTCTGAGGCTCCTCCACTTGCACTAGTACACACACACACAGTGAAAGATGGTGCATCTGTGTGCTGCTCTGAAGCAGACATAAATTAGTTACAAAATGTATGACACATTACAATGAGTTGAAGACTATCAGTAACATCTAGTTTGTTAATCTATACATAATTCAAATGTCTGAGAAAGGAAATATTTTACCACTGTCTTCCACCACAATCTTTGACATTAACTAAACCTTTAAAGAAGTCTTGATTTAGTAAACAATTGAAACTTTTAAAGAAGTCTCACATCATTGACTTAAACTCAAGGAACTGGTCATAAAACAAAACTATTAGAAACTGCACTTACAATTATGGTTATGAGAAGGACTGCAACAGCATGTAGCATGTAAATAGACAGGATAAAATCCTTCCAAGTGCTATTGTTAATTTTTTTCCCTGTAATGGACAGGTAATTATAGGGCCTATAACTTAGACAATTAAAATCACATTTTAATGGGTTGTTGGAAATTATTATTACAGTCAAAATTCCAATAGAAACACAATATTCTGTATAGAAACATTTTTTGCCCATGTCTTTCTCCCTCCTCTGATAGTGTGTAAATTGTTTTAAGATATGCAAATTACATTGACATTTACCTATCTTACACTATGAGTGTATGGAATTTAGTACTTGTCTTTGTTTTTACAGAGGTTTTCCAAGTAGTGGGCCCAGGTGAGCTTCTCTATGCTGTTGCTGGTAAAGACCTGGTTCTTCCCTGCTCCCTAAAGCCCAGCATGAGTGCTGAGGGGATGACTGTGGAATGGTTTAGGCTGAATCACCAGGGACAGAGAGCCTTGGTGCACCTTTATAAAGATGGCAAGGACCAAAACAACAGACAGATCCAATCCTACCAGGACAGGACATCCTTGTTCAAAGAAGGCCTGAAGATGGGCAATGCTTCACTAAAACTCAGCAGGGTCCGGTTATCTGATGAGGACAGCTACAAATGTTTTATCCAGATGGAATCATATTATGATGATGCCCTTATTCAAGTCATTGTCAGAGGTAAGACCTGTTTTGTCAGAATAACCAGCATGTTTGATGTATTGACACCTACAGTAAACTAACAGCATATTCTGATGTCTTTAAATTTAATCAACATTTAGTTATTGGAGAAGTACCCCGGATCATTTCGGAAGGTGTCAGATGGGATGGAGGGATCAGTCTTCTGTGTGAAGCTGAAGGCTGGAAGCCTGAGCCTGTTCTTGAGTGGCTGGACAGCAAGGGAGGACACTTAGCTGCAGAATCACCTGAGATCATCTCAAGTCCAAACGGCATCACAGTGAAACGACGGCTAATTGCTTATGACAGAGATACAAATTATGTTTGCAGACTCACACAGAAAGATGAAAAAACAGTCTTTGAGAGAGAAGAAACCGTGTTTCATATTTCAGGCAAGATACTACATTTGTTGCTAGCTTAAACTCTGCTGTTTTACTAAAAATGTAAACATCCCATCAGTTGTATTTGTCTCATTTTGTGTATGTTTTACAGATGGTACATTTACTCGGCCTTGGAAAACACCGTTCATTGTAGCTTTGTCTCTTTTTGTCGGTATTCCATTAATTGTGGCTCTTATAATTTACTGTAAAGGTAAGGAAAACAGATTTATAGGTAGAAGATTTGGTAACTCTTTGGATCACAACTCAGAAAGTATAGGGTAGAGATCATGTAAGTAATTTGTAACTAATATTAATAAACAGTAAAGAATAGAATTTTGAATGTATTACAAATACAACTTGCCTGATAAGTACTGGGAATGTAATGCCTAAAATGTCAAAAACAACAACAAGCAAATAAATGAATATAGAAAAAGATTTAATTGATTCACATAACTGCATATTCTGCTCTGTAACTGTACAGTTGTGTTCTTCTGCTGTTTTACTATTATACATGTTCATGTTTCAAGGAAAGAGGAGGGAGAAGAGGCTCTGGAGGCTAGTAAGAAACACTGAAGAAAGAGAAGGTGTGTACTGCACATGTCTTACATAATGGATGTTCTAATGTTGGAATCATTCAGACAAGGTGTTCTAATCAGGTATCATTTTATGTGCATGTGAATGTAAAAGGTATATGTTGTGGGGTTGTGAGAACTTTGTTGATTTTGTGTGTGTCAAGGCCAGTGTGTGACTTTAGAGCTTTGTAGTGGAAAAATTGTGCCCCTCCCCACCCCCATACAAACACATTACGAATTGTCAATGTTGTGTGCTTTCTGATACAGACAAAGCCATGAAAATACAAATACATGGTTGTTTGATCAGAGTGATTAGCAGTGTCAAGTAATAAAGATAGGGTTTTTTTTAGTAGGAATTAGTATGATGTGTCAGGGTTCACATACGTTCTGGAAAACCTGGAAGACCTGAAATTTTAGTGGTGGATTTTCCAGTCATGGAAAACACCTGGAAATTTATTCAAATGTTAAAATGTCCTGGAAAAAACTATATTGTACTGGAAAATTATAATTTAGCCCACCTCATTCAGGTAGTATACAGTATACACCTTGGTTCTGATATAGTACTGTATCCTGAACCCCCATGGGGATAATTGAGTAGTGATGAGGCATTGTGTTGGCTGTTTTCTGTGATAGTATTGCTGTAGCTGTGATTTGAAATATCTTAGTTGTCAGCCAATACTGTCTGGAACCTCTGGACAGATTTAGCACCTTTGCATGTTTGACTCATCAGAGGAGCACCAAATACAAACACCAATTCAGATGGTTGCATTTCCAGGTGATTTTCATCTAGAGAAATACTCAGGGCATGGACTCAAAAAAATGCTTCCTTCAGTGAAAGATTCTACAAGAGTTTGGTGAGTGAAGCCTCAGAAGGTACATCTTGAACTTTTTAGAAATTAATATCACTGCTGTTTTATAACAAGTAGACTCGTCACGTGTTTGAATAAAAATATATACAGAGAGCGCATTTGGATAAGACCTGTGGACATACAACATAGTTGTATGTCCACCATAGTCTTTAGTCGTTTTGGCTTAGTGAAATTCTTTGCATTTTATCCATCAGAAATTAAATAAATCAATAATAATTTAATGAATATCATATTTATTCTCAAGCATTATATACATTCAAGTACAATTTCTCCTGAAACCAACGGTATCAACTCCTGATCTAACTCCTTTCTGACATCCATTTTTCTAGGCACCATTTTTACTTGTTAGTGACAAGGGGTAGCTGATTTTAGCAGTATTCTTAAAAAGCACAAGATGAAATCCATGTTGTGTTGATCACATGGCCAAAAAATGTAATGCACATAGGCCTTAGTAGGAGTGAATTATGAAAAACTAAAAAAAAAGTGGCTGAGAGTGAGGTTTTCTGACAGCTAATGCTGGAAGAACAGGATGCTGAGAAGAAGGCTGAGGTAAAAGAGAAGCTAGCTACTGCCAATGTCGCTTTGACCACTGGGAAATATCAATGCTGAGGTAAAAGAGAAGCTAGCTACTGTCAACGTCGCTTTGACCACTGGGAAATGTCAGTCCTGTTGTGTGCGTGTTTGACCTTAATTTGTGTTGGGATGATGGGTGGGGGCAAAACCAAGTAGATAGCCTATGGATCTGAACAGGGCCGTGCTTTAGGAAATAATCAATTAATTGTTCAATAACGTTATGAACAGCAGAACATGAACATTCCTCTGAAGTCCAAACCTTAATAGAAAGTGTGTGTGAAAGGGGAAATGATTCATAAAGTTTCAGAAAAATTGATTGGGGTCAGAAATGATGTAATGCAGATATTCATACTGAAATTCATAATGATTAAGCTGTGTTCCTCACCAAGTCTCCCTAAACCCAAATATGAAAAACTCTTTCACAATTACTACTAATGCCTATGGAGTGAATTATGTGTGCATTACAGGGATACTAGTATCAATATGCAGATGACAACACACACCACATAGAATAGAGTTTAATAATCACATCTTTGAATAACCCTCAGCCATGTCTTCAAAGACATTTTAAAATTGAAATTTCTATATTGTGAATTGAGTTTCCTTTTTCAACTGTACTAACTGAAAAGGCAGATTGTTACCATTAACTCATACTAAGGCCTATGCATTACAGGGATACTAGTATCAATATGCAGATGACAACACACACCACATAGAATAACAAGTACACAAATACAGTTCTGTATGTACAAGGGTTTAATAATCACATTTGAATTTGAAAATTGACTGAAACTTGTATATTGTCCAACCGGACTTGAGTTGCCTTTTTCAACTGCACTAATTGAAATTTTACATTTTACAATCTCTACAAAATTATATGCATTGCTTGAATGGTGGTGATGCAAGATCATGAGTAAGTTTATACATCAAATACATTTCAGCAAAAAAGGAAACTTACAATGGTCAATAATTTGTGTTTTGTTACATTGTTATGGTGATGTTATTTCCTTCTTTTTTGCCAAGAACTTTTATAGCCTGTTAGTAGAGGATACATAGAGGTTGTTAGATCGTCAAACCTGCCTGGGACCAACTTATAGAGTACTTTAATTTCTGTGAAGGAAATGTTGACATTATACTCTGGTCATTAATGGGTTAAGATGAAAATATGTGTTAATAAATACCCATTATAAAATATGTATTATCTGTTTTTGTGCAGGATAAATCAGTGTCAGCTCTCTAACACAAGGTGTAAAATGATTGCATCAGTGCTGCAAAAGTCAACTACTCTAACAGAACTGGACATGAGTAATAACACCCTGGAAGATAAGGGACTGCAGATGCTCTGTGAAGGATTAAGAGATCCACGATGCAAGCTTAAGAAGCTGAGGTCAGTCATTGATCAATATGTCAGCTGCCCCCACTTTCAGGTGTTTCACACTCACATAACTAAAGAATGAAATGGTGTTAATAAGATTCACTTTCATAATATCCTGTCCTTTTGAATGCTGAATATAGAGCAAAGAACCAATAAACAGGAAATAATTACCCAGGGGTGGTGTAAAGTGGAGAATAATTCATATACAGAACACTTCATATCATACAGAACACTTCATATACAGAACACTTAATGTCTTACAGAACCCTTCATATACAGAACACTTCATATCATACAGTCAGTGGCGTAGCTATCAGTAAGCAGACACTGCTGTTAGGCTGGTGTAAAGCAGAGAGCACTTCTTACAACAGGTCTGGTCAAACTATTGATTCATTTCTGATTGAACGACACGGATTGTATGAGTCACTAGGAGTCGCAATATACCACGGGTGAGTCTTTACAGCTAGTAATCACTCATTTTCCATCACACATTTTCCATTGAGTTGACTCACATGAATGCGCTAATAATTCAAAGCGAGAGAACAGCAATTTTCATAATGTTGTATTTGTCAGTTCTCTCCAGAGAAAACATCTTAATGGAGTAGTGTGAATATGCAGCTTGGTGTGTACATTTTAGCCTCTCTCTAAACTTCCAAGTCACTGATTAAACTGTTGCATTGCTTAGGAAAGGGACACTAAGGTGAGCTTGGAACTATTTTGGGTAGCGGAGGTTGAAGGAACAGAAATGAAAACTAAATGGTAGAAAACACAATTTGATGTGTTAAAGCTTCATCAGTTGGTAATGGGACTGTTGTATAAAAGCAATATAACACTTTTGGTTGTGGGGCTGGTTAGTGGATATTGCCACAGCTGTGGTTACTTATGGCACTTTGACATTTTTCACCAAAAAACTCACACAAAAGTGCAAGTTGAACAAAAAACTAGTTCCTTGTCCTAATACCCATGTTGTCCAAAAATGTCATCCAAATCTGTGCAGTACTATTTGAGTTATTTTGCACACAGATAAACAAACAAACAAATGATGTCAGTTTCACCCAGTAATTCCCCGATCACTTGCCCCTCCCACTCATTCATGTTTCCCGTTCACTTAATCACGTCTCCACCTGTTGCTCGTTGTTGCTGCTGTGTATTTAATCCCTTGTCTCCCAGTGTTCTCCGTCAGACCGTCCGCGAACCTACTGCTACTCACGCAAGGCAAGCATTTAAAGACCCTGACTCCTGTATCTGTTCCTGAAGTTCCTGTGTTTCTGTCATCTGCCTGCTCCCGTGTCTCCGTCCTGTTTCCCTGCCTGTCTTTGTTTTTCTCGGTCTTACATCTCCTGATTGATTGCCTACCCGCTGACGACCCCGGACCGACTCGACCTCCGCTCTGCTCTCCTGTCCCTGGTTTCGACCTCTGCCTGTCCACGACCTCCGCTCTGCTCTCCAACCCTGGTATTGACCTCTGCCTGTCCACGACCTCCGCTCTGCTCTCCAGCCCCTGAGATCGACCTCCGCCTGTCCTCGACCTATGCTCGGCTCTTCCGCCCCGGCTCCTGACCCGCTGCCTGTCTACGACCTACGCTCTGCTCCCCAGTCCCGGTTACCCGACTCTGCATTCGAAGAGCATCCACACACTCCCTTTACCCTTTACCCTAAATAAACTGTTCTTTCGTGACGCTTTTGGGTCCGACTCACTCTGTTCTGTGACAGAACGGCCTGACCAGAACATGGACCCAGCGCACGATCCTACTCTCTCTTCTTTCAGCTGTTTCGCTGAAGAACTTTTAAAAGTGTTTGATACCGGCTCCTCTTCCTCGGAGCCCTCCCGGGATTTAATGAACATTCGGCAGGGGAGACGGACCATCGCAGATTTCTCTGTTGATTTCCGCACGTTAGCCAGCCTAAGCAATTGGAATATGGAAGCCTTGGTCAACGCATATCTCTATAGCCTGGCGGACTACATGAAGGACGAGTTGGTTTCCCATGCTCCACCGTCGACTCTCGATGAAGCAATTGCCCTGACCGCCCGCATCGGGAGAGGGAGCGACCGTCCCGGGCTGCCATCAGCTGTTCAGGAGGACCCATCACGTCGCCACAGTCCGAAACCGCATTGCCCTGTGGGCGGGCTGAGCCGGAGCCTATGGAGGTGGGCCGCGCCTCCTTGTCCCCAACAGAACGACAACGCCGTTTTGCCTCCAACCTCTGTTTGTACTGTGGAGGAGTCGGACATAGAGTTTAGACGTATACGTTAAAAGGACAAGCTCACCGGATGTAGGAGGCATCCGGTTGAGCTTGATGACTACTCAGTCCTCCAAAGATGGTAAACCACTACTCCGCGCTACACTGCATCTCCAGTGTTCCACCCACACCCTGGCCGCCCTGGTGGACTCGGGGGCAGAGGCCAACATTATGGATGCTGGTCTCGCTCGGAGGCTGGGCCTGTTGGATTGTCCGCTCTCTGTCCCGGTGTCTGCTCGAGCCTTGGATGGACATCTGTTGGGCACAGTAACTCGGGTCACGGAACCGGTGAGGATGAGGTGTGCTGGCAACCATCAGGAGACTATCCGTTTCCACCTACTCTGCTCGCCGGGTCAGCCCCTCATCCTGTGCTATCCCTGGTTGCCGCAGCACAATCCACATCTGGACTGGCGAACCGGGGTGGTCCGGGAGTGGGGGGTGGACTGTCACCAGACCTGCCTGCTGGCTGCATCTTCTCCTGTCCGCTCCGTACCAACAAGTTCTGCTCCTGATCTGTCCAATGTCCCCAGTTGTTACCATCACCTGCGGGAGGTCTTCAGCAAGACCAAGGCACTGCTCCCCCGAGGCCGTCTCTACTCGCTCTCCACTTCTGAGAGACAAGTCATGGATATGAATATATCTCTGACGCCCTAGCGGCGGGAATTGTTCGGCCGTCCTCCTCTCCTGCTGGGGCTGGCTTCTTCTTCGTGGGCAAGAAGGACGGATCCTTACGTCCGTGCATCGATTACCGTGGTTTAAATGAAATAAAGGTAAAGAACTGGTACCCTCTGCCCCTGATTGCCTCTGCTTTTGAACTGCTCCAGGGGTCCACGGTTTTTACGAAACTTGATCTCCGCAATGCATACCATCTGGTGCGGATTCGGGGCGACAAATGGAAGACGCCATTTAACACACCTACAGGACATTACGAATACCTAGTAATGCCGTTCGGGCTAACTAATGCCCCGGGTTTTTCAAGCCCTGGTAAACAATGTGCTGCGTAATGTGCTGAACTGGTCTACATAAGGGTGAGCTGAGCCTGTTATAAACATGACATGACATGTATCATGAACATTAATGACACATAATTCATTGTCATTAAATGTCATTCAGTTTGAAATGCAGACATTGGGATGCAGACCTTACAAAAACTGAATGACCCTTAATGACAACTGTCATAAACATCAGTGAAGTGTCATTAATATTCATGATACATGTCATGTCATGTTTATAACAGGCTCATGTCACCCTTATTTAGACCCCTTCAAATTAAGTGTTACCGCGTCTGCTAAATGCGTCAATGTAATGTAAATGTCTTGAGTCATGTGATGCTATAATTAGTGTTTAGTCCTGATAATGACTGTTCTCTTGCAAGAGTAATCTGTATTTGTAGCCAATCATGTTACAGCCAGAAAACACAGAATCAAAACACAGTTCACAGTTGATGGAAACACATACAGATGCACATATTCTTGAGACAAATTTTTGTTAATGCAA
The DNA here is from genome assembly GCA_027481765.1 of Tenualosa thibaudeaui. Lineage (NCBI taxonomy): Eukaryota > Metazoa > Chordata > Actinopteri > Clupeiformes > Clupeidae > Tenualosa > Tenualosa thibaudeaui. The sequence continues at coordinate 661,035 of JAIFZK010000072.1, forward strand.
ATATGAAATGCTAACAAGTTGACTTGATACCCAGCAAGTGTTGATAATCAGTTGTGTGATCTGTTACTGTTCTGTCTGTTATACTTCCCTATACAGAGTATCTGGCTGTAAACTCAGTGATAAATTCTGTGAGATTGTGGCCAATTTCCTAGAGTCACCAAACTCCCTGATTGAGCTGAACCTGAGTCACAATGACCTGGGTGATTCTGGAGTTGAGTTTCTCTGTAAAGGACTGTCTAGTCCCCACTGCCAACTTCAGACATTAAGGTCGGTGTTGTGGTTATGGAATAAACACATTAAACAGTTATATATTAAACACATTAAAGTCTTATATGTTTCATATACTAGTGCTGTCTTGAGTCATGTGATGCTGTGATCTGTGTGTTTAATCCTGATGATGACTGATGAGTTCAGTATTTGTAGCCAAACCTGGTAGAACCAGAAAACCCAAAATCAAAACATTAATTCATTTGTGTGCACCCATTGGATGCCATGTGTGTTATGTTTCAGGATGACTGTAACTCATATATTACCCCCACACAACCCTTTTCTCTCTCTTCCCCTCAGACTCAGAGTTATGAAATTAATAGTTAAGTATGTTCAGAGAATCTACACAGTCTGACACAGAATAATTTGGTCACTGAGAAGAGTTCGGTCATCGTAGAGTTTCCATTATTCTGTCACAAGGGTAGAAAAAAGAGCAGAGTTAGGAGATTAATCACATCTACCAAAAACAGCCGAGGAGACTGAGGTTGATGTGTCACTTAGAGAATAGAGAGAATACTGGTTTGGGTGAAGAAATGTTTGTATTGGAGACAGAAGCAACAGAAAGAAGAGTAAAATCTGTCCACACAATCCTGTGAGATTGTAGCCAGAGTTCTACAGTCACATGTAGAATGTAAATTATTGATGGTGTGTTAGTTGAAAAGTATTCTGCACACAGGAAGCCAGTTCCTCCAGCCAGACCCACTCAGTTTGTTTGCTGATGGTTCAGCCTCCATGTTTATGTGACTGAGGGGACTTGTGTGAGCAGACACTACATACACGGACACAGAGAATGGACACAGTCACACTCACAGAATAATTACACTCATGCAAGTACACCCACTACACCCCTATTACCACTACACCCCTGCACACAGGTGCACACAGGTAACCAGTTCCTCCAGCCAGACCCACCCAGCCATGTTTATGTGACTGATGGGACTTGTGTGAGCAGACACTACATACAAGGCACCTAAATAGAGAACATTTTAAAATTTGACTTCATGAATCTCACAAATATGATGGTTTCAGTGTCCAACTGCAGTAACACCTCGCCTAGGAGCATATCTGCTTACCTGTGGAACACACACACACACACACACACACACACACACAGACGTCTGATGAACTGACACACTGACACCAGCAGAGAGTTCACCATCTCTGGCCTTTTCTCAGTTGCCTTTCAGAGCTCAAATTATTAAAGGAACTGACAGAGGAGAATGAAAGTACCTTTGTTACTTTAAGGTGATGTTTAAACAGTCATATGATCTGTTCCTTTTCTCTGTGGTTTTCATTACAGATTAGTTGGCTGTAAAATTAGGGCTGAATCCTGTGAAATTTTAGCCAGTGTACTACAGTCACCAAACTCCCTGATAGAACTGGACCTGAGTACCAATGACCTGGGAGATTCTGGAGTTCAGCTTCTCTCTAAGGGACTGTCTAGTCCCCACTGCAAACTGCAGACATTAAGGTTGGTGACATTGTTTTATGGTCTTGATATTTCCTGGTTTGGGATGTGAAACCTCATTGCATCACCACACTGTATTACCATGTTGACTATTAAGAGTGCTGCTGTCCAGCATGACATGAAATGGGTCTGTAGCCTCCATCTCTCCACAGCTTAAGTAAAACTTTACCCAGCTGGGAAATCAAAACACAGATTATATCTGTGCATGTGTTGGTTGCCATGTCTACTGTGTTCCATGACAAGTCTATTGTGACCTCATTGTTGAGGGCTGTAAGATTGCCATTTATACTCTGCTAGTCTCTCTAACTATACTCTCATTCCGGCATAATGATCAAGGAACAGTGGCTTGGACTCACTGAGCTATGCTTGGACTACTTGTTCTATACCTTGAACTACTTGCTCTGCTTGATTATTACGCTAGAATGAGAGTATAGTTCCATGTTATATTAGTTTAGAAAATCACAATTCATTTTCCATCTGTCTTAGTACCCCCCCCCTTTACAGAACATTATAATAACATTACATTATAAAACATTTCATGTGAAAAGGGTTCAAGTTGTGTAATCATGGCTCTAGCATCTCAGACTGAGACATGGTGATTTCAAAGATCCTCATCAGATCTTAGGAGAAGCACCTGTACACAGAAAATTTGCCTGAGTAAAATGTACTCTGTTCAGAGATAATTTGGTCCCTCTCTAAAAAGAGTGAAATTGACTCCAGTTTGGAGTTAAACCCCTAACTCCACCCACTTCATGTTTTGGAAAAAGGCTTATAAGCAGATGAATGTCCACCACCATCCTTCCCTGAGGAACCAGGGGCTCTTGAACCCAAACACTGCATCACCTCACCTGGAACATTTCTGCACACATACATACACACACACACACACATCTGATGAACTGACAAACTGACACCAACAGAGAGAGAGTTCACCACCTTTCCTCAGGTCCCCATCAGAGTCTCATCAGGGGCTGACAGATAGGAGAATAAAATTACCTTTGTTATTTTCAGCTGTTTGTTGGGTTTTTCTCTTAATGCAGAACCTTATCTTTTTGACTTGATTTGTATTGGAAGGCAAGACGAAGTTTCCTTATATAGTGCATTTCATACACAAATGAATTTCAATTATCTGTACATAATAAATATAATAAAGATAATCAAATTAATTTTGCTGAGATTTCTTGTTGAATTAGGCAAATTAGTCTGTCTGGCTCTCAGCGAAGGCGGTCGCATTGTTCATTTCTCCCTTCCCACCCCTAGAAAACCTTACCAATAATAATATAAGAGTAAAGTGAACGTAATGAAATTAGATTTTATTAAAATTCTGTGTAAATAAAATAGATGTTGTTTAAACAGTCATGTGATCTGTTACTTTTCTCTGTTTTTCATTACAGGTTAATTAGCTGTAAACTCAGTAATAAATCCTATGAGATCCTATCCAGTGTTCTACAGTCTCCAAACTCCCTGATAGAACTGGACCTGAGTACCAATGACCTGGGAGATTCTGAAGTTCAGCTTCTCTCTAAGGGACTGTCTAGTCCCCACTGCAAACTGCAGACATTAAGGTTGGTTACTTTATTTTATCATCATGACAGGATGTAAGACCTGCTGCATCACAGCACTTTTGACAGTATTGATAGTGTTTTCTTAGGTGGCTGCACAGAGATCTTGTCATATTAGAAGATAATGGCATTCATTGATCCTATTTCTATCACAGGGTGAACACATGGGTTTATTTACACATTAAATCATTAGCAGTGCTGTCCTGAATCATGTGTTTAGTCCTGATGAGTGTTCACTAGGAAGAGTTCTGAGTTTGTAGCAGGGACGTCATTACCTTTGAAAGACGGCACATATGCAAAAAAAGCAAATATGTCCATCACTACATGTAGGACAAACTTAATATGGCATATAGTTTATAAAATCTGAGCTGTTAATCCAGAACCTTATCTTTTTGACTTGATTTGTATTGGAAGGCAAGGCAAGGCAAGTTTCCTTATATAGTGCATTTCATACACAAATGAATTTTTAATTATCTGTACAAAAATAAAATTACAGCAGATAAAAGAAAGTAAAACCACAAAAAGATAGTAAAGATAATTAAATTAAATTAAATTTTGCTGAGATTTCTTGTTGAATTAGGCAAATTAATTCACCTGAATTCAAATTTTCTCCTTTTTATTTTCAGCTGTTTGTTGGGTTTTTCATTACAGGTTAGTTGGTTGTAAACTCAGTGATAAATCCTGTGAGACTGGAGTCAGTGAATAAACTGACAGAGAGGAGAATAAAAGTATTTTTGTTACTTTCAGATGTTGTTTAACACATGGGGGTCCGAGGCCTTTTAGACACTTTGAGGCAGTCTGTGTCAGACACAGACGGATGGAGGCAGGGGTAGATAAACAAAGGAGGTATTTAATGAAATAAATCAATGAATAAACAAAAGTCACGTCCACTTCTCAAGTAGAGGAAAACAGAAAATCACTAACTACTAAGATTAACAGAAAACTAGAAAACACTGGAGTAGGAAAGTAAACACTAGAAACTAACGAGGAAGATCTGAAGGAACAAGGGTTAACAAACCAAACAGGGAATCCAAAACTTACGGAGCTGAGAACACGGGAATACACGGGATACAAATGACAAGTGAGGAGTCTGAGGGAATAACGACGAGACCAGACAAAGGGTGAAGTGAAGGGGAGACTTAAATAAGGTGGAGACCAGGTGACATTAATTAGAACTCAGGTGAAGGAGATCGAGTGCGAGTCTGTGGCGTAGCGTGAGGGGGGGCCATGACCAGGTCCAATGCAGACCTGACAGTCTGCTACACCTTGACAGTTTTAAGTTTTTCATCTAACTAAAAACACATATGCAAGAGTGGCACATATGGTCATATTCTAGAAAACCTTACCAATAATAATATCAGAGTAAAGTGAATGTAATGAAATTAGATTTTATTAAAATTCTGTGTAAGTTCAATAGATGTTGTTTAAACAGTCCTGTGATCTGTTACTTTTCTCTGTGTTTTTCATTACAGGTTAATTAGCTGTAAACTCAGTAATAAATCCTATGAGATCCTATCCAGTGTTCTACAGTCACCAAACTCCCTGATAGAACTGGACCTGAGTCACAATGACCTGGGAGATTCTGGAGTTCAGCTTCTCTCTAAGGGACTGTCTAGTCCCCACTGCAAACTGCAGACATTAAGGTTGGTTACTTTATTTTATCATCATGACAGGATGTAAGACCTGCTGCATCACAGCACTTTTGACAGTATTGATAGTGTTTTCTTAGGTGGCTGCACAGAGATCTTGTCATATTAGAAGATAATGACATTCATCGATCCTATTTCTATCACAGGGTGAACACATGGGTTTATTTACACATTAAATCATTAGCAGTGCTGTTCTGAATCATGTGTTTAGTCCTGATGAGTAGTCACTAGTAAGAGGTCTGAGATTGTAGCAGGGACGTCATTACCTTTGAAAGACAGCACATATGCAAAAAAAGCAAATATGTCCATCACTACATGTAGGACAAACTTAATATGGCATATAGTTTATAAAATCTGAGCTGTTAATCCAGAACCTTATCTTTTTGACTTGATTTGTATTGGAAGGCAAGGCAAGGCAAGTTTCCTTATATAGTGCATTTCATACACAAATGAATTTTCAATTATCTGTACAAAAATAAAATTACAGCAGATAAAAGAAAGTAAAACCACAAAAAGATAATAAAGATAATTAAATTAAATTAATTTTGCTGAGATTTCTTGTTGAATTAGGCAAATTAATTCACCTGAATTCAAATTTTCTCCTTTTTATTTTCAGCTGTTTGTTGGGTTTTTCATTACAGGATAGTTGGTTATAAACTCAGTGATAAATCCTGTGAGACTGTAGTCAGTGAATAAACTGACAGAGAGGAGAATAAAAGTATTTTTGTTACTTTCAGATGTTGTTTAACACATGGGGTCCGAGGCCTTTTAGACACTTTGAGGCAGTCTGCTACACCTTGACATTTTTAAGTATCTCATCTAACTAAAAACACATATGCAAGAGTGGCACATATGGTTATATTCTAGAAAACCTTACCAATAATAATATAAGAGTAAAGTGAATGTAATGAAATTAGATTTTATTAAAATTCTGTGTAAGTTCAATAAAGGCAATAAAGGCAAGGCAAGTTTCCTTATATAGTGCATTTCATACACAAATGAATTCCAATTATCTGTACAAAAATAAAATTACAGCAGATAAAAGAAAGTAAAAGCACAAAAAAGATAATAAAGATAATGAAATGAAATAAAAATTAATTTAGCTGATATTTCTTGTTGAATTGGGGAAATGAATTCACCTGAATTCAAATTATGTTCTCCTGTTTATTTTGATATATGGTTCGTCATATGGGTTCGTTTTACACAGAGCTGCAGAATGTATTAAGAAATGTACTGTTCATTCAGAGTTAATTGTCTTGCGAACCCTCTGTCACAGTGACAAGTGACTAACATTACTGGAAAGCTGAGATTGCACAGTTTCATGTGATATGTGGATGGTGTCTTTGTGACCAGTAATTCAACCATCTTTCTACGCACACTTTGGATTCCATGTCTATAATGTTATATCTATATTATTTTAATATAATCTATAGATTATATACTACCTCCACTCTCTTAGGCTGTCTGGTTGTCTCATCTCAGAAGAAGGCTGTGGATTTCTGGCTTCAGCTGTGACTTCAAACCCCTCCCATCTGAAAGAGCTGGATCTGAGCTACAACCATCCTGGAGAATCTGGACTGAAGCTGTTATCTGCTAGACTGGAGGATCCTGACTGTAAACTGGAGACACTTAAGTATGTTCAGAGAATGAGACACAATCTGACACAGAACAGTGTGGTCACACAGTAGAGTTTGACCACAGAGTTGATTTTTCTGTCATATGGGTCATTCATCAGATCTTAAGCAGAGAGAGAGAGAGTTTACAATCTCTGTCCTTCCCTCAAAGCCTCCAGACCCCTGATAACAAATGACTGCACATGACAATGAACATCAGACAGAGACCCCATCAGGAGAAAGAGGGAACTGCAGGGTTGTTCATTTGCAACAACAGAACAAACAATGAAATAGTTTCTGTTATAATATAATAATTTAGAGTATAATAATTTAGAGTATAATACTTTAGAGTGTGAATTACAAGAAAGGCTGCCATCAGACTGCAGTACTGGACTTCTGCAGTTCTCTTCTACTTTGCCACTGTTCAGTTAATTATTGATATGAGTAATGGCTTAACACACGAAACACTGATATTTACACGTTTGTCTGTATTGATGATACATCTCTCTCTCTCTCTCTCTCTCCCCTTTCTTTCTCTCTCTCTTTCTCTCTCTCTCTACCAGTGGGGAGAAGTCAGATTGAGACCAGGAGTGCAGAAATGTAAGTCTATCTGTTTGTTGTCTGAAGAGATGCCTTCAGTATGTATGTCACTGCAGCATATGACTAGATATTATTTACACAGTAAACATCACTGCACACTAGAGAAAGGTGGGAAAGATCTTAAAGCTACAGTGTGTAGCATCTCATCTCAGAGATTTCTCATTGGCAACTAGATGTATAATAACACCATATTTACAGTGTGTGTGTGTGTGTGTGTTTATGTGTGTGTGTGTCTGCGTGGTTTGTCTATGAATGTGCATGCCAGTGTGTGTGTGTCTGTGTGTAAGTGTATATAGTGCTGTTCAATATGCGCAAGACAGGTTCAAAGACAACTGTTTGTGTTTATCTGAAGGTTGACTGCACACTGACGTGAGATGGCAAAGTCTACAGTAGCCTAGTGTGTGTGAGTGTGTTTGCGTGAATGTGCATGCACATCTGTGTCTACTTCTGCAAATGTGGAGGGGGGCCTGCGGTGTGTGTGTGTGTGTGTGTGTGTGTGTGTGTGTGTGTGTGTGTGTGCGTGCGTGTGTTTAAAGGCGTATGAGTATGCGTGTCAATTTAACAGATGGCAAGATTCTGATAGATTGTAGACAGAGTTTAGTACCTGGACTATTTCCATACAAAAGCCTGTGCTGTGATATTATAGTCTGAAGTTGTCAAAAATGCTCACAGGCACCTTTTTTGGAAGAGACCTTCCTTTGAGATGAGTGGGCACATAATTGTGTGTGTGTGTGTGTGCGTGTGTATGTGTGGGGTTTTGGCTTTAGTGTGTGTTTATGTGTGTGTGTGTGTGTGTGTACGGATTAAGACAGGGTGCCCCTGTGAGTGTGATCAGTTTCATCTTGGCTATTGATCATTGGCTGTAAATGGATGGGCCAGTGTGCTCCCAAAGGTGTGCTCTCTCCAAATCCCGTCCAGGGAGACACAGTTGATGTTCAAAGTGCATGAAGAAATGAAAGCGTAATCCACCATATGCTCACCTGCACAGAGAGATTCCTGCAGTGGTCAAGGCTACAGGTGAAGCAGACTAGATGTGCTCTGTTCTACCAAAGGCCTAGTGGAGGAAATCACTGTACAGTACAGAAGAGTACTGGAGTGTATTGTGGAGGTTGGAGAAAAGGTAGTAAAAGGTAGTAAATTCAACTGTAGGATTCCTGCATATATGCTGGACAGGCTCATGTCACTCTTATGTAGACACCTTCAAATAAAGTGTTCCAAGCACTGTGCTGTACAGATGGACTGGTTCAATGCTAAAATACTGACAACATCTCACTGTGTATACAATATACCCCAGACATCATTATCAGAAATGAGAACCATAAAACAGTCACAGTCAAAAGAGTGTGCGTGTGTATGTGTGTGTATGGGCATGTGTGTGTGTGTGGGCACTGCTGGTGTGTGTGTGTGTGTGCACTGCTGGCATGTATGTTTATGTGTGTGTGTGGACATGAGTGTGTGGGCACTGCTTGTGTTTGTGGATGTGGGGGGGCACTAATGCCACGTGTGTGTGTGTGCGCTGCTGGTGTGTGTATATGTGTGTGTGTGGGGGGGGGCATGCTGTGTATGTGGGGGTGTGTGTGGGTGTGGGTACTTGTTGGGTGTGTGTGTGTGTGGGCACAGCTGGTGCTTGTCTAGGGGTGTGTGTGTGGGTGATGCTGACTTGTGTGTGTGGGCACTGATGACGTGTGTGAGCGCATTGTGTGCGTATGTGTGTGAGCAATGCTGATGTGCTGGTGTGTTTGTGTGTGTCTGTGTGTGTGTGTGTGCAATGCTGGCGTGTGTGTGTGTGTGTGTGCACTGCTGGTGTGTGTGTGTGTGCACTGTTGGCATGTGTGTGTGTGTGCAATGCTGGCGTGTGTGTGTGTGTGTGTGTGCACTGTTGGCATGTGTGTGTGTGTGCGATGCTGGCGTGTGTGTGTGTGCACTGCTGGTGTGTGTGTGTGTGTGTGTGTGTGTGTGTGTGCACTGCTGGTGTGTGTGTGTGCGATGCTGGTGTGTGTGTGTGTGTGTTACAGACCAAAATAACAACTCCTAAAGGGAGGAGGCGCACAAAATTCAGCTCGTAAATTTCAAAACGGAACATTTATTCCAAGGATTAAGAAAATAAGTCTAGGGAAAATAATAACGATCTACGAAGAACAATGGGGTTCTCAAAATTGGCCACCAGCCAGCAGTGAAAGAGGACACGGGCCTCAGTTCCAACTGTGGGAAAGGCTCCAAATCCTAAAACGCCTCTTCCAAAGCAGCGTTTCCCTCACCTTTAAATAGTTGCAGGTGTAACCATTACACCTGGGTGTGAGCTTGGACGCCTGAATTCTTCGCACATACCAATGCCACCACCACAGACATACAAACCCACCAGATCTCCTCCTAAGGGAACTGTAAGAGAACTGACACCAGGATGTCTTTCTAATGACAATGTGTGAACGAAGTTGAATCCAAACCATATAATCAATTTAATGGGAGTTTCATAAACTACACATTAAACAGACCTATGGTTTTATCCATAATTTGTCACCAAATAGTTCCAATCAAAGGCAGGATAAACGATAATCATTCAAAATGACACTAATTTAAATCATTGACGGTATCAGCGGAACTAATGGCCCGTGACGACAACATCGCTCGCATCGACAGCGAGGCTAAAGGGTTTCGAAAAGTCAGGAGCTGTCAGAACAGGCGCAGACATTAGAAGGCTTTTTACAGTTTCAAAGGACTTCTGGCAATTATCAGACCAGCGATAGGTTCTCTTCGGGCTAAGAAGGTCGGTAAGGGGCGACACAACAACTGCAGTTGTCCAGTTCTTACAGAAGCTCCGATAGTAACCAACTAAGCAGAGGAACCTGCACAGCCCCCAGCGATCATGAGGGACAGGATATGACTCAGGACTGCTGGCACGTGTGTGTGTGTGTGTGTGTGTGTGTGTGTGTGTGTGTGTGTGTGTGTGTGTGTGTGTGTTTGTGCACAGTTGGCCGATCATGAGGGACAGGATATGACTCAGGACTGCTGGCACGTGTGTGTGTGTGTGTGTGTGTGTGTGTGTGTGTGTGTGTGTGTGTGTGTGTGTGTTTGTGCACAGTTGGCCGATCATGAGGGACAGGATATGACGTCACGGTCTCAACTTTAGCCGTCACGGGACGCACCATGCCACCACCCACCACACGACCTAAACAGGTCACGGTTGCCTTCCCAAACTCACACTCTGACAGACTGACTGTGAGTGATGCAGCTGAAAGGCTCCTGAATATTCCGCGCTGCTGGGCCATGTGATTTGACCATGACGTGGTCATGTGCCACCATGACGTCTAAATAGGCATCACAATTTGGTACATCAGATAAAACTATATTTATCAGGCGTTGGAAAGTTGCTCCTGCGTTACGCATGCCAAATGCCATTACCTTATAATTTAAGAACACAAAAGGAATTTTTAAATAATTAACTGTGTGTGTGTGTGCACTGCTGGCAGGTGTGTGTGTTTGTGCATGGTTGCCGTGTGTGTGTTTGTCCACTGTTGGCATGTGGGTGTGTGCACTGCTGCTGTGTGTTTGTGTGTGTGTGTGTGTGTGTGTGTGTGTGTGTGTGTGCACTGTTGCTGTGTGTGTATGTTTGTGCAATGTTGCTGTGTGTCGGCGATGCTGGTGTGTGTGTGTTTGTGCAATGTTGCTGTGTGTGTGTGTGTGGGCGATGCTGGTGTGTGTGTGTGTGTGTGTGTGTGTGTGTGTGTGTGGGCGATGCTGGTGTGTGTGTGTGTGTGTTTGTGCAATGTTGCCGTGTTTGTGTGTGTGTGGGCAATGCTGGTGTGTGTGTGTGTGTGTGTGTGTGTGTGTGTGTGTGTGTGTGTGTGTGTGTGTGCATTGCTGGCGTGTGTGTGTGTGTGTGTGTGTGCACTGCTGGCGTGTGTGTTTGTGTGCTGCTGGCCTGTGTGTGTGTGTGTGTGTGTGTGCGTGTGTGTGCGTGCAGTGCTGGCCTGTGTGTGTGTGTGCGCGCACTGCTGGTGTGTGTGTGTTTGTGCACTGCTGGTGTGCGTGTGTTTGTGCACTGCTGGTGTGTGTGTGTTTGTGCACTGCTGGTGTGTGTGTGTGTTTGTGCACTGCTGGTGTGTGTGTGTTTGTGCACTGTTGGTGTGTGTGTGTGGGCGATGCTCGCATGTGTGTGTGTGTGTTTGTGTGTGTGCACTGCTGGTGAGTGTGTGTGTGTGTGTGTGTGATGCTGGCGTGTGTGTGTGTGTGTTTGTGTGTGCACTGCTGGCGTGTGTGTGTGGGCGATGTTGGTGTGTGTGTGTGTGTATGTGTGTGTGTTTGTGCAC